>OZ023205.1:68216358-68416358 GCA_963995525.1 Escarpia spicata | reverse complement strand
CGACCGTAGATGAGGACTTATCACCGTCGCTAGAGAACATGGTTGTATTGAGCTGGTTTAGACTTATCCATCAGGAGCTACCTAGACTCGTAAAACAGCGCTACGGAACCGAACTGCGGAGCCACACACTAGCCAGTCTTAAACCAGAGATCTCTCAGGCCCTGGGGTCCCTACTAGACGAGATCCATTCTATGTCAGAGACAAAAATCCTGAGACAGTCAACCTACTACCAACCACGCACACGCTCTGGGCCCGCTCGCCCACAAAGCTACCAACGAACCCAACGAGCAAAACAATGCCCACTCTGTAAGCAGGCTGGTAGACCGATAGCAGACCACTATCTAAGCGCTTGCAAGTACTTGCCCGAGCAAGACAGACTGTTCATGACTAAGGCACGCAACGTGACAGGACTAAACTGAGAAGATAACGGAGACGATGAACCACCAGTGAATGACGACTACGTCAATGACGTACAAAACGTGTCGGCGACTTGTCGCGTAAATACGAAACAGTGTCCATTCTTCAAGGCGTTCCATCGTCACCACCCAATACGTCTTACCCTCGACACTGGGGCCGAAACCAACATGATTAGAGAGACGGTGGCCAGGTCAATTGGTGCAAAAATCATCAAAATCTCCCAGCTCGCAAGACAAGCTGATGGTGTAACCCCACTCAATGTAGTCGGAGAAACAAGGCTCGTGTTATCGCGGGATAATCTTGACCTACACCTCGATGCCCTTGTCGTTAAAGACTTGGATGTCGATGTACTTGCGGGAACACCATTCATGACAACCAATGACATATCCGTTCGTCCCGCCAAAAATCAGATCAGCATTGACGAAACTGTGATACACTACGGGATGGAGAACGTCAACCGTTCCCAATATCACACGATTCGCAGAGCGCAGGCCTACGTGTTGCGTGCGCCACCCGCGTCCACTACTGTTTGGCCAGGCGACTACATAGAACTGTCTATTCCATCAGCACTCGACGATCTTGTAGTAGCGATCGAACCTCGTAACGATCATAAGTCAACATTGCACTACCAAGATTGGCCCCAACCTGCCATTGTCGAGGCAGTCGGGGACAAAATCCGTTTACTAAACACGTGTACACATCCCTTGAAAATAGGACGCAACGAGCACTTTTGCCAAGTGCGTGGTACCACAGCATGTGACACCAACTACGTGGAAGACATCGTAGTCAAAAACACAAGCACACACGCAGCAGACGTGCAATTTTCAGACACTATCGAACTAGACAGTGGCAACCTCTTGTCTGACGACTTGCGCAACCAGTTCCGCAATCTGCATCAACAATTTGACACCGAAAATCGTAGGATACAACGGGTATGCGGGCCCATTCACAGCAACTGTAAACATGGGACCAGTCCAACCCCCGCAGCGAAAGGGGAGGTGTCCGCAATACGCTCGCGACAAACTCGTCGAACTTCAGGAAAAGTTTGATGATTTGGAGGCGGCCGGTGTATTCCGTCGTCCAGAAGATATCGGGGTGGTGGTCGAATACCTTAACCCGTCATTTCTCGTACGCAAAGCTAATGGAGGATCACGACTCGTCACTGCCTTCACGGAAGTAGGACGTTACAGCAAGCCGCAGCCTTCTCTCATGCCAGACGTGGATTCGACACTAAGATCCATAGCTTGCTGGAAGTACATCGTTGTATCAGACTTGACGAATGCATTCTATCAGGACTCACTCAAATACTGCGGAGTTGCGACACACTTTCGTGGAGTTCTCGTGTACACACGATGTGCCATGGGCATGCCCGGCTCGGAGACGGCATTGGAAGAACTCATGTGCCGAGTCTTTGGTGATCTGTTACAAGAGGGCGTCGTCGCCAAGTTGGCTGACGATTTGTAATGCGGGGGCAACTCGCCAAAAGAGCTACTAGACAACTGGAGTCGTGTCCTTGATGCTCTTGCTCGATGCGACTTACGACTTTCAGCAAAGAAGACCAGGGTTTGCCCCAAATCAACGACCATCCTAGGCTGGGTGTGGTCAGAAGGTGCACTACATGCCAGTCCTCACCGCATCGCTACTCTGGCATCGTGCACACCGCCACAAACCGTTCTGGGACTTCGTTCCTTCGTTGGAGCATATAAAGGACGTAAAACGTTACTTATATACTACAACGTTGGCTCGCGACGGCGTTATCGTTGTAAAGTGCGACATACCATTCGCGCCAACCAAAGAACTTATCGTAGTTCCACGACAAGTGTTAGATGGCTTACTAACAGCGATCCACCTAAAGCTGAGCCACCCATCAAAACACCAACTCAAACTCGTAGTTCGTCGTAACTTCTTCGCATTGGACATCGACAACGCGATTGAGCGAGTGACCGACGCATGCCATACATGCATGTCACAAAAAAATATCCCGATTGGTGTTTCGTTCGCAGCAGATGTTATCAAGCGTAACCGACAACTCATATTTGTCGTCCGCGAAACCGTTAGCTCATACACTTCTACGTGCATCATCGAGAGCGAACGCCATGACGCGTTACGTGACTGCCTCGCTCGACTCTGCATAGAGTTTCGACCCCTCGACGGGGCTCCTGCGATCATCCGCGTGGATCCAGCCCCAGGGTTCATGGCTCTCGTGAACGACCCAACTCTGCTACGTTTGGGTATTCGTTTGGAGATAGGGAGAATCAAAAACTCTAACAAAAACCCCATAGCCGAGAAAGCTGTGTCAGAGGTTGAAGATGAGCTGCTACGACAGGAACCTGGCGGGGGACCGGTGTCACCTCTTATACTGGCAATTGCTACCTCTCAACTCAACTCCAGAATCCGCGGTCGCGGCCTATCGGCACGCGAATATGGTTCCAACGAGACCAGTTTTCCAACGCGCAGTTGCCTATTTTAGATCATGCCATCATCGCTGAACAACATCAGTCTCGCCTACAAAATCACGCACACAGCCATACGTCGAAGGCTCCTTGCGGCAAAGAGGCGCCTGTACCGATAATTCATGTCGGTGACTTGGTTTACGTACTATCCGACCGCAATAAGTCGCAAGCTCGAGACCGCTATCTAGTCACCTCTATCGAAGATAGCTGGTGCTACATTCGCAAATTTAGCGGATCTCAACTACGCACTTCATCATACACGGTGCGACTATCCGAGTGCTATTTAGTACCCGGTCATGTGTCGACCACAATACCCACGCACTATCGTGAGGATGGAGATGACACGGAAGACGTCCCGCCATACGAAGACGACACCCCGCCTGATGTCCAAGCGAATGCAACTTCACCCGAAATCCCATTAGTGATCGCAGCAGTGATCGCAGCACCGCCCGAGGCCCCACTGACGATCACAGCGCCACCTGAGGCCCCTACAACCGCGCTACCGAAACCACCAACCATACCCAGTGACAACGTGAGGCCCACTCGGCCCATCCGCAGACGTAATAAACCTGCATATCTACAAGACTATGAGTTATAATACATGCACCATGGACCTATTGACTCTACTGCATATTTTGTGTGGCATATGCCCATATTGACTCTACTGCATATTTGTATGTCATATGGACTATCACGTTATAAACTTACAAGCTTATGTGCTATTATTAGATCAGTGAAGGAGAAAAGAAAGTGGTCACGCCATATTGGATAAGTATCACATTTCCGCTTCCTGTATTATTGCGTCGGTTAATTCCATACCTTCTTCCTGGTTGTACGTTCTTTTGCCTCGACTTCCGCTTTGAGATAAGTCTATTCAATAAATGTTCTCGTCGTTATCGAGTCTTTCCCTTCTATATTGGCGCGGCGCTATCTTGAACGTGTATGGCGCAAATCACGCTCGCCTTTGGACATATCACGATATTCTAAACAGTGTCACTACTGCAACAGATAAATGGCCAAAGCTAAATCAAATTATTACACAAACATGGTCTCGAGTAACTCTGATAACCCACGTCAGCTATGGAACTGCATAAATCATATTTTACACAGACGGCCGCCTCCATCTCTACCTAGTCATGTGTCAGTCAAATCTCTGTGTGACTCGTTTTCTAGTCATTTCAAAGATAAAATAAGTCTTGTACGTCCTGCTTTTCCATATCACACTTTAAGTACTGTAAATGTGGACTCCCCACGAGTAAATTCTCCTCTTGTATTGTTTGAGCCAGCCGCAGTTGATGAAGTGAGGAAAATAATAATGTCCTCCCCAAATAAGTCATGCGATCTCGATCCATTACCAACCATACTACTAAAAGCAAGTCTCGACTCTTTACTTGGTACAATAACAAATATCATAAATTTATCACTGAGTTCGGGTAAATTCCCAGATGATTTTAAACACGCACATGAAAATCCTGTTCTCAAGAAGACTTCTGCCAAAAGATGATTTCAAAAATAATAGGCCAATTTCTAATCTTAGCTTTATTTCTAAGATACTGATAGCAAGCCGTCTAAGGTGTCATATCAGCTCAACTTGTTTATCCAGTGTGGTCCAATCAGCATACAAACAATTTCATTCTACAGAGACTGCTCTCCTAAAAGTACACAATGATGTTATATTAAACATTGATAAAGGCAAAGTAACTGCACTTACCTTGCTTGATCTGTCTGCCGCCTTTGATACCATTGATCATAACACTCTTGTCAAACGTTTATCAATGTGGTATGGCATATCTGGCACAGCTCTGACCTGGTTTTCTTCATATCTAACCAATATACATCAATGTATAAATATAGATAATTACTTTTCAACCTCACTCCCCACTTATTGTGGCATTCCCCAGGGTTCCCTTCTTGGGCCTTTACTTTTCACTCTCTACACTACGCCACTCAGCTCTGTAATCCAAAGTCATAACTTGGATTATCACCTTTATGCAGATGACACACAGATCTACATTTCCTTGGCCACGCCCGATACAAGTCACTCCCTAAACCGACTCAACGATTGTCTCCAAGATGTGTTCTCATGGATGACCGATAGCAAATTAAAGTTAAATGCAGACAAAACTTAATTCCTCATCATTGGTACTCCAATGCAGCGAGGTAAACGTAATGACTTTTTTCCAACATGCGTCCTGAGTCAAAATATCACACCAGCAGCATCAGTACGGAATCTAGGAGTGACCTTTGATTGCGACTTCAATTTCAGACAACACATATCCCAAACGTGCCGTTGCTGTTTTTATCATATTCGTGATCTTCGCCGCATTCGCCGACATATGTCGCGTTCTGTCGCTAAGACTATCGCAACAGCTCTTGTTAGCAGCAGATTAGATTATTGCAATTCCCTCCTTCATAATATTGTTATCAAGGATATTGCAAAACTACAACGTGTCCAAAATTGTTTAGCAAGGGTAGTCACACAATCTCCTCGATTCTCCCGCTCAGTGCCACTTCTAAAATCACTGCATTGGCTCCCCGTGGGATATCGCATTATGTTTAAGATCTGCACAATCACCTACCAAGCCCTTTCATCCAAACAACCTAGTTATTTACGCTCAATGCTCACACCAGCTAGACAAGTCAGACAACTTCGGTCGTCTAGTTCGAAGTTCGATTGTCATTCATTCGCCACATCCATCGGGACGCCGCAAGGCGACAACCTCAGCCCGGTGTTATTCACTGTGTACCTCGAAGCGGCACTCCGTGATCTTCGTTCACGCCTCCCGACACGTTCACCAGCCGATGCCACCCTACCGCTGGACGTCGAGTACGCTGACGACAAGGACTTCATCAGCTCTTCTCGTTCGTTCCTCGACGAGATCGAGCGCATTGCGCCAGCTTGCTTGGCGGACTGGTCGCTGACGATCAACGAGTCGAAAACAGAACGAACAAGTATCAGCCGACACGCTGACCGCATTCAGGAAGAGTGGCGTATGTCACGCAAGCTTGGATCGCTCCTTGGTGAAGCCGTAGACGTCGCTCGCCGAAAGCAGCTGGCCAACGTCGCCTTCCGCAAGCTGTGGACACTGTGGTTTAGGCGATCACAGATCTCTCTACAGCTGCGGCTACGGCTATACGCATCCTTCGTTGTGCCCGTGCTGACGTACAACATGGGTACATGGGGACTCACGAAATCAGAACTAGATCATCTGGATGCGTACCACCGTCGTCATCTACGCCAGATCATCGGCATATGTTGGCCACATCGCATTTCCAACGAGGCACTGTACCACCGTTGATGATGCCGCCCCATCAGCGAAGCTGTCATAACTGCAAGATGGAGTCTATTCGGGCACGTGCTCCGTATGCCACCCGATGCACCCGCTCAGCGAGCGATCGACAACTATTTCGCCGTGGACACAGATGTCACGACATACATGGGTCGACCGCGAACGACTCTGCCGACAGCGTTGAGCCCGGACCTGCGACGTATAGGTCGTACGCTACGTTGCCGTGCCGATGTCGACGCTCTGCGCGCACTCGACCGTGAACAATGGCGACAATTGGGGCTGGCCATTTCAAAATAAGAAAGCACCATATGAATCCATGGAATTGACCATTTTAAATTATTTATTTACATTTTTATTACTTTTAGTGCAATTTCTACTGACGATTATTTTATACATATTTTTATCATATGGAAATTTTAATTATACATGTATCTATTCATTTTAATATTTTAATTTATTTACATATCTACTTATTCCACTTCTACAAAGGAACTGTGGTGGTACATTTCGTGCGGAGTGGCACAAGCGAAACAGACGCGAACTACATCACGTCTGCCACGCGAAAGTGCACATAATAATAATAATAAAATAGTTCGAAGTTGCTATCTGTTCCTAGAGTTAAGACAAAGGCTGGAACTCGAGCTTTTTTAGTTGCCGCGCCAACTATATGGAATTCGCTTCCCGTTAATGTTACATCAGCAAACACTATTGTTACATTTCGTCGTCACCTCAAGACCTATCTTTACAATATCGCCTATCCTCCCTAGCTTCCTAGCACATCCATCCATTTGTTGACGACTTTCGCCTATCACACGAGTACGATAATGCTTAATCCTTTGGTTTTGGTGCGCCTCTGAGCTCGGATTGTCTGAGGACATTGGCGCGTTAGAAGTTATTTATTATTATTATTATTAACTACGGTTCTAAGTGAGGTAGATTCATGATTTAAAGTTTGACTCTTATGTTTTTGACATCACAGAATTTACTAAATATAATATATATTGTTTGAATATTCTGTGAAGGTCTATAGTGAAAAATCGAGGTCATTCAATACTGTATGATACTACAAAAACACAAAATTGTATCTTTGACGACATGTCTGCAACCTATTATGTGGTACTTGAAGAAACACAATGCATACATATGTTATATAATGAGAGGTGAACATATTTAGTACGGCAGATAACTGCATTCGTTTGACGAACCGTGCACTTTTTTTTTTAAAAGCACAAAATTGTACATAGTTAGAAGTTATCAAAACAAAAATATTTATACCCCAGGACATCTCTCAATTTGCCCTGGACGCCACTGGCGGCCATTATTTTAAATGGCCACCAAAACTAATAATACTCATATCTTGAGAACTGCGTGACATGCGGCCACCATCTTGTGAACAAAATATAGGTTTTCGGGGGTAACGATTTCAATTAATTTAGTGTGACCTTGTCGGACATTCATATCCGCCATGTTTTAAGATGACGGCCACCGACCCTGTTATCCCTATATCGCTACCTAGAGCCGTACTGTTAATATTGATGCCAGCATGCAGGTTTGAGGGCTAGTGATTTAAAATATTAAAATGGTTACCTTCTTTGACATTTGTATCTACAAACTGTAAAGATGGCACCTGCCAAAACCACATTATCCGATAAAACCCGGGCCGTGACTGCACCTCAAATAGCACACATTTGTCATTCGTTAGATCTATCAGTGACTTCGGCCTGTATGTGGAAACATTGAAAATTCCGGCACCTTGGTGTTTCGCCCTGGACCGTGTCCACTACGTCAAGTTCCTTCCCATTCATATTTGAGACATGGGGTCCTTATCAGACACACATAAAGCTGTGCATGAAGAGTTTGCCGTCAACTCTGGCTTCGTTATCACAAAGACATCACGTTTGTTCTCGAAGATGGCGATCGATCAAGCGCATGAACAGAATAACGCTGGGTTAGAAGGGAAGTGGTGCAGTGGGTGGGTCTGACCGAAGACCCTGTTTCACTTCACTTTCACTTATGAATGATTTGGGGAATTTGAATCTTCTTCAGAGTCAACTACAGACGATGAAGAACATGGTTACCATGAACAGTCTACAAACATCCTAACAGAATTATCTAGGATGTTATCTCTCTGACCGCTACATGTCATGAATGATATCCGGTCATGAGATGGCGTGGACAAGGCAGTTCTGTCAACAAATTCGCTCGACTGCAGAGAATGCACAACTCTGCTGCTAGGTTTATCCTACTCCGCCCACGGAGTGACAGCGCCTTGCCTCTGTTGTGCATTATTCACTGGTTGCCTGTAGCACACAGAATCGACTTTAAGCTATTAGTGTTTATATATAAAGCTGTGCATGGCGATGCCCCGAAATATTTATGCGACCTTCTATGCCCATACAAACCAACAATAATATGTTAACGGTCCAGGGGATTCATGTCAAAGCTGGGGACAGTTCGTTTCCGGTCGCCGCGGCGACTTTGTGGAACACTTTGCCTAATGACAGTAAAACGTCTGGTTGTCTCTCTACTTTCTAGGCACGCTTAAAGACTCATTTTTTCTCGTTCTTGTCCAATGTGGCATAGTTTAGTCTCTGCATTGGTTAGTTTTATATCTCTTATGTATTAATTAACCTATTTATATATTTATTTTATACCTACACATACATTAGTTCAATTAAATGAATTGGCAATGTCTTATTTCTACTGTAGCTAATATCATTATTTTTGTATATTTATTTAATTAGTGTATTTATTTGTATTTTACTAATATTAATTTAATAAGAATGTCTTTTAGAAAATGCATGTTTATTTAGCCATTATTATTACCCCTATCTAGGTTCTACATGTTGTAAAGCGCCACGAACAATTTATATTTTGATCTGGCGCTATATTAAATACAATATATTATATTATTATTAATATATCAATCCGTTTTGTGAACAAGGAAAATATATGCTGGTTACAGATACTCGAGATGTTTGCCACGAGAGGGTTATTGGCAATGTGGTGAGTACAGAAAAGGTCGGCCAGGGGCAGTACAACACATTTGTCAAAGAGCGCCTGACAGATTACATAAAACCTCTAGGAGTCCCGACCAAGATAAACTTCGTCTCTTTGCAACGTTGTCAGAAAGAGAGAAATCAAACTCCAAGTTCCAACTATTGGCTGTCCGAAGTGACTGCTCGTTGTTTTCCCAACTGTATGTCGCTTGTCAAGTGAGAAACAATGACATTGCAGAGTTTTTCTCACATGAAAACCAAACATGACCACCGTCGCTGTCACATGATGGGAAATTGCGCACTAGAACGAATCATATGCCGCCGGAGAAAGTTGTTCCGCCTCAAGCAGGCAGTTACGCAATAACTCCACGCGTTGATGTGGTTTTCGTTGATGGTGCAGCAGCCGCCAACATGTTGAAGCCGCAAACTTCAGCAACATTCGGTCAATATGGAACAAAGGAATTTGCCGTATATGTTATGTCACAGTATCAGTACACTGCTTGCGTTTACATTGCCTGGCATGTCTACACATATGGCAGTCTTAAAGACCCAACTAGGCACCGGAGAGAGAGAAGGGTGTTCACTGTCGTGTGGAGCACAACTCGCCTCAGCCAAGACAATGGCGTGACTTCTTGATGTGTGATCAGAACAAGACGGTTTTCTTGAGCCACATTGTTGCTGGTGTTTGGCAGCACACAAACAAGTTAGTCATTAGTACGTTCAGCGACACCGTGGAACTGCTACATCGGCGACTTGTCTTCTATATCGATATCACGCAAGCTTGGATCGAGAATGTATCTTTGTATTCCGTTTTTCAATGCGTTCACTGGATGCGACAATGTCAGCTTTTTTAAAGTAAGGGAAAGGAAAATGCGTGGGACACTTGGAATGCCTACTATGTCAGATGCACCATCGCTTCATGATATGAAGGCTATATTGTCAACCATCGACAGGTTCACCATCCTAATGTACGACCGAGCAAACTGCCAAGTCAATGTGAATGAAACTAGGCAGATTATAGTTGGGGGAAAACAAACCTACTTTATCCAATGCCAGACTGTCTCCAGAGGATGTGGCTGTCTGAAAGGGTGTAAACCGAACACACGTACGTGTATGCGTGTATGTGTCGCACTGAAATGCACAAATGTGGCGGGAAATGTGAGGCACCATGAAAATGAGCATCAGACACCTTTTCTAAATATAAACCTACATTTGTTGACAGTCACCAACAAATGTCGGCTATGGATATCGGACGAGATAAAAGGTTAATTGTGAGATAATTACCTTCGATAACTACATCTGGTACTATAGTTACAGCTTATGTGACGCACTTCTTAAGATTTGAAAAAACATTCGTATTAACACCTGTTATCTTTTTATAAATGGCGGATATGAATGTCGGACAAGGTCAAACGTAAACTATTTAAAATCGCTACCGCAGAAAACGTAAATTTCGACACAAAAATAACAGCTTTATATGATGTAGTTCTTAAGGTATGGAAATAATTGGTTTTGTCGGCAGCCTTAAGAATGTCAACTAAGGTCAAATGCAAAATATTTGAATAAATTGAAATTGGTATCCACACATCTTTATTCTTACGTCAACAGTATGGCTCTCAGTGGAGCAGTTCATAAGATATAGAGACAAAAATGTTCACGGCCGCCATCTTTAAAAATGGCGGATGTGAATGTAGGACAACGTCACCAATAACGCATTTGAAATCAGTACCCCCGAAAACCTATATTTTGATCCACGATGACGGCTGTATGTGACGCAGTTCTCAAGATATAAGGATATTTAGTTTTGGCGGATATTTAAAAAATCGCCGCCAACGGTATCCAGGGCAGATTTAGAGATGCCCATGGGGCCAAATATTGTTGTCTTGATAACTTCTAACTATGTGCCAAGTTTCGTGATTTTATAAAAAAATGCACGATTCGTTAACATAATACAGTTATCTGCCGTAGTAAATAGGCCTACCAGGTAGACGTCTCCTGTGGATAGTAACGGTGGTGTTAGTGTGAATTCAGTGTGTTCACGTCTCATAATATAACGTATGTATGGATATATGTTTCTTTAAGTACCACATGATATCTTGCAGAAATGTTGTCGTCAAAGATACAGTGAATATTTGAAAATGTGAAATCGGTAGTGTTTTTGCAGCATCTTATAACATTGAATGACCTTGACTTTGCACCGTTGACCTTCACAGCATTTTATTTTGCGTATTGGATTCAGTGATGTCGAAAACATCAGAATCAAACTTTAAATTATGAATCTACCTCACTTACAAACATAGTTGTGAGAAATAATATGATTTTTGGCGGCCATTTTTTTTCTCGATGTTTTATGGGTGTTCCCGGCCTAGGATTTCGTAGGACTTTATTGGTGGTTAAGGACACCATTCTGGGTAAGAAACAGCAAAAGCACCTTTTGTTGCAATTAGTTTAAGGTAAAATCGTATTTCTCCTGGATTATTCCACGGTTTCAACTACGAATGTGATGAGGACGCCGGTGTTTTAGACTGTCAACAATTCGCTTGCTATTTTTCTTGGATCGGAAGTAGTTTGTCTAACATCGGGCTGATAGTGCCTTCGTCTACTGCCATTAACTTCGTTACAGACGGCCCACGCAACCTCGTGTGGTATCCAGTCCAAATGGTCTACGATATCGGTACCCAACTCAATTTATCCGCAAATGCGAATCCTCCAGCCAAATTTAAGGTGTGTCAGTTGTATTTGGTGTATTCAATATGTTCATGAATATGCAGTCACAAACATTCACAATGTAGGGTACGCTTGGGCAGGGTTGCACCCTAGGGAAAACTGTCAGACTATACACCGTGGAATTGCCTTTGCATGTCCCTAATGTGCTCATATAATCAATAGATATATGTGCGGCGTACGGGAAAAATTGTTTCTATAAGTGGACAAACTAGATGAGTTACATGTGAGAAATAATACGAATACCTCACAAACACAGCCCCCACTGGGGCAATATGGTCCGTGACATTCCCTTTGCATTTTCGCGTCTATACTATGATCCAATCATACTTTTGACAAAAATAATGTATGTTTACAAAGAATAATGTATTAAGTTATTATAGTTGTTGTGTTCAATGTGTAGTTATCATAATTGATTAAATATTTAGAAAAATAATAAGTCGCATGCCTGGGTTGCATATATTATATATATATATATATATATATATATATATATAACATTTTGATACATTGCACATTATACAGCATGTATCATAAACGTGGTACATTATGACCATGTTTGTATGTTTAGAAAATGGTAGGGCTCGTTTAAACCCGTATGCGCAATGTGTGTCTTAACACAATGTGTGCTTATTTTCGCAACAACTCGAATGATAACATCATAATGGCGCCATTTCAGTTCGTGATTTGCACAGTTACGAGTTGCATCAGTTTGAATACTGACAAAATAATAGACGAAAGTGCATACTATATTTCAAAACCACTTGATTTAATTACATACCTCTCATGTTGCTGAACATTCTTGATAGCTATCCGCTACATGTCAGCATCATTTTGCAAACGATTTGGGTGAATGATTTTCAGTATTAACTAACATTAGTTTAGTGAAACGGTTCCAAGGTACACACTGCAGACTAGGTATAGTAGCATACTAAATAGGGTCTAACATAATTGGTGAAAATGTTGAACAAGTTGGGAAAATAAATGAAATCGATGTGATAAGAAAAAGTCCATTTAATGTAACTTATATAACACGAGTTTACGCTAACAACTATTATATTTTGTACGTCTGATGTTTCCGGTGGAAGTGGACGGACACGTTAACGGGTGAGACCGTCTCCAGTTCCAGCTCGTTGACGTTGACGAGCAACATGATGGGTTTTAATAACTTCAGTATTCATGCGTCCAACAGAGTCGGCCACGGCGAGACATTGAAAACACTCGTGCGCACTGTCGTAATGAAGGTTAACAGTAGGCATGATTACGTGACACGTTTTCATAAATCACAAAGGAACTTAAGCGAACGTTTGGCGAAACTTACATAAATAGGACCACAACAAATAGTGTAGAAAATACGCAGTGTTGCGAACTGTAGTGGGTACTTGGTAACCATGAGCTCCCCTTCGCACCTTCAAACAGTAGTGGGTACTTGGTAACCATGAGCTCCCCTTCGCACCTTCAAACAGTAGTGGTACTTGGTAACCATGAGCTCCCCTTCGCACCTTCAAACAGAAGTGGGTACTTGGTAACCATGAGCTCCCCTTCGCACCTTCGACCAAAGGTTCGTACGATACGGACGCTTAGTGAACCTGGCTAAGTTGTTTTACAAATTCAATTTTTCCTTGTGTTGTTTAAAAACTAATTTAAATGAACCTTATTCGTAATCAGAATTAATTATTAAACTCTAAAAATAGTGTCTTGTCATTCAAATCATTTAGTCCGTCACCCTGTCCAAGGCCCCTTTTGGTCGCGTTTTTCCGTATTTTTCTGCACAGTTTGTTGCGACACCTAGCGAACGCTGGTGACGCCATTGACGTAAGGGCCACTTGGATTTAGCAAGGCGCGCATATATGGGGGTTGGTGTTTCAAGCCGTACAAGCAACTTCAATCGCAGAATTTAATATTTCTATATCACCGTAAAGATAACCATCTCACATACAAATATATCGCTGGATGCACATAGGGATTTTGGTTTAATTTTAGAGTTATTGCCGTTTGAACACTGCGAATGCTTAAACTTGTAATGGGTTTTAATATCACAGTAAAGATAATAATCGTATCTACAGCCGCTTGATATACCCAGGATTTGGTTTTTCGTTTTTGAATGATTGCCGTTTGAACATCGCGATTGCTTAATCTTGCAATATATACGCGACCGTGGATGTAATGCCAAAGTTGAGCATTCGCGATGTTCAAACGGCAGTAACTCAAACAATAAACACAATTCCTCTGTACATCCAGCAGCAAACTTATAGATACGATTCTTAGTCTTTATGGTGATATCAAAAAATATTCAATTCCGCGAATGCAATTTCAAGTAAAGCGAGAAACATCAACCCACACAGTCGCGCGCCATGCTAGAAGACTGGGGACGCTTAGCGGCACGTACTCCTCTGACGTCATCAATATCTGGCTAGCTGTTTATTTTGTGAGACGCAACTGACCGTGTTTGGGCGGGCTTAGTGAGTTCGCAGTCAACAAACTTCATATTTGGCACATTATTTGACAAGAACATTACGCTTATGCATACGAAATTTCAAAGAAATTGAAAAGTTCATTTCACTTCATTTCACTAAGCGAACAGGTAAGTGTATGTGTGTGTGTACGCGCGCGTGTACGTATGCTTCAATTATGTTGATTAGATGCTCAATTAATTTTCCCATAAGGTATATATTTGAATATCGACTAACGTGCTTCACGATGGGCTGCAGTGTTTTGCCAACAGTATAGGGCTATTTGTTGCACGACGCGTCAACAGAACAATTGAAATATTAACGGAATATGATGTATAAACAATTAAGAATAACCACGACGTGCTATATTTATAGTTGCTTTGGATTTTTTGCATTCTACATGATTCCTGCAAACTCACGTTTACTTTTCCTAAAGGTATGGCTCCATTTTAGAGAGGATGGTGTCTAAGGCGTGTTTCATGTAACTACCATATTGGTTAAGGTAATTTTTGAAACACTCACAAACTTCGATGCACATATTAATATTAAAATAACTACATGCAAATAGCAGACTGCAACTTGGAACTGTCTGGCCCGTCTTCTGTCATCACGTTTCTTCTTTCAGGAGTCGTGGAACCTCCAGACAACCCACCTTTAGGTACGCAAACAACTGCACTTCTCCTGGGCCAGTCACCCGCCCTAGCGCCCTCCCTGCCCGCCCGCCCGCCCGCCCGCCCGCCCGCACACATGTTGTTATTTACGTTCCGTCCGCCATCTGTATTTCCCTATTCCATTCACGTTCTCGCCTTCTTCTGCTATCGTTTCCTTTTATATCGATGTGAGTCTGTAGAGTCCCTGCTATGAATCTCAAGCAACCTATGTATGAATACAAACCGGGATAAGTTGCATCATAACCCTTTAATTTGCTCCCGTACGTTTTGATTATGCGCTCATCTTGTTTTCTCTTACAAGTGTCCATAGAGCCCGTCTTCGATGATTATTGTGGTGTGTCTGCCTAGTTTTCTGAGATTGTTATTGTCCGTCTGTGTATGCGAGATTAATAATGTTCGTCTTAGCAGAAGCTCTTTGGAAAGCCTCCATCGAATAAGAATTTCACCACCGTGTCTGCTGTACCAGCACGTTCTTCTGGAATCTACGACACGGAGTCTTCGTTGACCACAACCTCAGGAAAGAGGTAGAAGAAGGCGTTGGTTTACAAAGCCGGTTGTGTTACCACTCTACAGTCATTTGCAAAAAATTAAGACCAGGCACGATTTTAAAGCATTTTATGGTATGGCATCAGATTGCATCAGATAATGTCTGGATTGCATCATCCTATTTGGGCCTTGAAGCAATACGCCTAGTCAGTACTTCCAGGTCATTTGTTTGCTGCTGTCAATATAGATTAGGTGTTTTTCAGTTTTGTCTTCATCCCTGAAATGGGCATAAAATCGTCTTTGACAGAGGTTCTAAGGGCACAAATAGTGACTCTACATAGAGAAGGATATACGGAAAGAGACATTAGTGCTAAATTACTTTATTCCAAGACAGCCGTGCACAACGCCATCGTCAAATTCAATACTTATGGCACTTTTCGTGACAGTAAAAGGAATGGTCGTCCACGGAAAACTACGCTCAGGGATGACCACGCAGTGAGACGCATCGTGATGTGCTCGCCAATGAGCTCATGCAAGAAAATTCGGGCTGCTTTACGCTTAAAAGGTACGGAAATAAGTCTCAGTACTGTTTCGAGACGTCTCAGCAAGGAATTTGGGCTCAAGTCCCGCAAGCCGGCTCGGAAGCCACGCCTGACACCTGTGATGAAAAAAGAGACTGGACGACATCGCCACTGGACTCTCGCGCAGTGGAAGAAAGTGTTTTTCTCAGATGAATCGACCATGCAACCGTTTATACCTCGCAAGAGGCATGTTACGCGGCCAGTAGGTAAGCGATTTGATGAGAAATATACAGCAGCCACAATGAAACACCCGCCAAGTCAGATGATTTGGGGTGCCATGTCATGTTTTGGCCCTTTTGGTCTGTATTTTATTCCACCTAACACCACTATGAATGGACCTAGGTACGTGGAGTTGCTGAAGGAGAACCTGAAACTGCATATGGACATCCACAAATGTACGATTTCCATGCAAGATGGCGCTCCTTGTCACCGATCCAAGGTAGCCACTGATCTCCGTGCTGGAATGGCCTGGGAACAGCCCAGATATAAATCCCATTGAGAACCTGTGGACTATAATGAAGGACAAGGTGGCAGACAAACAACCATCAAGCGCTCAAAACTTGAAACAAGTTATCAAGGACGTTTGGGTCACCGAAATCACCCAGGAGTACTGCGAATCTCTGGTTTCTAGCATGCCATATCGCACCCAGGCGGTCATTGACAGCAAAGGAGGCCACACTAAATACTGAAAAGTAGAGACACTGACACTTTTGGACGACATAAAGTTTCATATTATGTTGTACTACGTTTATTTGGCGAAATAAACTGATATAATGTTATGTGAAGGCCAAAAAATCATAGTTTTGTCAAATTTCTGCCTGGTCTTAAACTTTTGCAAATGACTGTACTATACGGGAGTAAAGCTTGTGTCACTTATCGCTGCCACCTGAAGACCCTGGAAAATCCATCAACGTTATCTTAGGAAGACGCTTCGCATTCGGTGAGAAAACCATCACATCAACGCCAGCGTCCTTGCGCGAAACAACACAACAAGCACCCAGACAAAGCTCATGCAAAATCAGCTCCGCCTGATTGGCCGTTGTGTCAGACTGCCAGACTCCCGCCTCCCCAACATATACTTGTGCCCAGCTAAGGTACGGTTTGAGAGCCAGCGGTGGCCAGAAAATACGATTTAAAGACTGTTAAACACAACATGAAGAAATGCCATATTACTGTAAACACTTGGGAGGACATGGATGCTGATCGTCACCTTTGCGCCGCAGCATCCACCAGGCAATGGCCCAATTTCAAACTGACGCCCTACTTCACGAAGTGAACAAGTACCAGAGGAGAAATTAGAGGGGGTATCTCAACACCTACACGTCTCCCTTCCACTCGAAGCATCCTGTCCCTACGATAACAAAATATGCAGGTGGTCAAGAATCGGGCTACTGAGTCGCCTCAAGATCCACGACCAACCCATGGCGGACGTCATCCTTGTTTCGAGGGACCGCTGATGATGAATATGATGGTGGAATATGTGCATATACTTAACAATGCTAGTGCATGTTCTTTAGTACAAAGCATATGGATAGTTCATACGCGCATAGATGCACCATGTGTAGTTTGCGGTAGTTGCCTTGTCTGTGCATGCCCCTTAACCTCTGCAGGAGTCCATTCAGACATCCAAATACAACTAGAGCGCCTGTCGCTGAATCTATTTCCGCAGGTAACGGTGGGGCAAAGTTCGTGGCGGTTACCGTGTCTGGTGGCATGTTTGGTCTGTTCACTATCTGGTTCGTCGTGCTGCTGGTTAAGTTCGACAAAATGGCGGTCAGAAGACGTATGGGTGAGTGTGCAGTGCCGTCCATCCGGGACACAACTGCCATGCATTCAAACTTTGCGAGATTTCACTGTTGTAAGGAATACTTGTATGCATTATATTATTCAATGAAGTGAAATTCGTTGCTAGTTGCACCTATCCATCACGGGATCTGTTTCCAAGCAAAAGGCCCGTCAAGTCATCAGTAATTCTCGTGGAGCGTTTAGACATTCCGTCGTATATTATGTTGAGCTTCTGGCCCCCAAAGATTTCCTTTATAACAAAAACATAAGGCAAAGTTGATAAAGTGACGGTTGCATGCGGGGATGTTTTATCTTGGAGATGCCATGTCGCAACAGAGAAATAATTCACATATGTAACCGTTATCAACATTGTTGGCAAAGACCAAACTGAACGGAGTAGTCAGGTACCTTAGCAATACGATGGGGACAAACCGGATAAAAGTACAAATTTTTTGGTGCATCTTCGAACAACTTTTTGATCGGAGTCAGCAATTTTTTTGGGGCGGCTCAATAACTTTTCGTCCCCCTTTGAATAGATTTATGCCACATTACTATATTTTTCGAGGGGATGTGGTACAGACCGGATAAAAACGCCAAATATTTTGTGTTGCTTCAATAAACAGTAATAGTTCACGTTTTGATTGGAGGTAGCAAATTGTTTGGGTGGGTCCATCATTTTTTGACCCCTTATTGGACTGAAATATGCCTCTACTACATTTTTATGGGATTATATGGGCCTACCAACTAAAAGCACCAACTTGTTTTGCTGCTTCCTAGATCAACACGATTTCAATGTTTCATCGGAATTAACATATGTGTTGGGTGGGTCCATCATTTCTCACTCCAATCGAACCCTTAGTCCTATGCCGTTTTATTACACTTTCCCATGACATATGTTACAGACCGGACAAATGTAGCATTGGTATTTCAATGTTATTATTGGCGTCAGCACATTTTAGTTGGGTCCATATATTTTTACCCCCCCCCCCTCATTGAACCGATATGTGTCATTTTGGTTTTTCAAGGGATAAATCGGTGACCGTTAACGTAACACATTCCCTCCATGTCCCAATAAAGAAGAGCTCACTCGCCCTCTACAAATGCCCTACGGCACAGTTCAAAACCAAGCAGGCGTGAAAGATTTAAATACTAAAGAATTGGTTGACCCTATTCTCTCGGTTACTAGCCACAAAAAGAAACTGCGCATATGAAGAAAGGCACCGAGATCTAATGCAATGGATTGATTTTGCTCAATGTCGATTAACATGAAACGGACCTGTAGACTATACCATAACATGACTTTCATTAGAAAGTTACATAACGCAAGGTCAGGCAATGTCATTGTGTGAAAACAAAGACAATGCTCCTGTAGGGTCTTACGTAACAGGCATGGCTACACAAAGCAGACGTTTGGAGAGCTGCTAGTATACCCAACTGGAAAAACACACGAAGCACAAGCCTGACATTCCACAAAGGTTCCATACCCACCTTATTTCATCAACGAGGCGCCGATGCATCGCAGTGATCAACGCAGATGTTGGACACACCCGTTATTAATCAATCTTGTGACTTTCAAGTTTGCTGCTGAAACTTTGACGCTAAAGACTAGACATAAACATTAAAGCCACTGTGTTATTGTCACGTGAAAATATTTGAGAAATTTTGAAAAACTGCCGATATCTGAATTGATTGGGATGAAAAATAATGGAACCAACCAAGAAAATGTTCTGATTCCGTTCAAAAACCTAAAGTTATTGGGAAATGCTGCGGCGAACTTGTTTTTATAATTCTAATGGTAGAGAACCAAAACTTGGTGGGAATTATCTCTACGGGTCATGATTGGCATAACAAATTGACTTTATTAGTTGGACATGTGTGCCATGGAAACGGCAGAAATGTATTTTGGGGACCCTTTCTCATGCGCAAATCCAAAAGCAATGCATGGTGCTACAACATGCAAAATAGGCTACATGTATTATTAATGCATGTACCTACAAACTCTCAAGAAGAAGTTTTCATTCTTTGAACAGTTTATGTCAGAAATAATTTGTGGAAAATGGTAGATAACTTTTCTGATTTGTAGATAGGTTGCATGAATGTGCAGGGAAATAAAATGGAAACTTCGGTGGATGTACAAAATCCCTCTTGTCAGTTTGTAGTGCATGTCATGAAACATATGTACTAACAATTTGGAGTTGATATGTCTTACGGGTTTCTCTCGAAATTCGCGTGAAATATATGCATTGACTAAAACAGAATTCTTAGAAAACGGCAAAACAAACTGTGGTGTTTATTTTTACACACTTTTTGTCTATTCTTGAGGTCTTTTACTATAAATGTGTGCATACGCCTATTTTTACTATGCAGATGTGTGAATTACACCTTTTGAATGCAAACAATTAACTAAAAAATAAAACATTGAAAATCCCGCAGCAGGTATCCCCTTAACAGCAAAAGGATGCAAAGAAAAACATTTCGCGAAAATACCCTGATTGTATCCATATACAATGGAGAAATGTAGTAAAACGGCAGATTTTGGTTGATAAGAAATACAAAATAATGGACCCACTCAAGCAATGTTCTGACACTGATCAAAAAGTCAAAGATACTAACAAAACGAAGCACGAAAAAAGATTGGTGACGTTACCCTGGTTGTAGCCATATCATGTGGAGAATTGTAATAAAACGGCAGATTTTGTTTGATGGGGTGAACAATATTGGAACCACCCAAAATAATTGCTGGCTCTGATCAAAATTTTAAAGCTACCAACCTAAGGAAGCTGTGGAAAACGTTTGGTGCTTTTATTCGGTCTGTCCCATATCCCCAACATTTTCGCTAAGGTATCTGACTAGAGGTCACGTGCATAACTTTGACATAGGCAAACCGTAAGGTAGCGGATCCATCATTGGTGGATCTCGCATAACATGCCTCATTAGGTGACTGGGGGCTAAACACAATATATTAAATATTACCTGGAAAACGTGAGTTTTTTCTCCGAAAACCAATTTATCTAACAGCATATTTGCTGTGCCAGTTGATCTTGTCCACGTTAAATATCGCAGTCCACTTTAGGCACTGTGTAATAAATTTACTACCGGGCGTAAGGCCTTGTAAACGGGTATTTTATTTACAAAAGACATGGTCGAGTGCGATAACGCACATGTGGATTCCTTCTAAGAATGCACGTGTTTTACGATGAATATGGTATAATGTATGCCGTTTAATTGTCAGAGCGCGAGTACAACATTGAATTGGAGCGGTTGTGGGCTGAGACGGAGCGTCGTTACCGCATCGTGAGCGAACTCACGAGGAACATCAGGAATGAGAAGGCGCTGGAGGTGAAGCCGAGGACGAAGAGGAAACAGAAGACGAAGCCACCCCCCTCTCTCTTCACGTACCTGTTCGGCGGCGACGCCTCGGACGACGCCGCCGCTGGCATGTCCAGTCGTGTCAGCGACGACAGCAGCGGTAACAGCGACAGTAGCAACGACGACGTCGATGGCAACGTCCAGAGCGGTCGTCGCAGTACCGTTGGTAGCGCCGGTCGTCGCAGCAGCAACGCCGTTAGCGGTCTTCGTCGCAGCAGCATCGGTAGCGGTCATCGTCGCAGCACCATCATTGGCGCCGGTAGTCGCCGGAACGCCAACGGTGGCGGTGGTCGCCGCAGCACCGTCGATATCGGTAACGTCTGCGGTGGTAATCGCAACACCGCAGGCGGCAGTGGTCGTCGCGACAGTCTAGTTTGTGGCGCGGCGAAGGGGAAGCAGAAACCGAAGCCAGGCCGTATCTTCGACCTCTTTGAATCAGTTGACGATGTCGGCTCTCGCCCTAAACAACAGCAGGGGCAGAAGTCTCCCCAGGACGGTGGTTTCTTCGATTTCTTCGTCAACGTTGTTAAGAGCACCGACTCAACGCAGACAAACGCGTTTAATTGACTCATTCTATGTCGCCTCGGTCATCAGATAAAACGTATTTTAAGTATATTACTTGCTGCATGAGTATTTGGAATGATACGCTGCTGTTGTGTTATGGTAGATCGTTTTTGTTTCTACATTTGTGATATGGAGATCCACCTTTTGAAAATGTGCTAATTTAAAAAAATGCCAGTTAAGTTTCATCAGTGGAACTAATTACGTTATTCCCGTGTTTACGAAGACACCGTTGGTGGATTAGCTCAGCATGTAATGTTGAATACACCATGTTATTAAATGCCTTTGAAAACAACCCAGGTGTTATATTTACATTTAGAAACTTATATTTTAATGACAAATAATAACGCACCACACACGTACACACGCACATTAAGAATGGACGAGTTATAACGAAATTATTTCGACCAGTTACCTACTTTCCGACTGCAGACTCTTGCCCACGGACTACACGAAATGTCTACATTATATATTTGACGATTGTCACACGTTCGCTGTTTTCGACTCTTTATCGTATCGTGAACCTTTGGGTCGGATGCTTGTCTGGATGCCGAACAAATGCATGTTTGCTGCGTAGGCCATGTGGGCCACACAGTAAAATATCGAGTATCGCTCGATACAACATGTATGGACTTGCGTCCAGGTGACTTGGTACTTCTAACCTTGGTACGAGAAGGGGCAAAAGCTCACTAGGGGATATGTTTGACTTGGACTGGGAGAAAACATACCCCCAACAGCTCTGGTAAGATGGTATGCAGGCGGAGTAATATAACTGGATAATTTGGGGGTTTGCGTTAAAACTAGAGTGTATGCCTTGACGGCATTTGCCACACCACATGCGACATTGCTTGGGGTAGCAGCACAATGTAACGGAAGTGACGTAACTATCACATAACGTTATTTCCACAAAAAATTATCAGTGCAAAAGTAACATATTAGTGGATTAACCTGGAATACAACAATATACAACGGGCAGCAAAGAAAACACACAAAACACTTGTAACAACTACTGGCAACTCTACTATCGACAGGGTACTGGTAAGTTATTCAAGTGTAATATTTAACGCGGCATGTAACGGCAGGACCTAATCCCATTCCACGCATGATTGTAGACGGTTTAGTAGTATCCTGGTTCAGCGCGATAGGTCGACATCTGCTGGTGTGGAGTTGACTCGGTGCCGTGCCGAGTTGACTCGGTGCTGTTCTCGACCCAGCCCACTTTGCACTTGCCAATCCTTCGTCTGTCGTTTTGTCTGTCGGGCGTCTCGCACTGAAGTTCAGGATTGTTATGGCAAAAATAGGATCATGTTGGAACAGATTGCAACAAAAGCATTTCTTGCAGTTTTGAAAGCAGGGTTATATCCTAGATAACTTATCAAAAGTATATAGTTAAAAAAATTGGAGAACATTCTCAAAATTACGCAAATGTTGGGGGCCCCCTCGGTAGCTTTTTCCTGTGCAATTTCGTAACGATGTTACGTTCAGGACAAAGAATGACCAAGATAATGTTAATGTAAACCTCAAATAATCCAAATGCGTGTTCGTGAATAAACACATATTATATTCAGATATTACCTTAGTGTTTTAATGGAAATATGTATTGGTATCAAAACATGCACGACTAGCTGGAATTACATGTCCAATTCGTCTCCTATGTAACATGATTATGCTCAGCATAATTATAAGTATGCTACTGTTATGAACATCTAACATACATGTAGCAGAGCGCAAGTACATTTAACAGGGAAACATTGTGTATAATAATTATAATTATCCCTTCATATAATGTCAACATTCCCCATATACCGTGATATATTTTGTTAATTAAAGTGCATGTTTGGAACATTGTGCCAGTTACTTGTTCTTTGATGAAGAAATGGTTTTATTTAAAAATAAAAATATAATGTCAACATATATACATGAATCTAGCTAATAAGCTTAATTAAGAAAAAATTGCCGTATTTTCTCCCATATAACATGATTATAATCTGCATTACCGTGTAAATATGTTACTGTTATGAGCATTGACCGCATAAGTAACATAACACAAATGCCCTTTAGCATTGCGCATAATAATTATAATGAACCCTTTCATGATGAAAGGTCAAAACATGTACACGAATCTTTAGAGCCCAAAAAGGTAAGTTCTTATATAGCTCAGTACCCAGTCCTTTGGACTGCTCAAAAAGCGCTTTACCCTTTACTGAATGTGCGAACTCTTGACCGTCATCTTCTCACAAAACCTTATGTGCCTCAAAGAATCCATACTGCCTTCCGGTTTCCGTTGTATAGGCATACAAGCTGCTACAACATGCTCTATTGAAGCATCATGCATCCCAAACTGCTAAGCTTGTTTCTGGTGCTGGCTGGGGCCAATTTTCTTCAGAGATGCTCCTTTTCCAAGGCCGTATAGCCGGACAGTGGTGTTACATCCAAATATGGCATGGGTGAAAATTACATTGTTACACACGTATTTACCTAGCTGGTCTGTTACGGTCTCTATGTTTCCTAACACACCTTCTCTGTGGTTGACTTTGTCCCGCTGTGTATGAACAAGTTGTGGGCACTTGGATGAGGATGGAAGCAGAGGAGAACAACCAGATATGAGTCACCCCCCAAATAGAGCAGTGTTCTCTTCTCTGTCGTTGCAGACTTAACTGCTGTCTACAAAATCAGCTGATCTGCATCACACTAGGCAGGTTTGGTTTAACATTCTGTGCAACAAGTATCCGCCCAACAAATTGATGAGATCGTTCTTGTTGTAAGAAAGACACCCTTTTTGCCGTTATCCTCATATTATCGGTGTACTTAACGTCCGCACCAGATTTCCCCTTACTCGTCTCTGATGTGCGTATGCTTAGCGGATAAATAGTGATATCCATCAAAGATGAATTGATCGAACTTCCATGTCAGGTAGTCACAGTTCAGCATGCATACCTCTCGATATCTGGGAATTATATTTTATTTGGTTGGCCAAGGGATGGGGCAAAGCCCTACCATCCAACACATACTGAACTTCACCTATTGGACTTGCAATGTTGGGTATGAACCTACATTAGATGACAAATACATATTTCTGCGGTTTTCGCAGTATTCAGAGCCAGTCGGTGGCTCAATCGAACTTGCTACAATTAGACGACGCTAAAAGAGGATCTCTTTGTTCATCTGAACCTGGTTACCACCAACACGCACGGTTTATAAATTATTTTGACTGAAGTGTGAAAGCTTGAATGAAAACTGCATGACAGATTTCCCCGTCATGGACGCCGTAACCTTCTGGCCAATGGCCTTTGCGCAATCCTCATCGACAGTGAAACTGGTATGTACATCGGCCATGATGCTCCGCATGGTTGAGTTGTTTCCAGGTGGACTTCTGTCCGCCAACATCAGCATAGAGTTTGTCGTGTCCTTGTGTTCACTTGTGTGGAATATAATTCCAGTAAGTTATTCCATTGGCTGGCGTGGATAGCATCCAGGTCAGTCGTTGCTGCTCCGCTATCCCTCTTCCCCTCGCCAGTCCATCGCTGGTCTTCATGCTGCGCATGCATACTTTCAGCATGGATTGCAAATAATGCCTTGCTGTCTTAGTATAACGTAGGAAAAGACCTGATATAGCCAGATAGGGTATCTGCAACAGCTTCAAGACGGAAACACCAGCTTCCTATGAACATCATCTAAATCTGGATCGTCGTCACTATCAAATGCTAGTGTCATGTCACCCATTGGATCAACATATCGGTGTTGTAGCTAATCGTGCGTACTAGGAAGGGTGTCATCTAATAGTCGCATCAACAAAGTGATCGCGGTCCATAGAGGTTGGACAAAAATTTTAACAAAGCTTTCTTAAATGGGTTCATTGATGGTATCTCGCACCACCAAAAAAAAACCACCCGAATCCACCCATGACAAAACCTCTTTTTTGGCTCAAATCCAAGATGGCCGACGTAATACAAGGTATAATATTCAAATGGACCTAACGTTGGAACTATGCAACATAAAAACACGTTTGAGGTCAAATTTCCAACTAACTTTAGGATGTCCGTTCGTTTGGTGACACTTTGGAGATCGAGAGAGGTCAAGGTCATGCGATAAGGTCAAGGCAAAATTGTATATCTTAATCTGGTAGATATGCCGGATTCGGACCAAAGTGGCATTACTTTGCAACGAAAGGAAGTTACAAACACATAATTATTTAGGTGTCATTGCAACCAAGTTTACTATACCTAATCATTTAAACTACATTTTACAGGTGATTATAGTTCAAAGTCACGTTTCAATTGTTTATTTACAATCATGTATAATCCTGATCAACATCCCGGTCATCATCATCCTGGCTCTCCACTTGTGTCACATTCACGCATGTGATGTTCTTGCACTGGCCACATGCTGGTGTGCATTGCAGTCCATTCTTATGGCAGGTGCATGTTTTCTTATCGCAGTGACCGCCGCAGTTGCATCGAATTATCTTGAGGAGTCGCTCTGGTGCCGCAGGCTGAAACATTCTGATAGGCACGAGACTAAGAGAAGATGCTACCCAATCCCAAAGCTCGGGGAGATATCGTTGGCACGCCATCCCTGCACCTGATGATAAGTCCGATGGCTATGGAAGGCGGCTGTGTAGAAGTAGCTACCTTCAACTTCGCCACCCGTGTGGAGTTGAGGCTTAGGGATGTGGTGCACCCGTACATCATCAGCAGGGCATCCTCTCCTGCCTTTTCGATGTCCTCTTTCGAGGAAGATGGAGACATGAAGACGGAGGTGGACTTTTTCAGTGCTGCATACTTCGTGAGAACGGTCACTTTTCCAATTCCATATCACCTTGACGTGGTATCACACCCACTGAGAGCGTGCAGAAAGAGCAGAGCTTCTGAGAAGGCTGGATCCAGATTCTTCTTCAATGTAGTGATGCATACCGTGTGTTTCGATGTCACCATGTACATGTTATCACTGATATCTGTGGCATCAGCATGATGTATCATGAGTTAACATACGGGCCTGCTTGTTTGATGTGTTGGCAAGGAAAGCTTTTTTGCTCATGGTTAAACGCATTTCTGCGGAAACTGAGACTGAAGCACCAACGTCGTTCCCTGTCCTACGACGATGGGCTTCGTCCTTACTGCTGCAGCCGTGATATCCGTCAAACACAACCAATGCACGGCCATAGCTGCTGCGTACATGCCGTATATACATAGCGCAGATCTCTGCATAGGTGGAGTGCTTGGGCCATGAGAACTTGTGGAGCAATCCTCCCCCATCAACAATAAACTGCAAGCGCTTGTCGAACGTGGCTGTGACGACGCATGCAGGGACAAGCTTCAGGAGATGGTGTATGAGCTCCGCTTTGTCCCCAGTCCGCATGCGCATGTGATTGTCGAAGAGAGATGGGGGAAAGAGCACAACTCATATTTGAAGAGGTCATGCATAGGGATATCGCAGATACCCGTAAACAGAAGACGCTGGTATAGACGATGGGGATCCATCTCGATTCGTTCCCCGGAAGCAGTTTTGACATGGACAACTGAGGCTAGAGTCTTAATTCTTCTGGGAGAACTTGTACTGTGCCACAGAATGACCGACCATGGAAGTTAAGATCTTCTCTCCGACACTTTGAATATCGACCACATTTACTGACCCCTTTGCCAACAATCTTTTGTGATTGAATGGTCCCCGCTCAACAAACACCTGAAGCAGTTTCTGTATATCGGACATGTCATGTAGGATGCGTGATGTTGCCAGGTTACGATGCCCATCACTTGCATTCGAAGAGAACCCCACTATCCCGAAAATGGACTGGCTGACATCAGTACATACGGGTCTGGAGAGCAGGAAGAGAAGACGAGTACTCTCATTGAAGCCACAGCCGTGCGTTAGACCCCCATGTGACTTAATGCCAGCCATCAGAACTCGCTCTATGGAGAGATCTGTGAATATACCTGACCATGCACTATCACTTCACCTGACCGGGAAGAGACCCTTCATGAAAGCTAAATGTACGTCTGGGTGAGTGCTCTCGAGGTCAAGCATTTTTGGGATGAACAGCGCAAGAGATTGTGTGTAGTTATTGTGCCCAGCAGCTGCAAGATACAGATTGGATGAAGGCCGTCAGAATTCCGACCATTCTCTGATAGTGCATCCACAGCCTGGCGGCTGCATGCTTTTACATTGAGGCACGCTAATCATCAAGCGCAATCTGGATGCGGCCGAGTGTGGTGCGCTTGAATGCATCATCCAGACTCATCTTCCTCTTCTGCATACTTTTCACTAGCTGAGAGATACGAGCAAGAAGAGCAACCGCGGTTAAATCACCTGAAAAAGACACAAGGTTATAATATATATTACTGATATTATAAATGTTGATAGGAAATACAATTAACTGCATAGAAATGTCACTGTGTGTACGTATATAGCATGCATGTAGACATCTAATTTGTGCAGCTCATACAAAACTGACCTACATGTGCCTGCATGAGGAGCGGTCCCAGGTGGGTCGGAGGAGCTCGACTAGGGGGAGGTCCTACTCGTCTCAGATAACCTAAATCGTTCGTTGCTGGGACTAGTCGCAGCAACGAAGTGATTGCGTTCCATAGAGGTTAAACAAAGCTTTCTCACCCAAAAAAAATTTTTGGCGTTGACCTTGACCTTATCGCCTGACCTTGACCTCTAAGGATGTGTCACTAAGTGAATGGACATCCTAGAGTTAGTTGGAAATGACACCTCTAACGTGTGTTATGTTGCTTAGTTCCAAAATTAGGTATATTTGAATATTATACCCTGTATAATGTCGGCCATCTTGGATTTGAGCCGAACAAGAGGTTTTGCCATGGGTGAATTCGGGTGGGGTTTTTTGGTGGTGAGACATACCACCAACGAACCCATTTCATGTGAGAACGCTTTGTTAACATTTGTGTCCAACCTAAATCGTTCATTGCGGATACTATAGTATAAGGATCTGGAGAGTAGGAGCCCATTCACGACTACATCTAACAAGAGGTGTGCACATACCCCTCTGGAAATGGCCTTTCTTCTCAGGATGTGCTCCAGTGCTTTTGATGCATAGATGAACTATGGTATCGCAATTCCTTCAAACCAGATCCAGCCATCGGATGACCTAGGCTATGGCTATGCTCCCAAAAGAATTCATGTCCACGTGGAACGCACGCGATCTTTATTATGTAATTTATGATGTAAATTGTCGATGGTTCAACGCTGTATGCGGCAACAGTCCTACAAGTCTTCACATTTGCAACACAATGAATTCTGAATTCTCCAAATCCGACTCACCGAAGGCAGAATGTGACGCCATGTCTTCCATGTTCGTGTTGTAGATTCTGGCTGTGGCACATGTTACGTCACAGTACATTTCCAAGCGGCAGCCTTGCACACTATTTCATCCGGGATTTCATTCGAAAATCGGTCAGATAGGCTGAATATTACATATTAAGCTGCATATATACATATATATATATATATATATATATATATATATTTTTTTTACTGAGGAACCTCTCAGGTATTGCACGTGTCTAAATAGCATCGACATTAATGTAATAGGAGTTGCTGATAATGACTTCTCCCTTCCAGTCCTTATTTTACACACACAGCTTTTACGCCAACACTTGTTTACATCAAAGTCAAAGACTGTTTTCATAAGATGGTTCATTAAGACGTCCTACTATTAAATGAGACATAGTATGTGCTGGAGCATTTTGGCAACCAGGAAAGGGAACGAATACGGATGTACCATAACGCCACGGTATCCTCAATTACGTTTGTTATTATACTGATGGTGCAAGGTTTACGTTGGTCTAGTCAGCAGGTCATTATCCGTCCATCACCATGATGCGTCCCCTGAATCTCGCGAGAGCACGCTGCTAGATCTATACGGCGCTGTCTCTTTATGACTGTATAACGTACGTAAATTGAGCATGACTCCCAAGGCAGTTATGTCAACAACAGTCTTTCATTAGTTAATAACCGCCCAAGACATAAACTTAAAGTCAAAGACGATACGAGTGTTTACGTTGGACCGTGTGATTTTTTATAAGAAAATTACCATTTGTTTGCGTAACATGAAACAAAATTTAACTTGTAGCTTCATATTGTAACATAATATTATGATGGTAATCAATACAATATGTCCTGCATTATGGCCTTATTATGGAAATGAAGAGCAGCATCAGGGATATTTAAAAAAATCACATTCATACTATTACTAGTATTACGGAATACTGACATAATTCGTGGAGCGAAAGACACCATCTCTCAACAGATGACACATAGATGTTTTATCTGTAAATTTATATCTACACAAACCAGGATGAGTAAAATCATTCCATGTGTAAATGTGCATACACAAAAGTTCAACTACATAAAAATTGCATGTTAATTAATATGTCATTTACATGAATGTATTAGTCATAATCAATTCAGAATTTCACGTGTTATTGTCGGACAATATGTATCGTGTGGATAAACCTTGATTCACAAGAAGCGTTGCCGTTGGAGTATTATTTTCTGTCGATGTGAGCACTTCAGTGGGTAAATATGTAACCCCTTTGGTTTGGTTTCTTTCAGTGACTTAGATCACAATATATATTGTCAGACAAAAGAATGTTTCTACTATATACATCACAAATAAGATTTTTCGTGAAGATTCAATGCTAGTTGTGTGGGGCGCGGTGGCTGCTCTTGCTGCCATTTCGAACTTTGGGCAAGTTCGTTCATTCTACGTTGCTCCAGTTCACACAGCTGTATGAATTAGTACACGGCTATAGATATTGGTCTATATTTGTGTAAGAATATATTACTTTTCGTGCAATAATTGCAGCGTGGCTGAATGCTTTTTAAAAAAGTCGAGATGGTGTACGAATGAACAGGTCTGCTATGATGTTAAGCGTAATAAATTTTAAGCAGTCCTAAGGACTGGACATAGCGCTATGTAAAACCTTTACATTGTTTACCTTTTCTATTCCATACTCCGTCGGTGCTATTTTGCACAATGAGACAATCATCCAATCAGATTTACGTTTATCGTTATTGATTTCTTATTGGCCAAAGCATAGTAGCATATTAATCACTCAACAATAGCCGTTACGTCCTTGTGGCACGGTTCCAATGACAGTGGAACACCTCCTGCGAGATTGCCCAACACACCAGGACGAGAGGAAGGCAACACAGCCTACAGAAACCCCAGTAAAGAAACAACATTTGGTCCTCTCGAAGACCTGCGGCACCCAGCGATCTTCATACCAGCAACTGAAGTCCCAGTCTGAGCAAACGCCGAAGAGGAAGAAGTATCAATGATAAGAGACAACGTAATGTCGTTACATGATTACGTTTATAAATAACAATTAACAACGTACATTATTAATGTTAATATATTGTGACTGTTTATTTGCAATTGTCATGTTGTGTTTTCAGATGCATACACATTATGTGTGGGTGGGTGTCGGTCTTCTACTGTTCTTCAGTGTTGATGGTGGTGCAAATTTGAATCCTACGTTCTTTAGCGCAGAACTGGGAAAACTAATGGGAGTTGCTGGTGTTGACCATATTGAGGTGTGTATGATTGATTTATATGATGCTGTCCTTTGTAGTTGTATTATAACAAATGTAAAACACTCTAAAGCTAAGCCGTCAGAAGAACTAGATACCGCGCTAAGTAAGAACTTACCTTTATCAATTTTAGTGCTGTATTTCATGGGCCAATGCGCGAACAATCAAGCTGTGTGTCATATAATAATAATAATTTATTTCTTATATAGCGTCCCATCCAAATAATTGTTCAGGGGCACTTTACTATGTTTAATGCAACTAAATAGATTTAGATTTAACAAGATTTAACAAGATTGCCACCCAGAGAATTAACTCTAGGTGGCAGGTGGACAAGGAAGCCCTTTGGCTTATCGAGAGTCCGACCCTTTTATCTATGTGTATCCCGCCCGTCTGAGGTATGTGTCGATTTTATTTTTAAACATATTCACGCTACTAGCACCCACACAATCAGCAGGTAATCTGTTCCATTCAGTTACAGTCCTTTGTGAAAATGAAAACTTTCTTATATCCAATCTACTCTGCTCCTTTGCTAATGTAAGTTCATATCCTCTAGTCCTTCTATCTTTCTTAACTGAGAAAAAAATATTTCTATCAATGTTTTCATAACCCTTCAATATTTTAAACACTTCTATCTGATCTCCTCTCAATCTCCTGGTCTCTAGTGTTGTTAAACCGCATTTTTTTTTGCGTATCTCGTAACTAAGATCCCTCAGTTTTGGTATCATTTTAGTTGCTCTCCTCTGCACTCTTTCTAGCATATCTATGTCCTTCCTGCGATATGGCCTCCTTGCTTGAATACAATATTCTAAATGAGGCCTAACTATTGTTTTGTACAACGGTATTATTAGCTCTTTTTCCTTATACGTTATGTTTCGCCTAATTAATCCAAGGATTTGATTTCCCTTTGAAGCTGCAATTCCGCACTGCTCTGAAACCTTCATATCAGCACTAATGGTTAACCCTAAGTCCTTTTCTTTTACAGTAGTACTTAGTACAGTAACCCCCATTGCATATTCTACCTCTTCGTTCCCATGTCCTGTGTGGAGGCATTTACATTTCCCAAAATTGAACAGCATTTGCCACTTTTCAGACCATTTGATCAACCTGTCAAGATCATCTTGTAAATGCTGTCTATCTCCATCACTTTTAATCCTTCTAAACACTTTTGTATCATCCGAAAATTTCAACACCTTGCTTGTTATTTCATCATCCAAATCGTTGATATATATTAAGAATAATATAGGTCCTAATACTGATCCCTGTGGTACCCCACTCAATACCGATTTCCAGTTTGAAGCCTCCCCATCAACTACTACACGTTGTCTTCTGTTAATCAGCCATTGTTCTATCCAGTTAATTATACCATTTCCTATGCCATGGGCCTTTAGTTTAAGCAGTAGTCTTTGATGTGGTACTTTATCGAAAGCTTTTTGAAAATCTAAGTAGACGATATCTACTGGTGATCCCTCATCTACCCACTTAGTGATGTCTTCCAAAAAACATAACATATTTGTTAAGCATGACCTCGCTTTAAAAAAACCATGTTGAGATGGGTTTATCAAGTTTTGTTTAACAAGAAAATCCACCATGTGATCTTTAATTAGTCTTTCTAATAATTTACAAATCACTGATGTTAAACTCACTGGTCTATAGTTCTCTGACTTGTTTCTCGAACCTTTTTTGAATAACGGTATAATGTTTGCTTCTTTCCATTCTAAAGGAACCACTCCCTCTTCCAATGACAAGTTGAAAACTGTTGCAAGCGGTATGCTAATTTGTTCTACAATTTCCAATAGTAGTTTGGGTGGAATACCATCCACTCCAGGTGATTTATTATCCTTCATAGCCCTTATTTTCTTAGCTACCATTTCCGGGGTTACAATTAATTGTCCTAAATAGTCTGAATCTGCCCCCTTGAACTTAGCCTCTGGTACTGGCAATGAACTAATATCTTCCCTGGTAAACACTGAACTAAAGTACTCATTCAGGTCTTCTGCCATTAAGAATCCCTCTGATATTATATTTCCAGCACTATCTTCTAGAGGACCGACCTTATCTTGAACTTTCTGTTTGCTTCGAACATACGCATAAAAACTCTTGCTGTCATGTTTTATATTACTAGCTAATTGTTGTTCATAGCTTCTCTTTGAATTTCTAATTTCAGCTGTAGCTTGGTTATGTGCTTCTTTATAACTGTTGTAGTCTTCATCATTTCCAGTACATCTATATGACTTCCACATCATTTGTTTATACTTAATTTTTCTAATGGCTTCTTTCGATAAGTGTTTCTTTTTGGACCGTTTTCCTTGTTTTTTGAAGGGTACAAATTTATCGACTATGCACTTAATTTCACTCTTTAATATATTCCAGCATTCTGTTGCCATCTTATTTTTTAGTGTGTTATTCCAGTCTATCTTTGCTAAATATTTCCTCATGTCCTTATACCTTCCTTTGTGGAAATTTCTCCTATACTGCTTTTTACTATTCCTATCTGATTTTACTTTGATGGTAAAATGTATCTGGTTGTGATCGCTACTCCCCAGTGGCTCACATATCTTGACATTGTCAACTAATTCATTCTGTGAGGACAAAACTATGTCTAACACATTCTCACCCCTGGTTGGTTCTAACACATGTTGAGAAAGGAATGTATCTTGAACTAAAATTAAAAACTTGTGGTCATCACTCCCCATACTCTGTAGAGATTTCCATTGTATATGCCCATGGTTAAAATCCCCCATAATAATACAGTCCCGTTTGCTTACTTCCCTTATAGCGTTTTGTATTTTTTCATTCTCTTCTATGCTTATGTTTGGACTTCGATAAACTAACCCAACTGTTAACGTTGAGTTTCCATGAGATAAATAACATCATACGATATAATAATTATTATAGTTTAAAAACACTATGCAATCATTACTACTAAATAAAATCCACTATACTGTCTTAAAATATATAAATAAACACAATTATGCAAACCATTAAAACAAAGAAATAGATTAATTATAATACTAAATTAATTAAAATAAAGGTATAAATAATTATGATCATCGATCATCGAAGGTTAAAATAATTTGTGAAACGATGCGTCTTCAGTGCCAATTTAAACTGATTGACACTAGTGCATTGGCGCACTGTGAGTGGTAGTTAACCACTGCTTCATTGTGTGTAATCAGAAGTAAGAGACACTGGTTTCTACGTAGGCGTTCTTCATTTGTGTTCATGTGGTTTTCTGATAATGTAAAATGTATGTCACTTATACATCAACGCAATTTGCAGTTTGTTCGTATGTTTAAGGAAATGGCTGTGAAGAACATCAGATTTGACAGCGGCACAAGAAAAGAGGACGTCCTTAAAATAGTAAGACATCATTTATACATTTCACAGTAGTAGTAGCTCGCTTCGTATCTCAAATGCACAGTGTGTTATTTTAATTAACATCGTATTCCATGTCCACGATGATTGCTAAACATATAAGCACTTCGGAGTATCGGCAAAACGTAGGTTGTTTGAAATCGAATTAAACTGAAGTTGCAGATATAATATATCGTTATCTGGTTATGTACGTTCAACAAAGGTTATTCTAGCAAACTATTGTATAAACTACTACTGGCGTATTATTACAAAGTCCTTCGAGCGGGCGGGCGCCGATGATGGATGGATGGGTGTGTGTGGTTGGGTGGATGGATGGGTGGGTGGGTGATTGGGTGGGTGGGTGGATGGATGGATGGGTGGGTGGGTGGGTGTGTGGGTGGATGGATGGATGGATGGATGGATGGATGGATGGATGGATGGATGGATGGATGGATGGATGGATGGATGGATGGATGGATGGATGGATGGATGGATGGATGGATGGATGGACGGATGGGTGGGTAGGTGGGTGGGTTGATGGATATGTGGATGGATGGACGTAAGCGTTATAATTATTTTAAAATTAATATATAGTTTTTAATTAATTTTATTACGTATACTTTTAAAATATTTAACATTATTTTAATTGTCATCATTTTATGCGATTTGCATTCTATTTGCAGTTATACACCTGTATCCAACATTTAACGTTCTGTGTATGAAACGATTTTGCAAAGAGCTTTGTGCATATTAACTGCTAAAAATAAGTTGTAATTGTGCTAGATAAAAGAATAATATTATTACTTTAAGACACTTTTTGTGGCCAGTTTGTTAGCATATATACCCTATAGTCACAAGTCATGTTATTTTAATATATATATATATATAGCATTAGTTTGCATTAAAATACACTATCATGCGTTGTACCTTCACAATGCAAACACTGAACGTAGTTGCTGTAGGTCTTAATATAGGAAAACCTTGGCATGGCGATAATGTGTGTATTTGTGTTACAGATGCTTACGTTAACAGATCCACTAGTTATGGCTAAGGGTCTACTCGCGAGGATCCGGTCGACAGTGCAAAATGACTATAGCAATTACTTGAGACTGAGTCAATACAAGCGATGCTGCGATATGAAACTGGAAAACAGCGCGTGGAACCAGAGTTTTAGGGCCTATGTAAGTTGCCTAGTACATGGTACTTCGTGTGTGGTGCTGTGAATAGTTGTAAGAACGAATCACGAAGTTCGGTGCTGCCCTGCCCTAAATCAGAAACTGATTTTCAGAGATTGGTTTCCGAGGATTTAGGCGCAAAAGAAGTTACCTTAATATTATTAAATTGTTTGCTATATTACGTTAGACATTGCTTTCGTTGCAATATCGGAGTATTCACTGCACTTCATTTAGATGCCGCTACACCTTTTCCTGCCACAGCAAAACACAGACTCTGGCATCTGAGCTAAAATCTGCCGGACAATCTTATTTACTCTACGTTTGTACATGAGGGCATTCTAGGACGTGTCCCACGGTTTGAGAGTCCTCTCCGTAGTCACATTCAATAGGACCGTTTTTATTATATCCCCATTTATTAGTAAGGTCTCGGCAGCGTCCAACACCAGTCATGGTTCGCTGTAACACAATCACATCGATAATGGAACACTAATTAATTTTGGCAGGGATTCTTTGGATTATACTTTGTGACGTATGGTTAACATCCACGCGTTTTAACCACAAGAAGGGAACTATTCCTGGCCTTCATCCTCGCTTTGGCTGGCTCTTACTGGAGAAGTGGGTGGCAACAGTTAAATACTTGCTTTGTTCTTTCTATTTGTGAGAAGGATGTATTGCCGGTCGAAGGTGGAACAGTCCACATATCAGGTAGCGGTAGTCCAATCGAGTTTGACGCAACATATTCTAGCTGTGCAGGTCGCGTTGAGGAAAACTCAAAACTCTAAGCCAGTATATAGCATATGTTATACTGGGATCAATCGTTCAAGCATGCAGTTCTCGCTTAAACAACTTTGTCTTACGTTTTTGTCATAACAACATTTGGACCCAAAATGTCAATAAGAGATAAGACCGAATGTTCGAACGCCCCACGTGTGTGCCTGTTTGATGGTTTGTTGGACCTTGTTGCTACGCAATGGATGGATCGCGTGGTGTATATTGTTATGTACTTAGCCATGGTCCAGCCGGTTTCATGAAGCGGCTAAGAACGTTCTTAACGCTAAGATGATCGTCTTAGTAAATTATGCGATTTTTTAAATATGAACAAACATAGGAGTTACGCAAAACACGTGACGCTAAGTAACTGCGTAACTATAAGTACGCTTTATGAAACCGGCCCTAGGTTGCCTGTTTGTTTACGTGGATGGTCAACCACACCACTGACGCTGTACTTCCATGTTGGCGTTATGTAAATTTAGATTTTTGCTGCTTTGTTACGTCTTAATGATACACACAATTTTATTTCAAGCATATTATGTTTGATTAGCCAGAGGTCAAGGTATGATAATGATAGCAATATATAACGTTGATAGGATAACATGCCAGTTGACAGTCCAATTTTACAAACGTGCTTTAATAAAATAGTACATGATACACTGTTGTGTAATTTCAAATTAGTCATAATTACCTTTCAGTAGTTTTTCCTTAATCGACCAGGTGGAGGATAAAATGTGCTACTCATACCCGTCGCCAGAAAACGACCAGTCCAACCATAAACATCCGACAGACAGTCTGCATAAGATATTCCAGTTCACCAGGCGAAGTGGAAAAGATGTGCTGTGGCAGTACTTTGGTGCCGAAAATGGCGTATTTACTATGTATCCCTCTTCCAAGCCAAAATCTAAACATTGTCCCCACTCCGACCACCGGTTCAGGTACGTATCACGCTGTGTTTGTGTGCCAATTCGAACATTCGTTTTGATATACTGAAATAATAATGTAACTATTTCCTGAAGGTGTCGCAGTGTCATTGCATTCAGCTAACGGCAAGTATGCATACCTTCGAGCTCAAATTCCGAGCTCAAATATCGTATTTGGAATTTGGAACGTAAAATGATGTTTTAATCCGCATAATATATAACTGGTCATTACGCCATTAACAGTCCAATAGGATACGAAATAGACACACAACAAACAAAATCCGCCATATTGTGTAGTGGATAGAGGGAACGGGGACGAGAGCGAGGGAGAGAAAGCGGAGGCGAAGGTGAGGCGGAGTAATCGAGGGAGGGGTAGAGACCAGGGTGACTGGCAGACAGACAGACAGACAGACAGACAGATGGGGAAAGACTCAAAGAGTACCCTTAAATTACATTTCTACAGGTCTTGGTACATAAATACAGCAACTCAGTCGAAGGATATCGTATTTGCTATCGACACCCACGTCACATCGGCTGTGCATCTCGAAGTGATGAAACGTGTCGTAAACATACTGATTCAAACTTTAAGACATGATGATCAGGTGCGTGTTATTTGCACACAGCACGCTTTATTTAGCGACTTATACATGTAATAATAGCTACCTGGATTAAAGGCCGACACAAAGAGTGTCACAGACTAACTGAGGTAGCGCAAAATTCGTATATTTAAAATGTCTTAAGTCTCTTAATTTGTCTACCTCAAAATACGTCTAAGATGGTTTCTTTGTTTGTTTCACTTTTAACTAATAGACACTACCGCACAAAACACTTGATTTAAATTCCAACTATTTCGGCTGTACCTTCGCCAGCGGACGGGGCTGCTTCCCTAAGGACCTATCATTATTAGCGAAGCAAGCCGCTTCTCTAGTGCAAGTTCGTCCACATTTGTTATTATTGTATATAATTTTTAAATCACGTGCGTGCGTGCGTGCGTGCGTGCGTGCGTGCGTGCGTGCGTGCGTGCGTGCGTGCGTGTGTGTGTGATCCCAGCAATACTGATCGTGGTCATATCTGACATGCGGGCGAAGACTAAGGAGAAATTGTTGGAAGAAGTAAAAGCTAGATAAAGCTGCATCGTCAACTTACTATAGCATATGACAAATTTAAACGATTTGGCAGGCTAGTGAGAAGGCGATAATGAGGACAGATCTGATGGAGATGGCGGTGTTTCAGGTGGGTCTCTTTGCGTTTTCTGCTAGTGAAGTGATGTGGCCAACCGGGATTACTGGTTGTTTCAAGCGCCGCATGGGTCAGTGGACGCGAAAACATGCCGAAGGACTGATGCGGTTCGTAGAGAGTCTGACAGCGGGCTACGACCCGTCTGTTTACCAACACGGCATCGTCAGTGCTCTCTCACTTCTCAGTGAGCAAAAGCTGGCTGACCGCCATAAGAGTGAGTTTGTTCAGTCGTAATATACATGAATTGTTCATAACCAAACCTCAGTTTGAATAAGACTGTATCCGTAATTATTCTGTAATCATTAATGGTGATTGTTGTTTCTTGCAACGAATCGTAGGTCTAAGAACTGAAGTAATAAATATATGTGTGCATGCGTGCGTGCGGGCGTACGTGCGTGCGTGCGTGCGTGCGTGCGTGTTTAATTATTCTCGCTTCAAAAAAAGTTATACATAGTAATTTCCAATTGTAACTACTTTGCTGTCATGCTTGTTTTTGTAAACATGTTTAATAAGGAAACAATGTTTATATTTTGTTTCCACAGTTTTGATAAGTCACTACACGGATCCAGACATTGATGTTGTCGTACACAATCTGTAATGGTAGTATGTAAAGGCTTTATTTCAAGATGGCGACCATGTGAGGTTTGTCGCGTGATTATCAATGACCCTTGGATGAAACGAGTAAGGTTACATATTTGGACCATTTTAAGTAATCGTCTGCATCCGCTGGCGTTACTCACTCTCATGCATTCATGTCATCAGCTGGGGTCAAGCTCTGTAGGCTCCAAACATCTGTCTCCAGACTCGTCTGTCTCCCGTTGCAAATTTTAGATAATCAATTAAATTAACCCAATTGGCGATACGTGTTTTTCATATGAGCTACGTTACACTGTGTGTTCCTTCCACCATAGTCACTAGGTAGAAGGAATCTACGGTGATATGTCTCTCGTATGAAAGACACATACTTGAAACGTCCATGACATTTCCAATTACTGCGAAACAGCTCAGTTGGCCGCCGCTCTGATTCGAATACAGTAAGCTACCTCCTGGTCACAATGCAAGTACCGTACCATCGAGCTACCGTTTCAGTATAGATGCACATGTATGTCTGTGTGTTCGCAGCAAGACTGGTCGTGGTCATATCTGGCATGCGAACGAATGAGACTAAGGAGACATTGTTAGAAGAAGTAAAAGCTACAAAGAGGAACTTAAGTGTGGACGCCAAATTGTTCACGGTGAACATCGGTGGGTGTACCAAACCTATGATAGAGCTGCGTAGAACATGACTATTTAATGTCAATCTACTGGGGTTAGCGACTGGAGCAATACTCGGGGTTTTGCGTAATACTCGTAAAATTACCCACCGTCAAGATGGATTAACGTGTTTGTTCATAAATGGCTATAACTAGGTTATTGTTATCACTAGTTAACACCTACGGACAAAGAAAGCCAACAGCCAGGGCCTTTGCCAGAGACCCGTTGTCGCGTTGTCGAAACGGGGTTTAGGAAAATCGCAGAGTTTTCAAAATAACGGATATTTTGGTCTTTGGATAACGGATGTTTTATTTATCACATATCATGATTTTATGTTGGACCATAAAATGGTTTTATTTTCCTAATAACAATGTAAAACAGTGTTTTCGTTGTCATAAAACGGGCCTTGGACTAAGTGTGACAGTGAATGCAGGAGTGTAGTTTGAAGCATTTTGCGAGCCTCAAAGGGGATACAGTTGGGGGTTTCGGAGAATCCTCAAGGGATGGTGCAGTTGGAGGTTTTAAGAGAGCCTCAACCCCCTGAATATTAACCACGTTCCGACGCCAATGACCAATGTATGTGTAACGTGGTTTTCATGAGCATAACAGGTAAATAAAAAAAATTAGAACTGGAAAATTTTACATTAATATATATAGATTACTATTAAATAATGTTATTAAATACTGCTATATACATTATATAATACAGAGGGAATCGTGTTGGTATTTGGAATTCATTTAGGAAAATGCAATACTTTTATAAAAGTAACGTGCCTATTTCTGGTGATCTTCCTAGAACGTTGGCGTTGTGGTCTATACTTCTGAACATGTAGGAGTTCTAAATGTGTCTATTGCCCAAATGATAAATGTTTTCATCGCGTCTAGGTGGTACATCAGATAGCCAGAATGTGCTCGTCCTCCTGCCAGAACAGGTAAGATGTTTTGTGATTTATTTGGATTTCTAGCAGAATTTTGATTTTATGGAGTAAATGCCATTAGTTTAAGTGTTAACGTTCAGCTTCAATGTAAACTAAATGAGACAGAACACAATCCTGAAATTTTAATATAGTGCATAACTACCAAAGGACTATCCACAGTGCAAAAATTACTATTATAGTACTTTGATTTAAGAAACACCAACTTTTAAAATGTTCTGAATTGATTGATTTAACTCCGAATGACCTAAATATAAAGTGATTTACGACTTCTACTTTTAATTCACATAAATGGTTGTGTCCAGACTCCAGAGTCTATAAAAATGAGCGTGTACTTTTGTTAAATTCGTATTTCGAAAATGAAAAACCTCGAGCAAAAAGTGTGCTTTCGCCACTTTCCTTTTCTTCAATGCCGTCGCGAACAAAAACTTTTATTTAATAGTTTGTTATACGTTTAATACCAGCATATTATAATGTTAAAGTAGTGCAACATAATAAGAAATAACTAAGCTACTAGTACGGTTGTGAATTTTTCTTCAGGATCCCAAGGGGCAATACATAAAGATTGACGTTCCCAAGTCAATGACAACTGTTACTAGGAGTAGTTTGTACGACCAACTACGATCGTTCTACATCGCACTGGCCGATGAAAACCAAGAACTACTTGTAGTTTCACCGCCGTACATTAGTGAATACGGACCAGGTAAAGCAGATAGCTCTCCAGCAGCTTTGGTGGAGGGCTAGATATATGATTAGCCCCAATATTTAGGGAAGGGGGTGAATTTTGATGTTTGTGATGCGTGTAAAGGTGAGTGTAGTTGTAGTTTTTGTTGAGTCTTGGGGTGTGCAATTGGAAGTTTTTGGAGAGTCTCTCCCCCCCCCCCTCCCGAATATTCACGTTCCGACGCCAATGCAGTATATGTGTAACAGACTCGCCTGTGATGTGTGTATCCTTCTCTCTCGTAAAATTGACAGAACTGAACCTCTCGGAACTGAACACGACGGAAATATGCATCGTCCTTGCAAAGATATGTAATATACGTGTCACAGTAAGTTATATATGTATTTTATACAATGACAATTGTAACCATCCGTTGTAGACATCGTCTGTACAGTTACAACGTGTCACTGTCAGTTGTAGGTCTCGTCCTCACAATGAAAATATATTCTACTTGTGTAGGTGTTGTCGTCACAATGTCAACGTCAGTCCTCTACGTGAGAAAGTTCATTGGCGTCGTTGGCATCGACGTGAGTTGGCAAAATTATTGGGACCTGATGAGGTTCACCAGCCACGTGTACGCATTCGTCGCAGACCTTCACGGCTGGACCGTCTACCACCCCATGCTTCCTTTCCTCTCCGACCGTTCACAAAGCATCCAAATCGGCAGGCTGGAGAGAGAGGCTCACCACGTAGGCGTCTTCGACAACATGCGTAGGTACGTAATGCCTTAGCTTGGTGAAGTATCACTGTTGTGGGGCATGTAGTGGTGTTGCTTCGATTAAATGTCGGGTAACGACACACGTTATTCAATTTGGGGAAATGTAGTTGTCAACACACATGACACAGGAACGTAGATGTAAATTATTTGGTGGGAGTTATTGTTCTAAGTACTACCGTAAAGAAAGAACTTAGGAGTAACAATTAATGCTGACCATTTCATAGCACTGCTGGTGTGAAGCTTCGGAGAGTGATTACATTATTTGTTTAGTTAGAAGAATAATAAGGAAATGTAAACAAACGCCCAAAATAATGTGGTTGTTAAAGCTTAGAGAAACAAGAGACATCGATACTATAGAGACACGAATATTAAAAACGAGTAAGAGGATATTATAAAGAACTCGAAAAGCCAGGAGCTTCCTAGTCCACTTGCCATCTAGCGAGTTTGCTCTGGAACACAATCTTGTTAAATACAGAAAATTAGTTAAATTGGTATAAAACCACCTCTACCCGATACTGCTCTGGAATCCTCCATAGCCTTCTTCGCTCACGGTAAAACAGAAGCGCTCGACTAATGTTTGTGTTATCTGCGTTCTTTCTGCTAGGCTTATAAACTCGGTGTGCGCGCCCGCCCGTGTTCTTTTTCGCGAGTGCGAGTGTGTGCATTCATCCGCGCGCGCGATCTGGTGTGCTGCATGAAAAGAGTGATACATGTCTGCCAAGCTGAATATAACAGTTTACGTGAAGAAGTTCAGCTTAACGAGAAAACATGTTGATCGCGGGATTCTGGTGGATAAAAAACGCACTCCCATAATTGTTTGCGGACTCACTAATATAAACAGTGTGGACTGCGAGCAATTCCAACAAGCATCGATGCTGGGATTCTAAACAGATGTTTGTTTGTATGTTTGTTGTCTAGTGGAAAAATGGGTCGTGCAAATTTGTCATCTTCTCGCCAGTTCACGGATGGACGTATATTCAAAGAAGGCGTAGAGAGAGCACTATTCGACAGCGAATTTGTTTGGACTCCTGTAAGTGTTCTCGTTTTGTAGAGGTGTTCTAGTTATGTAAGTGGATTTCAATAAAAGGACGGCGTGACATATGCCAGATTAATCTTTCCCGCATACTGTTCGCTTAAACAACTTTGCCTAGTGTGTTGCGCTAGGTTAAAAGATAACTTGTATTAATTTGAATTATTTTATGCAGGACCTACATTTAGGTAGATCTAAATTGATATATATATATATATATTAAAACAAATAATGTAGCATTAAAATGCATACACACAAGCACGCACGCACACACACACACACACACACACACACACACATATATATATATATATATACATATAAACAGTGTGTTTTCATTTTTTAATATCATAAAGTAGACATATTGAATATTTGAAGACAAAACATGCGACACCTTAATGTGGTTGTTCCTGCCAGAGAGAAGGATTTGAAGTTACATATCCGATTCGTGTGACACCACGCGAAACACTAGACCGTCCGTCTTGCAACATCTCGTGTCTCTGTGATATTAGACATGACGTATTTTATGGTTTCTGGTGCACAGAATACATAAACCGTCATGTGTAATGAAAATTCATCAGCTGTCAACGCACGGTTTAATAGTTTTCTTGTTGCTTAAGTTGATCATATTTGTTTGCACTCCTTCCACGTCATATATCACACTGTGTCAAATGTTATAAGCTCACTTATGTTGTGCGTACAAAATAATGTTGTTATTTATGACGAAATAAAAAAGATAGATTTGCAATGGTATCGAGTTCGTTTTTGTGCGATCATTAACAATACGGTGAATGTGGACTTATATCGCTTATATCTGCTATAATTGGTTACCTGTCGAATAACTAATAACGGATCTGTATTAACTTCATCGCTTTGTTGAGAATACTTCATATCTAGCTTGACAGGGAGCACATGGTCAAACATATTCCGTATTTAATAACATATTTTGATTTACAATTTTGTTTCTGACTTAACCATAACCCAATCTTAACATAAGATGTTCTTAACAGTCCCACCGCATACATAGAATAGCTGGTTGACAACTATTTTGATTCAACGATAAATGATTGGTGTACTAGCAATGAAACCATAACAATAAAACACTTGAAATAAGTCTTGGCTCAACAGTTACAAAAACGTATTGTTTCGCCTGGTATCGAGTTTCGTATTGATCCATTTCTTGCAGAAGAGGTGGGTCAATTCCATGATGTAATCATGTAATTAACTTCTGATTGACGATGTTATGAAAACAATCATTTTGCCACAAACGTTACACATTTAACATAACTGGCGCCTCTAGAATAACAACACTTGTTGTTCAAATATATCATCAACACCAGAATTGTCGTTGTGTAGAATGTCGTGCACACTGCCGAAAGAGGTTTGTGAAGTCACTTGGTATAACATTTCCCATTCTTTATATCCCACTTTCCGTATCTGAACCAGCCTCGCGCTGGTGACTTTAACAAATATTGTGTCCTTTGATTTACCTTATCTTACCATTTGTTATCAAGCTTTTAAAGCAACGAAGTCATCAAGATTTAACCAGATTTAACCAGATTGCCATCGAGAGAATTAATTTTAGATGGCAGGTGAACAAGGAAGCCCTCTGGCTTATCGAGAGTCCAACCCTTTTATTTACTTGTATCCCGCCCTTCTGAGATAAGTGTCGATTTTATCTTTAAACATATTCACGCTACTAGCACCCACACAATCAGCAAATAATCTGTTCCATTCATTACAGTCCTTTGTGAAAATGATAACTTTCTTAAATCTAATATACACTGTTCCTTTACTAATGTAACGTAATGTCCTCTAGTCCGTTTACCTTTCTTAACTGAGAAACAATATTGCTATAAATATTTTCATAACCATTCAGTAGTTTAAATACTTTGATCTGTGGTCCATAAACATAACACCTTTTTTGCGTATTTGATGATCTTTCACATATGGGGATGAACAGTAGCAGGATCATCAGCAATATCGCTTTATGTGACATCGGTGGTGGTTACATTATTAGTAGTGGCTGTGTTGTCAGTTGTGGCTGTGTCAGCAGTGAAGCTGCGCCAGCAGTAGCAGTATGGACCTTGAATATTATGATGTGTGTTGCTGTCCTTCTCGGACGTATATGCTGGAATGTATTTGGCTTTACAAAATCCAGACAAGTAAGATATGTTTCACATGTACATTTGGCCTCAACTTGTAACCATATATAGCGTGAGCGGTCATGAGACTGTTGAAGTGTGGTGATGTTTCATGAATTGATGATGCCACAGCTGGCTTTGACTGAGATGGATGATGCACGGACAACCGTCAGCTGGGTTTCCTTTGTATGGATTTTGTTGGTTCTACGATACGACTCCTTTCTTCACCGCAATTTCCGCTAGCTCTTCATAGCATGGCACACACCTTCGCACGGTCTTTTCCTTCGCCCGCTTCCAGCAATTGCCTTGAGTGTTCACTTAAGGTTCGCACGTCTTCAGTGAATTCCTTGTAGAGCTCACCTCGACGAGCTTCACGTTCTTGGTGTGTTTTCCATGCTATTGCACGTTAGTTCTCATCGTTTGTGAAAATTGACGGTAGTAACAATACAAAGGAGTAATACGTTGTTTGTGCAATAATTGATACCCCGCGAAACACATAGACAGTGCACGAAGGAAAATGCACAGACAACACATGCTGCTGTAAATGTACAACTTATTGTAAAATGCATTAATGAGAAGGTCAATACATTATGTTTTATGAAAAACACATCTTAATGTTTAGTATATGCCCGACAACAAAATCATAACAGCTAAACTCACTATTGTATTAAATGTCAAGACAATGAAATAACAACTTGATATGTTGTTTTAGTCAAGACTACGTTTCCAAAGCATAGTGTTGTGTGAAAGATGATCCACTGTCATTTCGGACAGGGGGAGACTCATTTTCTGGAATATGGAATCTTGCCTGATGGTTCATTTATGTCTAAGGAACTTGTCCAAAACACAGGTATTACCCAGGGATGTGTTTTCCCCTCTTCTTTTCTGAGTGCACACGAATGAGATAATGTGTAATGATAATGTTCTTAAGCTTATAACATATGCTGATGACATGGCTCTTACTGCATGTCTTAAATATGGGTATTCATTCTCAAAATACTATCAGTATGTTGAACTGCTTGTACCTTGTACCAGTTTTCTTAAGCTCAATGCCCAGAAAACACGGGAGATGTCCTTAGGACATGGTCGATTTAAGGTAGCATCGCATATGATGTCTTTAATGTCAGCGCAGAGGTTCTGCAGATGGTGTATAGGCCATTGATTGAACGTGTGATCTATTCTAACACAGTGTCATGGTATGGAAATTTAACTGCCAAGAACAAAGCAAAGCTGGCTCGGGTGGTCAACCGGGCGGGCATAATTGTTGGCATGAATCAACTGCAACTATGTGATATTTATATGCAGGTTTTAAGAAGAAAAGCTGTGAGATTCACCATGATACCAGTCACCAACTCAGTTCTTCTTTTTAAACTCTGTCGCCTGGGCGACGACTCAGAATGCTCATTGCACACAAAAACAAGAAATATTTTGTTCCTTCAGCCATAATACTGAATAATAAGCCTGAACCTGCGGTCGTATATCATGTCAATGTCTACTGTGCAATTGTGTGTATGTGCGTATATGCATGGGGAGAAACTTAATGTACTGTACTTCCAAACATATATAATGTGTATACGATGTTTATATGTGTATATGTCCTAACACAGTGTGAGCACAAATGAAACTTTCCATACTATATAAACCATTCTATGGACAATAAAGGTTTTTAAATTCAATACTTTTATACTTTAAGTGCGTAAACTATGTTAACAAATGTCTACAGGAGGAATATTATGAGAGACCGGTGATACCACGAAAAACACATATCCAACGTTACCACCCGAAATAGTTAAAATGGACTTATTCTACGCAACACAACATGGGCAAGTGTGAAGTTATGCATCAATTAAGCGTACTCTTTTAACATAAATTTACACAATCAATTTGACGCAACATTGTCAAATTCAAATATTAATAGTATTTACCGAAAGTCATTCTCAAAAATTAGTCATTCACGATAGCGCAACTATTCTTACATTTTTTTGGCCCATATTTATTAAACATCATATGGCGTATTAGTTGTGCGTATCCTTTTAATTATATTTGAATGGCGGGACATTTAATGAAATAAGACAAATGTGTTCAGGTTTCGTGAGAATCGACCACGTGTGTGTGTGTGTGTGTGTGTGTGTGTGTGTGTGTGTGTGTGTGTGTGTGTGTGTGTGTGTGTGTGTGTGTGTGTGTGTGTGTGTGTGTGTGTGTGTGTGTGTGTGTGTGTGTGTGTGTGTGTGTGTGTGTGTGTGTGTGCGTGTGTTTGTGTGTGTGTGTGTGTTTGTGTATACGTGTTAAATTAAGAACACTACATTGCTTATAAATAAGTCAATTAAGAAATTCCATTCATTACAATTTCGAGCAATGTCTTTGTGAAAATTGCATTGCGGAGAGTTACAGTTGAAGCACTGTGATTGTATCTGACCTTTTGAAAAGCGTCGTAATAGTAGCTGTATTTGCACTATAGTTGTCCGAGTGTAGTTAACTACGTCCCTGGAGGTGTGCAAAGTAGCCAGCTGAACTTATTTCATTATGCGTAGTATGATGCCTCTCTTAAAAACTTCACCTGAGGTGTCTGTTTGAATGCATTGTTACGGATGGTACGGCATTGTATGATTATCCGTGTGTGATTATTTGTAAAATGACACCAGGATCTGGTCCAATTAAAATGATCAGATACAATTGCACACAACTATAAAATTCAATTACTTTTACCATACTTCAAACAATCGGTTATAATTACAATAACATACCTTCAAACAATGAATGTACATTAATGTGTTTCAAGACACTTTGATGATTACTACACTTCAAAATCAATCAGAGTGACACAGAAGGGGCACAGTTAATATAGTTCAGCCACATTGTTTGATAACGGGATATTACATTTATCATTACTGCAAATTGTTGTACAGTGTTACAAGAATTCATGTTTACAATACCATTACATGATATTACCAATTACACTTTCCAGTTGCAATTACCTCAGTACATACTTATAATTACATCGTTCAAAGAAAATCTAACTATAATCGATCTAGGACGTAATACAAGTCAAAACACCTTGATGGGGTAAATCAGTTCGTTCCTTGACGACGGTTCGGAACTTAAAACGTAATGTGCACGTAATTCGTAAAACGTAATATAACAATTGCAGAAACTATGCGCACGCAACAAAAACTTCCGGAAAACGGCTCCTGCGTCGTAGACTTGGTATCATTGAGTAGACACAGATACAATAATGCTTATGTTTACCCTCATGCCAATAGCATACCAATACGACTATTATTTGACAAGTCTGCGCTATCACGACTAGGCCCTATCGATGGACGTGAACTTGTGAACTTCACATTATCTAGGACCTTTGTCATTTTGAACAAACAACGACTATCTGCGACCGCGTTATGGTGTTTTTGTAACGGTGTTTTCTAACATATTGTAAATATTACTATTATGACTCATCTACCAAGGCATCCCGTCAGGTGACGGACATTCTTTTTGTTAGTTAATTATAATTACACTAACGTAATTAATTACGAATTGCATTACTACAGATACAAAACACAACAGTTACTGCGTACATGGTGACTGGAGAACTCCGATTTCACTATCTAAGCGTGAATCTGACTTCACCCATGAGTAACGTTAATTTCACATATCACGCAGACTTTACGAATATTAAGACATGCCGGCATTACCGACGAGTGGCCACAACAGGTAACTGCCAATTATGTTATGCCTCATATTATCTTGCAGTGCTTTTATATAATAATATTAGTATATATGGTCATGAAGGAATAAACTTGAAGAGAACGTCTCAAAATATTGCGTGTGCGTGCTGTTGTGCCCGTGCGGGTGTTGTTGTGTTTCTGATTCTATACGATGTTGAACAGTTTAATAAAATCCACTACACAAATATGAGCAATGTGTGAGCAATATGTACGGACCAGTGTAAACTTGACATCTAAGGAACACATAGAACAGTTTCACACTAACATGTGAAGGCTGCTAATTTAACAAATATATCTTATCTTAACCTCTCCAGGTGTGGTGGAAGAACCGTAGCCTTTTGAACATGTTTTATAAACATTCTTCCGATCTCCTGGTTTTCAACAAAATCTCCCGCCTTTGTCTTTCGTTCGGTGGTAAATCATGAACGTTTGGCGCCCGAAATGCCAAAAAGGAAGAAAAGCTTAACATAGGTACATAGGTACACGCACACACGCCTGCAGTCCTGCACGCACACACACACACACACACACACACACACACACACACACACACACACACACACACACACACACACACACACACACACACACACACACACACACACACACACACACACACACACACCTGCACGCACAATTGCTCAATACATATTAATGTAACAATACATTACAATTCCGATGTCACGTCTCGCTGATATTATATTGTTGCAGATGGGTCAAAGGTGAAATTTTCATCGATGGCCTTTAAGAAGCCGTGTGTCTATTTAGATAGCGAGGAGGCTGAAGGTCGCATACAGCACTACTACGACATTGTGAATGGCCAGGAAACAGATGACATATTGTTCAGGGTTAGATTGTATCATGCACATAATATACTCCGCATTAAAGCCCCCATCTGCAATTAATTTAGTTCATCGCATGTATAAATGATGTGCGTAATCAGTTTAATAAAAGAGTCCGTACTTTTTGTAAACAAAATCAAAATAAATAAATGTTATCATCAAAAAAGTTAGTAGCACCCGAAAATGACACTATCCTCAGTATACAGAGGCGGGCTACACGCACGCAACCACTTGTGCTCTGAATTCACAAAAGTGTGCTTCTGTCGAAACGAAATATATTTAATAGATCGTTCAATAATTCCATGAAACCCAGCATGTTGCGTCAGCATGTCGTAGTCGAAACCAGGCGCGACTGTTTTGCAAAATGAGTCTGAAACAAGATGAGCATAACATTAACTGCATAGTTTCACTCATGACTATTTTCCGGGTCACGGTTAATATATACCACATCCGCCACTTAGTATGAGCCGCGAAATTGACGTTTCTGTGAAAGGCACGTTATATGTCTGTCAATCAGCCGCTATATACCTGAAACAGAACAGGTCTTGACTGCAGCGAACACACGGACAACCTAAGCACAAAGGTAATATCACGGGAAGCACTGATACATGCAGATTGATTGCCGTCCACTGCACTAGTCACATTTGTTCGGCTTGTTCACAAAAGGAGCCTGACACAAAACGAGCGATAAAATCGTATTGATGAGGTGGCATTCAGTTGCAATGAAAAGGTTCGGCGACGGAAGAAAAAAATCGAAGACCATATTCGAGGCTAGTCTCGCCCCAGACTTAATGGGAAAGAGGAGAATAGTAACAGTATAGACTGTTGTATTTGTTGTAGAAAATTTGCCCAGAGAATTACGTCTGTAAGCATGCATTGTAACAGTGAGTCATAAGCTGATCGCAAGACACTAGTCAATTGTTTTAGGTATGAGGCCTACGAAAATTTCAACAGAAACTGAATGTTAGAACTACGAAGATCGGTTGTCGTTACAGCAACATTTCAACGAAGGTATAAAAGATGGGTTCCTACTAAATGGTAGATGTTGAACGTGTTATTAACTGTGACCAGTAAAACAATCGTCATTGAAAATACGCTGGGAATTATAGCAATAATCTGGTTTCAGAGTCATTTTACAAAACAGTCGAACCTAGTGGTTGATTAATTGTGTGGTGTCATGTGTGTCGTTGGCTTGCAGGAGTTCGTTGTTCCTGCCGTTCATTTCACCTCCATCATGGACAGTCTTTGGCGCTGGGACCTCGCGAGAACGTACGCTGTATGGCGTTTCGTCGCCTTGCGAAACAATCACATACGCATCTACCCAGGAATAGAAATACCCAAGGAGTACTCCCCGACACATACAAACTGGTAGGTGTGTGTGTCCTATGCCCTAGTTGATACGCAGGGAGTGGGGTGGGTAGGTGGGCGGAATGTGGATGGGTGGAGGGTTAGAGTGTGTGTGTGCGCGTGCGTGCGACCGTGCATGCGTGTGTGTGGTGGTGTATGGTGTTGTGGTGTGTGTGTGTGTGTGTGTGCGTGTGTGTACGTGTGTGCGTATGTGTACGTGTGTGCGTGTGTATGCATTGCTAAAATGAATCCTAATTAGATCACAGTACACAAGAAGCGATAGTCCACCGTTCGAAATAACGGTGGTCCGTTGGCCGGGGTATATAAAAAAATGCTGTTGCACTGAAGTCAGTTTATCATGTTTCAGACAGCGGTCATGCACTGTAGCATGATCGCAGACAGTACACAAACGAAGCAATTAATAATAATAATAATAATAATGAAAAACTTCTATAGCGCCTAAATCCCCAGGAATCTGAGCTCAGAGGCGCAACATACAAAAATCATTGGGCAAAATCGTTAACAGGGACAAACAAGAGTCGTCATTAGAACCAGGGACCGCCGAAGGTTAAGGTGAGAATGCAATTTCAAATAAATAATTTTTTAGATTGTTATGGAAGGTATAGTCTCACATAATTTTAAATCAAATATTTGTCACAGGTTCATGGCAGCTGCCAACCCCCTCCACCACAACATGACTGCCGTGACTGGACCGCGACTGGACAGTGACGGAGCTGGTTACACGATCACAATCAGTCGAGCCTTGCTTCGTCACGGCGTACAGTTAAGTTGGCCATTGCGTGTGATCAATGTTCTCATCATGTGACTGTATCATCCTTCATTGTTCTCATTTTTAAGTTGTCTTTCAGTGGTCCCTTCTTGAATTCACATCTTTATCCTGATGCTAGGCGTAAATATGTTGCAGCCAGTTCATGACCAAATCCAGCTGCCTTAATTCTGGTATATTTTCGGGTGATGAAGAAGATATCAAATATAATGTGAAGTATAACGCGTCTTTAATTTGTTGTCGCCTCACCCTTCGGTTTCCTAATCTTTCGGTCATCCCAGTTCTCAGTTAGTTCATCCTTCAGTTGTAGAATGATTTAGTTTGCTCTACAGTTGGTCGTATCTTCCTTCGGGTTCCTATTCTTCCGTCGTCCCCTCGTGCAGTAGTCGTTCCTTCCATCAGTTATCCAATTGTCCAGATGTTACGTCTATCATTTCTTTCATCCTTTCGTTGTTTCTTCCATTAGTTGTCTTATTCTATGATTGTTTCTTCTATCAGTCGTCATATACTTTAGATGCTTCTACCAATGGTTGCATCCTATTTTGGTTGTTTCTTCCATAATTTATTTCATCGTGCAATTATTTATTTTTCAGCAACAATCCGCCAGTTGCCTGTGTGTACGCAGTACTTGGTATTACTGTCACTGTCGAGTTTTTCTATGACTACTTCATTGGCAGTCACCCACCTTGCCAGGAGAACAATACAAGGTCAGATGACTAAGCGGGAATCTCAATTGTGAATGTATCAATGCATGTTTATTTCAATATACATATCCATTCATATAATTCTAGAAACCCCTGCGGGGAGTCACCATCGGTATTGTTGTCGTACACATTGTCTGATCGGTGTTGCACGCCAAGCTCCCAATCGGGAACCAACTCCAGACGCCGCCATCACAGGAAGCGAGGGCTGAACAAAAACTGTCGGGACAGAGACTACCAGTTACCCGTTTTCCCCTTCTACGATATATTTTACTGACTCAGGCGGCAGGTAGAAGGAACTAACGGCGATTAGTACATCTTCCACCGCTCGCCATACCTGACATTAACGGGATCAAATCCGATTTCAAGTCGCTTATATATATGTGTGTGATTTGGGTGGATGTTTTGTAAAAAAATTAAACTCCTAAAATAAAGCACTTTTGAGTGAGTTGCCGCCGCGCGCCTATAAAATAAATATATCCTCAGGGCTGAAAAAAGAGGGGTTTGGCGTTTCAGACAAAGCTGCATATTTAGAAAACCTCCAAATGCACTCTTTTGACGTTCAGTAAAACCGCCCAACAGCTCCCGCTTAGGCTCATTGGAAATACTACGACAGCTTAACCCTAAAATAAAAACATTCTCTTAAGCCTGGAGGTACATTTTAGGGTATCCACAATCATTCTCAAAAAGAGGACCATTTTAAACACACATTCTCTCAAAAAGGGGTAATAAAAGTGAAGTGATTCATTTGTAAAGCACCCAGTATGTGCAAACTGATTATTGGTAATAAGTTGGCGTAGTACATGTCGAGACGGTAATACAATGCTATTTTTGTAAGTGTTGATGGGCATTGTACATATGTAAACAAAAAGATTTTTACAGTACTTGTTCAGCATATCAGCGACATGATGGCAGTGGCTGTGAAGAAGTTTCGTGTTTGTTATATTAACGTTTTCTTATAAAAACGACAGAACGTGAAACTTGTAAATGGCAACTTTATTGTGTACCCCGAAGAGACATCATGTTGTAGATGTCTTCTCATTGACCGAGCTGGCTATGTTGTCTCACACGCTGGCATGGTGGAACCACCGCGACACTTTGACCAGTTTCCCGAGATCGTCAACGTCCATCTCACTCATTTGGTCAGTTTGTCATATCGTGATGACTGCAGCATTAGTCACACGATTAGCCATATTTACATATCCATATCTGGTGTGCATTTATTAGTTCTTTGTTGTTACACTTTTTAAATGTCAGTACGTACTGTTGATGGTAGGACATTTTTTCGAGAACTATTATATGTTTAAGAATAATTATTGTTGGGTTAGTTGTTAATATAATTGTAAGTTATGATTCCATTTATGTAAAGTGCCTGAGAACAATTTCGATTGATTGGGGAAACTGGTGTGTTTGCAGGAAGGTAAAATAGCATACGACCTGATTATTCGCAAACTCATGGAAAAAACAACTTGTATTGAAATGGGCGAAGACACGTTGTATACCACCTACATGGTAGGTTAATGTTATGCATGATACCATGCGGCAGCTCTAAATCAAATCCAGACAACACAGGAAACAAATCATATTAAAGGGAATAAAAACACATATTGCTTGAATTCATATTTTATTACATTCTGCTATATATTTCCATGTCCAGCAAGCAAAACAAACAACAACAAAACAATAATTTAGAAATTCCACATTTTATGCTGTTCATCCGGACATTTTCGAATATGCATACGTTTGACGTTTACAAGGAGGGTTTTTGGGTCGAAACGAGCGTCAGAATGAGTTATTGTGCGATATTCCGATGTAATACAAACACTGGCCACCATAGAGGAACAAGAAGTTATCTTACGATTCCACGTGAATCCAATTTTATTCAAAACAATGAATGCGAATGGGCCTATACCTGTAATCCGGCGAGTTTTCGTTGACCTTCAGCTCGTTTTCAGAATAATTATATCGATTGCAACCCACGGGAGATAATCTACACCAATAAACATACATAGCAAACAGATGCTGTATCCAGCTACAGAAAGTAACCTCATAATATCACTAGAATATCGATGTATAAAGGAGTTGTACAAGTTATTATAGCAACTTAAATCAGTCAAGGAAATTCCGTTGACCTCGGTAGCTATAGTGGTAGACCATTGATTTTATCGACACTTTTGTGTTTATGTTTTCACGAATTAATATAAGCCAAATACTTATTATACTATGATGCACAATTTGTAAATATTTTTTAAATTTCTGTAGTCAATATTTATTCGCCATAGAAATGAAAATATGGTAATTATATATAACGATGCATTTCATGATTTGTATATTTTTAAATTGTATTTATTCAGACAAATATAATGTAATGGATATATAATTTATTAATTATATATATATATATGTATATATATATATATATTGTACAGTAATATATTGTAATTATATATGTGAAAACAACTTGTGATTTGTCTGGATAAATAAAATTTAGAAATATACAAATGCATCGTTATATATACAATCCTGTAGTTACCATATTTTTTTTTTGTGGCGAATAAATAATTACTACAGAAATAAAAAATATATATTTACAAACAATGCATCATAGTATAAAAATGATTAGGTTTATATTACTTCGTGAAAACATAAACAAAAAAGTGTCCAGAAAATCAATGCTACGTTTGTTAGGTTTGAACCGGAACACGAAACGAACGCGTCTACCCCTTGATCTACCGAGGTCAACGTAATTTCCTTAACTGATTTAAGTTGTTATAATAAATTGTACAACTCCTCCTTCGTATATCGATATTCTAATGATATTATGACACGTTACTTTCTGTAGCTAAAATATATGTTTGCTATGTATGTTTATGGTGTAGATTATCTCCGTGGGTTGCAATCGATATAATTATTCTGAAAACGAGCCGAAGGTCAGCGAAAACTCGCCGGCTTGTAGGCCCATTCGCATTCATTGTTTTGAATAACATTGGATTCACGTGGAACTGTAAGATAAATGCTTGTTCCTCTATGATGACTAGTGTTTGTATTATATTTGTATCATTATCGCACACTAACTCATTCTGACGCTCGTTTCAACCCAAAAGCTTGTGCTAGACTCATTTTACACATCGAATGCATCTAACGTCCGGAATGAAAACTAAAAACCATTCACCTACGGGGAATTTCAAAAACATAAAGGCTATTTGTCTTCTGAAAGTTTGGCGCCATGCATAAGCGTCATAAATAAACAATCAATCAATCAATCAATGTTCTTCTACCGTGTTGTCAGTTGCAGGTGGGCTTGTCGGTCAAGGCGACGGTTGTGAACGCGTCAACGCCTTGGTATGACATCTATCACATTGAAGACACAAATATGTTTCTGCTGATGACACATGAAGCAGACTCGACACCATCCGAAAACCCTTGCGTCTGCAGACTTTGGGTAAGGATTCAAGCTACGGAAAATTGAAAAACGCTGAATGAATGGGGTTTTACACCACTAAGGCCAAGAAGCGAATCAGGTTCGTTGATGTTCAGTTATAGTGTTTGAATAATTTATTAATATTCGAAGTTGGTTTAACAGTTTAATGCATGTTTTTCTATTAAGACCGTTACGAGAATTCATGTTGTTTGTTATATTAGGTAACTTGCGAAAACCAGAGTATTACTCCTAATAATCTCGATTGTAGACGTCGCAGACGATGCCAGAGTGTGTAAAGACGCCACCCAGTGTGTGTGAGTGTCCCTGTTACACGATCACTGCGGTCAGCATTTGCACCAGCAGCAGCCAAGATCCCTACAAGTAGGTGAATAAAACTCTCTTACGTATGATCTCATAACATCGGCGAATGGCAATATATGAAATTGGTGCAAAATGTGTTAGCAGTTATTCCTGACGTTATGATCCGATCAACCTGTAATTAGAGATGCGAAAATATACGTATTATATGTTTACATTGATACATTTGGGGACACATTTAATTTAGCGTGTGCGGGAATTACGGTAGGACTACAGTTTAATTTAGTACATAAGTTTTATTTACATATGGAATCAGCATGCAATTACCTATACCTCTTCCATTCGTTAAACAAAATAGTATTGTAATCCCAGAATCCTTAATTATTATTCAACGAAGCTTTCGGTATGTTCTCTATTGCCATGTGGCGATGTTGATGATTGACACATGATAGCTTCAAGAAAAGTATGAGAAGGTTTTAACCACTGTTCACGCCTGTGTGCATCTGCTGTACTGAAATATTAAATAAGAAAGAGGCACCCGGCCTTCAATAGCGATACTGGTTACAACTTCCCGCGATTTTCGTGGAACAGCTGTCATGTGACAAGCATCACGCTGCTGCGAAAGAGGCCGTAATGGCCTAGAAAGCTTAGCATAGCAAAACATCGGCATTCTGAGAGGTATATGTGCATTTCTTCATGTGGTGATCGTTTAGCTTGATGCCATGTCATTTATTCGAGTGTGGAGTAAACCCGCCAGTGTTAAGCTAATTCCCCAACTAATTGTTGCCGCATCGTATTTAAATAGGGATGATTACGAAAATCGTACAACCATCTGCCCTCAACAACTGTACCATCCGTATGACAACGTCGCCTTGCTAACGAAAGAACGCAAAGTGTTGAATGACCTGCCAGACTGTTATCCAAGAACCTGCCAGAGTTACAACACATCTAAGTACAAAGTCCTTTTTCTCTCCCCCTAGGGTTTGACCGCAGTCACTGTTGCTAATATTTGTCTTTATAGCATGTCCTCAGACATTTTTTTAAACTGTGTTACTTTTAGTTTTTCTATTTGGTCCACCTATTATTTCATTTTAGGTATTTGGGTTGCGTGGCTGCATGTGATACAAAATAAATTAAAATAATTAATACAAACAAAGTTTGTTGTATGAAATATGTATGACAGGATCTCGGCGCAATATCGACATTTGTGGGAAACAGCAATAGTACTTGACGCTTTGTAAAATGACGCATACTAAAATAAAAATTGTGTAGGGGCCGGCGTTTGGTAAAAGTTGAAGTATTATCAGAAACTGAGGTTCAGAGTTCAGTAGAAGCGTTCCGCATTTTAAACAATCAATAATGCGTCTTTGTCAACATCAATAAGACAGAGCTTAGATAATTGTAACCAGGTAATCAAACATCATTCTACGTTCGCGTTGTTCTACAAGTATTTGGAAATTTAATCACTTTCACGTCAACAAACCCATAATTCTTGCGAAGGGATTCTGGACAAAACGTTGTTTTTGGTTCTGAGATAAATGATCTTTTGCGTTTTGTTATCAGAATACAGGATAAGCAAACTTGTACATATATTATGCTGAAATCTCTAAATAATACAAAATCAAAGAGAATGATAGCAATGGCTGAAATGCTTATTGCAGATTGTCTGTACAAAATATGATATAAAATAACAATGTCTTTCTTGTCAAAACAGGGAATGCCATCAACATGCCGGGTGTCGTTGGTGTTCAGTTGATAAGTCTGGTCAGTTACTTCGTAAGAACTCGTTTTGTTCAGATACGTCCACCTGCTACTTTGGAATGATGGGGCATCCAGGGCCATACCCACGTAAGTATCTTTCGTGGTCATCTGGGTACATACCCAAAGTAGGTAGCTGTGTGGGCCATCCAGGGCCATACCCAAGTAGGCAACTTTGAGGACTTCACCAAAATAGGTAACCTTGAGCACCATTTAGGGTTGCCAAAGTTAGTAACTTTCAAATTGTTTATCCTGACGCATCATCTCTCGCTGAAAACGGCACGAAATAACAATGCCATGACGTTTGCAGAACATACTGCACAGTTTTGTAGCACGTTCATTTATACCATACACACTCACGCATCCACCCCACACACCAATCTCTCGCACGCACGCACGCACGCACGCACGCACGCACGCACGCACGCATGCACACGCATACACACACACGCATTCATGCACACACGCACGCACGCACAGACACACGCATACACACACAGGCACACACAGGCACACACACACACGCATACACACACAGGCACGCACACACACACGCACAAATACAATAATAATAATATGAATATATAATGCATAAAACCATAACAAATTGACGTGTTATATGGTCGCCATATCGGTTATTGTTTATATTTTTCACCAAAAATAGAACATCATTGGCGTGAAAGGTTAACATTAATGTTCTATTAATGTTAAAACAAAAAAATAATCAGTGGGTAATTATTTGAATTGGTAGTTATTTTTTTTTTAGATGTGAGTTGCGTATTCTTAAAAATATCCTAATTGGTCCAGTTATGTATTATTTCAGGAATGATAACGGAGGAAGATAACAAGCTACCAGTTGTCTTCATCGCATACCTCTCTGTCGTCAGCGTGGTGCTTGTTGTAGCTGCAACGACCGTTTTTAAGGTTTGTACGTTGCAGTCACGACTTGCTACTTATCATAGAGGTGTATATGTGGCAGTTTTATGTATGTAACAGTCTTGTGTGCTAGTTATCGTACACGTCATAGCAGGCATGGGTTTAGTAATCAGCTCCATTTGGTACCGGGCTCTCCAATGTTTCAGCCCAGAGTAACTTCCACCCAGAGCATGCGCTACGAAGGGTGATTATGCACGTATCACAACTTTTTTTAACATTTTTCAAGAAATACAAACGTTAATCAATTCAAATGTTAATATTATTTTATTAGTCACGAATTAATTTTGTTTTGTTCACAAATCAGGTAAGTTTATGTTATGCAAATGTTATTGCTTAGGTATTCGGGAAGGTTCCAAAGACAAATGTGTGTTTGCGAGTTCCGGTTGTTGTGAGTTTCTATCATTTATTAAAAAATTTAAAACCATTTTATATTAATACAAATGAGTACCATTGTATGTGCGGTAACATATGCGAAGTACATGTACCATCCTCGCAAGCCAGGGCTGTTTGCCATGCAAAACTAGCCCTGGCTGATCACCTAAGCGAATGCGGAAGTTAGCTGAGTCAAACTAGTAATTGACTTCGCCAGTCGCGACTGCACCACCCGTGAGAACAGCGCAAATACCCGCCCCAATTTGAAGACGGATAAACGACTTCTGGGAATCCCAATATATAATGACCCCGTTCGCCCATTAGCACGAGCAGCTGAGCGGTATTGTGTATTCGAATAATTGCTTCTACTTCCTAAACATTGCATGTAACATGAGCCACGTTTGGTTGAAATTAGTTTTATTATGACCACCTGACCTGAGTAGATCTACTGATCTAGTGAGCGATTTTATAGGCTGAAATTCAGAGTTTCGCAAAGCGATCAGCCACGGGTACTGCTGGCTGGGACTGACGTAATCAGCAGCAGCGACCTCTGGCGCGCGAGGATGACATGACATCTAGATGCCGTAGCCCGAAGACTGAATGCTTATTGTTTTGAGTTTAATTCATCTTCATTGTGTTCTAAAGAGGAACGCATCGCGCAAGATTACCAAACTCCTTGAGTCTAATGACAGCGAATTTGACGACGTCGAATTGATGTCCATCTATTCGTATGTACTACCAGTCAGTCCTACTTCGGTACGAAACGGCATGTTGCTCAGTGATAAATCATCACTGCGCTTGAGTGAACACCAATCATCGGGATCTGCACCTCGGAACTACTGGTATGTGGATTGTACTTAATGACTTAATTGAAATGTATTTTCCTTTAACCAAAATTCGGCTATTTATAGAATAATGCCAGTAATTACGCTTACTTATTAACACATAAATGTACACATTGATCAGATGTCTGAATGCATATCCGGAAGAAAATTGACATATTATTCAGTTTCCAACTTGATGAACATGTTCACCAATACACATAGACACACAGACACACAGACACACATACACACATACACACATACACACATACACACATACACACATACACACATACACACACGCACAGACAAACACGTACACACACACACAGACACACATACACACACACGCGCACATACACACACAAACACACACGCACTGACGCACAGACAAACACGAACACACACAGACACACAGACAAACACGTACACACACACATACACACACGCACTCACGCACAGACAAACACGTACGCACACACAGACACACATACACACACGCACTCACGCACAGACAAACACGTACACACACAGACACACATACACACACGCACTCACGCACAGACAAACACGTACACACACAGACACACATACACACACGCACTCACGCACAGACAAACACGTACACACAGACACACACACATACGCGCGCGCGCACGAACGCACGCAACTACTTCAACCATTTCCACGAATGCTATGTACTATGTAAACGGTGTTAAATCGTTAATCTGTCCTGTGTCTGTAGGGATCGTCACATCAGTAGCGTGAAGGCGAGAGAGAGACGTATCGACAAGACGAAGAAATTGCAGCTACGACGGCAAAGCACTCGAGACGGGTCTCCCTTGAAGGATCGGAAAAGGTCCTCCAATCTGTCAGATCAAAAAATGTCCTCCAATCTATCAGACCGGAAAATGTTTGACTTGAGTCGGCGGCGACGCCCAGTCACACGAGAGTCGGTGACGATGGTACACGAACGCATTCTGTCGCGGGCAAACGCCAGTACTGACAACAATCCGCAGGCGTCGACACCACAATCAATTACCGACTTCGAAATGCACTAGTTCTCGTTGGAGAGGACATCCCATCATTCCTCGAAATCCATTCACAAGTATAATAATGAACTCGACCAGGGACTCCCTATCTCCACCTCGAATTAAATGATTCGGTGTTGAGTGGAGTGTAAAGTGACGTAGCCGAGAGCCTCGTGTAGCATGAGCGTTTTGAGGAGGTGTACAGCGATGTCAACTGGTTAAAGCTGCTTCCGCACCTTATTTAGCTCATCACGAATTTGAATTTGCCAAAACTTATTATCAGGGTGATATATAACCTTCAACCCATTGAATTCGTCGGTCGCTTGTCTTTTAGAGAGTGTAGAGAAAGTCGACATTATGACAGCTACAGACAAGAACACAATCGTATTGCGCATTCACGTGGTGACGATTCCTACTTTGAGAATTGTTTGAATTGTTTAAATTGATTCTGATGTAGAATTAAATAAGATGATAGTTTGTTTGATGATTTTACCCTAAACTCTTTCAAAACGTTACGCAATCAACTTAGCATGTCTTAACGGACACTAGATATGTTTATTTTTTTCACAAAATGAATTGAAATGAGATGAGCTTAAGATCCAACTGAGGCACGTTTAACTAATAAACCTCAGCATTTCGTTACAGCGGACACTCGCTACACGGAACGGGTTGGGACTTCGCAAACTGTTCTTCGTACTGGTTGTCCTGATATCCGTAGGAATATAATAACACCTTTCAGTCCAGAACGGGGATTTCAAAGTTCTTCCTCTTTTATTGGTAATTATATGTATGAATCTTCTAAGTATGTGATATAGTGATACTGAAAGTACTAGTAATTACAATAATTACATTACTAGGCCGAACCCGTTAGAATTATACATTTTGGAGAGCTTGAAGGTATTGTTGGTGTGCCTCAAGGGAGGTGCAAATCGAAGGTTTTTGATAGCCTGAACAGCTTCAAAAATTTTGGACGTCGCGCCGAAAAATCTTTAACAGCAACCACCCCACCCCCCGTCTTCCGATGTCATCAGTCGAGCCGACAGCGGAGAGTGGAATGGTGCAAGTTCCGGTTCAGCCCATCCAATATTAATTTTGTACCGGCGCCTATGTAGTCTAGCAGATCAATGTCCTCCTAAGCAACTCTGCCAATTATTATTGTTGTCGTAAAGGAAAATGTTGAGCCAGAATATCGACAAAAACGGACACATGATAGATAGCTTTATGTTTGAGGCGGCCAATTTTGTAACCATGTCGGATCAGGTTGCTAGGAAAAGTCATGTTAAGGATCCGTCAATTGCTAAAAGCAATTGCATTCAAATTATTCGTTGTACCTTCATTCCCTTTAAAGGTATCAAATTCTAAACAAACGTGCTTGCCGATAACCTTCCTAATCAAGAAAGGTAGGATTACATGATAATTTATAAGTAAGCTGTAAGCATTGTCGTAAACAATGTTATAGATAAACTTAACAATGCGGTAGGGCCTACTTATAGAGGTTTTCCTAAGCTCGCGCGCGTGCGCGCGCGCGCGCGCACACACACACACACACACATATATATATATTTACATATATGTGTGTGGCTGTCATAAACAATATACACGTGGCTATATATATGTACATATATATATATATACATATATATACAGCCCTGTATATACATATATATATATACACTTATGAAACTATAATAATGAGATAAGCTGCTATAACCTGTCGACAAAGGAGTAACATGATTTCAAAAGTATTTTTACTTCAATGTTTTTTCTTTCAAACTTTTAATAAATTTGCTTTGTATATTTAATTTGCATATTTAATTGTGCATTCACGTGTTTGATTTGTTTGAATAAACTATTTGACTTGACTTGACTTGACTTGACTTGACTTGACTTGACTTGACTTGACTTGACTTGACTTGACTTGACTTGACTTGACTTGACTTGACAACTGGTCAAAGGTAATTCCTTATAACGTTTATCAAGTGCAGTGTCCACTTACTAAAATATTTGAAGCGCTATGCAAGATCTAATTATGCCTTATAATAATTTATATAAAGCGATACAATAGTGGGGACAGGAGGGCCTACCAGTGGTCAGACAGTAGGGCCTACCAGTGGTCTGGCAGTAGTTCCTAGCAGTGGTCAGACAGTAGAGCCTACCAGTGGTCAGATAGTAGGGTCTATCAGTGGTCAGCTGGAAGGGGCCACCAATTGTCAGACAGTACGTCTATCAGCAGTCAGACAGTAGGGCCTACCAGTGGTTAGACAGTAGGGCCTACCAGTGGTCTGACAGTAGTTCCTAGCAGTGGACAGACAGTAGGGTCTACCAGCAGTCAGATAGTAGGGTCTATCAGTGGTCAGCTTGTAGGGCCCACCAGCGGCCAGACAGTAGGACCTATCAGCGGCCAGACAATAAGGCCTGCCAGAGCCCAGACAGTAGGGCCTACCAGTGGTCATACAGTAGTTCCTAGCAGTGGTCAGACAGTAGGGTCTATCAGAAGTCAGACAGTAGGGCCTACTAGTGGTCAGACAGTATGGCCTATCAATTGTCAGACAGTAGGGCCTACCAGTGGTCAGACAGTAGGGCCTACCAGTGGTCTGACAGGAGGGCCTGCCAGTTGTCAAACAGTCTGGCCTACCAGTTGTCAAACAGTAGGGCCTACCAGTGGTCAGACAGTAGTTCCTAGCAATGGTCAGACAGTAGGGCCTACCAATGGTGAGACAGTAGGTTATATCAATGGTCAAGTCAGACAGTAGGGCCTACCAATGGTCAGACAGTATGGCCTACCAGTGGTCAGACAGTAGGGCTTACCAGTGGTCAGACAGTAGGGCCTACCAGTGGTCTGACAGGAGGGCCTACCAGTTGTCAAACAGTAGGGCCTACCAGTGGTCAGACAGTAGGTTATATCAATGGTCAGACAGTGGGGCCTACCAATGGTCAGACAGTAGGGCCTAGCAATGGTCAGACAGTAGGGCCTACCAATGGTCAGACAGTAGGTTATATCAATGGTCAAGTCAGACAGTAGGGCCTACCAATGGTCAGACAGTATGGCCTACCAGTGGTCAGACAGTAGGGCCTACCAGTGGTCAGACAGTAGGGCCTACCAGTGGTCTGACAGGAGGGCCTACCAGTTGTCAAACAGTAGGGCCTACCAGTGGTCAGACAGTAGGTTATATCAATGGTCAGACAGTGGGGCCTACCAAAGGTCAGACAGTAGAGCCTACCAGTGGTTAGACAGTAGGACCTACCAGTGGTCAGATAGTAGGGTATATCAGTGGTCAGCTTGTAGGGCCCACCAGCGGCCAGACAATAGGACCTATCAGCGGCCAGACAATAAGGCCTGTCAGAGCCCAGACAGTAGGACCTACCAGTGGTCAAACAGTAGGGTCTATCAGCGGCCATACAGTAGGGCCTATCAGCAACCAGACATTAGGGTCTACCAGTGGTCAGACAGTAAGGCCTACCAATGGTCAGACAGTAGGGCCTACCAATGGTCAGACAGTAGGGCCTACCAGTGGTCAGACAGTAGGTTATATAAATGGTCAGGCAGTTGTATATATCACCGGTTAGACAGTAGGACCTACCAGTGGTCAGACAGTAAGGCCTACCAATGGTCAGACAGTAGGGCCTACCAATGGTCAGACAGTAGGACCTACCAGTGGTCAGACAGTAGGTTATATCAATGGTCAGACGGTAGGGTATATCAGCGGTCAGACAGTAGGGCCTAACAGCGGTCAGATACTAGGTTATATCAATGGTCAGACTGTAGGATATATCAATGGTCAGACTGTAGGGTATATCAGCGGTCAGACAGTAGGGCCTAACAGCGGTCAGACACTAGGTTATATCAAAGGTCAGATTGTAGGGTATATCAGCGGTCAGACAGTAGGGCCTAACAGTGGTCAGACAGTAGGTTATATAAATGGTCAGACTGTTGGATATATCAGCGGTCAGACAGTTGGGCCTAACAGCGGTCAGACAGTAGGGTATATCAGCGGTCAGACAGTAAGACCTACCAGCGGTGAGACAGTAGGATATATCAGCGGTGAGACAGTAGGGTATATCAGCGGTCAGCCAGTAGGATCTATCAGCAGTCAGCCTGTAGGGCCTACCAGCGGCCAGAGAGTAGAGCCTACCGGCGACCAGACAGTAGAGCCTACCAGCGACCAGACAGTAGAGCCTACCAGCAACCACACAGTAGAGCCTACCAGCGACCAGACAGTAGGGCCTACCAGCGGTCAGACAGTAGGGCATACCAGCGGCCATACAGAGTTCCAAGTCGGGCGATCCGAATTACTGACCGTGTAGGAATAACTGGCTAACAACTACGCAGCCACCGCTATCTTACTTAAGGAAAACGCTGCATACAACTTTATTTCCTGGTATGAGATGCACATATGCGTAGACCGCCAGCAAACACCATGGACTTGCGAGTGTGCATCCAATACACGGAAGGAGCTTCCTGCTGCCTCTCCACGTACACATTTCTTGTGAACACCTGATGTTAATCTTTTCATCATAACCCTAAACTTCAATGTAGCCAAGAAGTTGAAGAAAAATTCACAAGAGCATAATTGATACATGGACGCACGCACACACACGCACGCACGCTCACACATACAGACGTGTCCATCACACAAAACCAACGCAAATGAAATCACGCAATCCACTAGTAGTACTAGTAGAGCAGATTAGACGAAGTATCGTTCAAATGGTGATACAAGCATGAAACTTGGCAAGAATAATCCCACTGGGACATTCTTTAAATCCAGTCAACGAGCCATTTGAAAATCCAAGATGGCGGTTATTTTGTTTAAAAAAATGGCCGACATTTTTGTTTTCAAATATTTTGGGGATATATATAATTTTTTTATATTTCTGATGCTGGCCAATTTAAAATCTTGTTTTTACGCTTTCTAAATATACATGAACATCAAAGGTGGCTACTATAATTTTTAAATGGTCGCCATTTTAACATTTGTTTTTTTATTTTCAAAGATATGTTTCCCGAACATGTCCTTAATTGTACCTACACGCGTATTCCTGATACATACTGCTATATAGTGTTGCACATGTGATAATAAAAAAAGCATTTTAAACCTTCGATTTTATTATAGTCCGGTGGCAGGACCCCATATTTCCAGAAAAGCTTGCAAATTATATTTACAATCAGTTTTGGTATTCTAAATAGTACTTGGTGTCTATATGAAATTTGGGCTGGGTAGCCACATGCCACATGACTTTTTCAGAATCCAAGATGGCCGCCGCGCCGAGATTTTTTGGGTTGAGTATTTTGTTTCTAGAGTAAAATGGCGATTTGTATTGACACAATTGGGTAGACACGTTTTTATACGCGGCGTCGAGCACACTTATGACGCAATATTTACGCGTGTCTGCATGAAGCAACCCATCCCATGCGAGACACCAGTCGCTGAGTGCAAGTGTCCGAAGAAACCTCGTACGCCATTATTATTTATTTAATAATATTTATAGAGCGCAATATCCATAATATGCTCAAAGCGATGTACAGTAAAAATTCAATCAAGCGAGTCAATGTTTACTAATAAAAACTGCAAAAAAAGAAACTTCAGATAAAATGTAGAACAAATTAAGTTAGTTATATTATAACTATTAATTAAAGACTAAATAAATAAAAATTGATAAATTATAAATTAGACCTAGTATTACTCTATTTACATATATGCATACTTATACACACGCACGCACGCATACATCAATAAATACTGATAATGCACTGAAAATAATATATATATACATATATATATATATGTATAAAAGTAAGATATGCAGTATAATGTCCTCAAATGAAATTAAATGTTTAAAATGTCAGCAGTATTGAGCTTTGAACATGTGCGTCTTTAGTGTCTTTCTGAACGCCGACAGAGTTCTGCTGCACTCGATAGCAATGGGCAGTGCATTCCATAGTCGAGGTCCAATCACACGAAAGGACCTCTTCCCGAAACTGACCAGGTTCGTTCGTGGAACTTCAAGCAAACGTCGTTCAGATGAACGTGTGCGTCCCGGATAGTGCCTGGTTAGCAGGTTGGCAAGATACAGCGGCGCCGTCCCGTTCAGACATCTGAACACATAAAGGAGTATTTTAAACTCGATTCGGCATTTGATTGGCAGCCAGTGTAATTCTTTTAGAACCGGAGTTATGTGGTCACGGCGAGGTGTGAACGTGGTGATTCTGGCTGCCATGTTTTGGATTCGCTGGAGTTTGTGAATGTGGTCACGTGGTAGTCCAGCCAGTAGGGCATTCCCATAATCCAATCTAGATATGACGAAAGCGTGCACAACTGATTTAGTCGCATCTGTTGCGAGGTATCGCCTGATACGACTGATGTTGTGGAGGTGCATATACGCTGTTCGGCAAATGGCACTTATGTGATTAGTCATGTTGAGGGATTGATCAAATACAACGCCCAAGTGGAGTCAAAAATACGAATCTCCTTTAGCAGTGGCAACTTTTGTTTAGTACCAAACACCATGACATCCGTCTTCTGATCATTTAACTTCAGTAAATTGGTCCGAGACCATTCACCAATTTCTTCCAGGCAACAGCACAGACGATCCATTCAGTTCAGTTGGTCATCTCCACCAGGACAAAACGAAACGTAAAGTTGCGTGTCGTCGGTATGTAGGTGATAATCCAAGCCGAATTTATTGATGATGTCGCCAAGTGGTGTGATATATGCAGTGAACAGCAATGGCCCGAGTACGGTCCCTTGCGGTACACCAAACGGCACAGCAGTTGGGGGGGATTTGACACTTCCAATACGATCGACTTGATGCCGACCGGTCAAGTAAGATCTGAACCACTCAAGGTCAGCGCCAGCGACACCGAATCTGTGAGTGAGTATGCTCAATAGAATGCCGTGGTCAATGGTGTCGAAAGCGGCGGTCAAGTCAACCAACAACACAGCCACTGTCTACTGCACACAGAATGTCATTGTGTACTTTAAGCAGAGCCGTTTCAGTCGAGTGATCTTGTCGATATGCCGATTGAAACTGGTCGTGCAAGTTGTTCTTTTGCATGTGGACATTCAGCTGTTTTGTTACAACACGCTCGATTACTTTAGAGAGAAATGCCAGATTCGATACTGGTCGATAGTTCTGCAATGATTCTGGATTTAGTCCAGCCTTCTTGATTAATGGCGAGGTGCAGCCAGTCTTGTATTTATCTGGAACAACGGACGACTGCAGAGATGCCACAAATATGTGCGACAAAATTGGCAAAAGTTCATCGATCGATTCTCTCACTAGCCAGGTAGGAGCTGGGTCTAGGTCGCACGATTTAGGCGGTGCATCCATGATGATATTCTTGATTTTGCCTGGCGTTGGTGGGGAGAAGGAAGACAGCTCCGATGTGCAGCAGTTGTTGGCCGCTACAAACCCTTGTACTCAACGACTAGTGTATCCGATGGGAGAGGTTGCTTCGTAGACACGCGTAAATGTTATAACTATAATAATAACATAGTTTAGTTGTTATAGCGCCAGATCCATATTTGTCCGTGGCGCTTCACAACATATCATATGTTGCGTCATACGTGTGTGCGACGACGCGTGTAAAAGCGTGTCCACCCCACTGTGTCACTGCAAATCGCCATTTTATTCTAGAAACACAATACTCAACCCAAAGAATCTTTTAGCTTGCTCTAGTTCATCCGTCTGAACCAATTCATACACGAAACGTGCGCAATTACAACTGATTATACGCGTTTTACGGTGATTTTGACGGTCATCTTGTAATTACGTCATCAAGATGTCCGCCAAATGCTCAAATCTCATCAAATTCGGATTTCTCGCCCTCGAAAACATACTCATAGGGCCAATATCATCATTCTACTGTGCTTAGAACATAACTTATGACGAAATCTAGATTTTAGTCCTGCGCGGCGGCCATATCTTGTATTCTGAAAAAGCCAAGCGGGTGGCAAGTGGCCACCCAGCCAAAATTTCATCTAGACACCAAAAAATATCTAAAAATACCAAAAACTTATTGTAAAGAGACTTTGCAAGCTTTTATTTAAAAAAAATGGGGTCCTGCCACCGGACTATAATAAAATCGAAGGTTTATAATGATTTCGTTGTATTATGATCTGTGCAGCACTACATAGCATTATGTATCAGGAATAGCACGTGTAGGTACAAGGACATATTCAGGAAACATAGAAAGTGTCAAACATACATTGACATGTATTTTGAATGCAATGCAGACTATTCCACGTCATGAGGAGTCATTTTGAAAACTGAAAATATAAAGTATTTTTAAATGGCGGCCATTAAAAAAATATAGCAGCCATCTTTGATGTTCAGGTAAAAACAAGATTAAACTGGCCAGCTTAAAAATAAATAATTTATATTTGAAGAATGTCCCAGTACGATTATTCGTGCCCAGTTTCCTGCTTATATCACCATTTGAACGATTGGTCTCAAAATGAGCCCCAATCCGCTCTACTATAGCTAAGTATACTTGAAATAACAAGAACTTTATTTAGACCAACGATTGTCTCAGCCGCGACCCCACATCCTCGCAAGCTAGGGGTGGTAGCTTGACTGCACCACCTCCGGCAGATATCCTACACAATGTATGGAAGTTAGCTGAATCAGTTGTACTTTTACGTTGTAATTTGACTCCGCTGGTCGCGACAGTACCACCTGCAAAAACAGTGCAGACACCCGCGCCACGTGTAAACGATGAAACCAGCGACTCCAGGAAATCTCAAAATAATGACCCGTTCGGCTATTCTCATGAACGGCTGAGCATTAGCGTGTATTCAAATAAGTACTTCTACTTCTCGAACAGTACCTGCAACATGAGCCACGGTTGGTAAAAACGATCGACCGCCGAATCATGGTAGGCGAGGATATTATTGGTTCAGCTTAACTTCATCGTTTCGCACGACGACCTGGCGCGCGAGGATATCTAGAGATGTCTAAGGCCCCGCCGTTACATGCTGTGTTAAATATCACCTGAACAGCGAATCAACTTATCACGTCGACGGTAGAATGGCCTTTAGTTGGTACGTGCTTGCATGTTTTCCTTTGTTGTCGTTGCATCTTGTTGTTGTATTCAAGGTTAATCCACAAGGATGTTTCTTCGGCACAATTAAATGTAGGCGGTAATAACGTTACGTGACGTTACGTCACTTCCGTGGTAACGCGCTGCTCCCCGATGCAACGCCGCATGTGGCAAATACCGTTAAAGCACGCGCCATCAGCATCCTGGTGCAAACCCCAAAATGCTATCTTGCTAAATTTCCATACCATCGCAACGGAGCTGTAGGAAATGTGTTTTCTTCCAGTCCAAATGCAAGTGATCAACATCACATCCAACTCCAAGTCAAGTATCGAGGGTAAGGGTCTGCGTTCGGTAAATGAAAATTCAGTTGGCCAAAATGATGTCGTTATAACTCGATCTTTCTAACTTCGCCTTTACAATAATTCTCCCCGCCTCCCCCCTTTGTTATATTTCCTGTATGATGTTGCCATCAGTAGGCATAAAACAGCGTTTGGCCCTCTTGGGCTGCGCGCCTGGAATAGTCGGCCCACGTGCCCTAGCTTTTCCATCTCATTATATGTGTTGCGAGAGATGTCTGTTTTTCGGCGTAGCTCTACTCTTTGGCACATTTGGCCTACTCTTAAAAAAGCACTGTGATAAAAATAGGTTGCAATTTGTTCCAAGATGTGTGAAACTATTGACTATATTTTCTGGATTAGGCAGAATGAACGCCAAGACTGGTGAAAGCCAGCAATTAGCGATGACGTGACTTGTCGGCAAGTTCTTATTTGGTGTGTGTGCGTTGTCATTATGGCGTTAGTACCATAAATGTAGGAATTGCTGCGTAGCGTCGTAACAAAAGCCCGCACTCATTCCTTTACGCCAGATAATTACCATCGGAAACAATGAATTGACTCGTCAATATCATTTTATAGCCTCGATCACACAATACCACCCGGCTGATCGGGTCTACCAAAACGCAAAAACCTTCTCCCATCGTGCATGATACTCTTCGTTTCCAATTTTCGTTCTATTGTTTGCCGAGACACACGTGTTTTTCGCTTGTCGTAATAATACATGTTTTCATTGGTTCTGTAGAGAGCCTTAAAATGTTGTTTTTATGTCATTTGTAAGATTACGTTCTTACCGGGTATGTACGCATTTTAGTGTCATCTATTTATAATCCAGAACGGCATAGATGTAGTTGGGATCAAGTTTGTCCATTTCACTTTGACTTGTACAGACCCAGTCAAATTTTCATTTACTTTGAGTTCCACGTAGTTCCTGGTCTGAAATGACGTAGTAGTTAACTGTCGCCTTTTTGGGTGTACTGATTACACTTAAAAGTAGCTCGGAAAGTTATTGATGGAGGTGAGGTGCGTGATAAATGCAGAAGATAACACGCGATTACGTACCTCGTTAGTGCCAGTCGCCGATATCAATACGCCGTTGAAGCATCCTTTTACGTGTATTTTAGCCGATCCTACGGGGTGTGGTAAGACCACTTTCGTCACCTGCCTCTTGCGTTTCGCATCCGAGAACTTCTTGTTGTGCTATGGTCAGTGGCAAACCGCGTACGCCTCTATGGCGAAGACTATGCCTAACGTAGAATTCGTAGACGGTTTACCGGACCCGGAGACCTTTGATGTGAGAACGAGGACTCTCGTCGTCCTCCACGGAAACGGACAGTTGGATCACGACCTTGTTCACTAAAACGTCCGTCGTGTATCTCCTACAGAACTTGTTTCCAAAATGGAAGGAAAACCGCACCATCAGCCTGAACACTCAGTACATGGTGTTGTTCAAGTGTCCACGAGACGAGTAGGTCACCTGGCGAGATAGATGTGTCCGGGTCGAGAGAAATACATGCAGGACGCGTTCAAAGACGCAACGTCGTCAGCCTACGGTTACCTTCTGGTCAACATGAAGAGACATATCTTGTGTCTGCAGATGTTGAATAGGATCAAGAAAACAAAGTTGAGAAAAACCATCCTCGCCAACGCCGCCCTTAGTTGTGGCATATCTGAGTGCACGTATAACATCCTGAAAGGTAACGAGAAGTTGACTCCTCAGCAGAAGAAAAAAACACTAAAAAAGTACAGGAAACACCTGCGCCAACTATCGTCAATGAAAGGTACCGTTGGAAAGAAGCGGATGATCCTGCAAACAGGCGGTTTCCTATCAGCCTTGCTGGGTCCGTTGGCGGGTTCGGTCCTTCTACCATTGCTCATAACAGGTCATAGGGTAATGGGAAATGGACCACACGAAGAAGGTGGCTTTAATAGGCCCCCGTTTGGTGGAGAATCTCCTACCGTGGTCCCACCAAATCGATATCTCCATCAGATCTCCGTCTCTATCCCACCAAATCGTACAGATTTTTCTCCATCACTTGTTTCAGAACGTTTAACCGATCACGAAGGTAACTACGCTAAATATAGTCAGTAGTTATTAGGGCCCGGAGAGCCCCGTGCAAGAGCCAAAGAACATCAAAGGGTTTCGGGGCAGTAGCCCCGTTTTGGCTCTTTACTTATAAAAAAGAAATGATTAATGACCTGTCATAAAAATCTATTTATAAAAAACCTCTTCTCTTAATTGTTTTTTGACAGCTTTACTTATAAAAAAAAGTTTGATTGATGACCGTGCCGCCGACCCACCGCGGCACGCCGTCTGTTCTTCTAAGTACATTAGAGCTGACCTCTAGTGGTTATACTTGTTATGATAACGTAGAAGGTAGCGCCTCTAGTGTAAGAATGAGTAATCAGTCGTTTATGCGTAAGGAGGTTATATAGTGGTTATACACGAGAGATAACGTAGAAGGTAGCGCCTCTAGTGGCTATGCCGCGTAAGGAGGTTATATAGTGGTTATACACGAGGGATAACGTAGAAGGTAGAGCCTCTAGTGGCTATGCCCTCTAGTGGTATGATAACGTAGACAATAGCGCCTCTAGTGTAAGAATGAGTAACGCGTGAAAAATAGAAGTGTTATAATCAGTGTAGGGCGGTGTATTAGTTGCATGTGAAATGACATTATTTTTATATAATTTCAACCGAACCATAAAGGGGTTATATCCCCAGTTACTTTATCCGGATGGACAAGAATTTGTTTTTATCATCTGGAGGGTGCCAGTTTGTGATCTACTCCTAAAGCGCGCCCAGTTCGAGCTTTGGCGACTTCCTTGGCCTTCGTTAAACAAGCTTCCATGCAGCAGATTCTAGCTGCAGGAACTTGGAATTGTGAATCTGTAATTATTAGTCTATATTGATACAATTGATTTACATAGTACCATGTCTACACAAGGCATGGCAAGTGTAAACAGAACAGTAGAATACATTTGATATCAATAAAGTGTAGGATATTTCACTCTGTAGTTGTCCAGAATATAAATTTTCTATGTTTGTCACCTACAGGTGACAATACATCTTTAACCAATAGACACCACAGTCACACCATTTTATAATAATTAAATGAACATCAAAATAAACACAACTTGCAATTATAGAAAATCAATAGTTTTGAAGATAGTTTAAAAGCTGCAGGCAAATGAGTTTAACAGGGTCAAATGTGTCTGCTCTGCCTGTGACCAATTAAAGATTAGTCAAGGTCTCAATGGAACAATGCAGAGTGGAGTGAGGCCGGGCACAGTTTCTGGCACAATACACAACATCTACTGTTGGGGGTGATCTCAAGGGCCCTCCCTACTCAAAACCACATCACAAGATAATGTAAGTTTTGCACTTTGGGGGCCCCTGAGGTGCCCTTAGAATGATTCATCAAATACAGATTTCTTGTGTATAGTGGCAGCACTCTGATACATCTATGCAAAATTTGAAGAAACAAATGTTGCTGAACAGTTTTTTGAAAAAAAAAATAGGCAAAATGTGACAAGTTCAGTATGGTCAACATATTTCATTGCAACAACACACACTAAACGGTATCATCATGTAGATAATTCAATGCTCTTCAAAATAACACTTGATAAAACTACCATGCATCTTTTTTTGGAATCTAGGTCAAGCTTCTGAAGAAACTGATACTGTATAGAAGTGGCATGCTGAGTGCTAATGGTTTAACAGGGGTCTAGTGCATTCTGTATGTTGACACAAGCGACCAATTACAGATTAGTCACAGTTTCCATCAAACAATAGCAGCCACAGAATCTTAGCTACAGTCGGGTGGGATGTTGTTGGAAAAGGGTTTAGCTTTTTGGGAGGCCCTGAGATGCCCTTAGAATTATTCAATCAAACACAAATTTCTTGTGTACAGTGACACTATCCTAAGAGACGTCTATACAAAATTAGAGAAAAACTTACTGAAAAGTTTCTGAAATAACAGAAAAGACAACCTCAGATCCATGCAAGAAACATACTCCGCATGTGACTGATGTTGTTGGAAAAGCGTTTGCCATCAAGTTATAAATAAAGCTGCTGCTGTAGAGAACAACTTAGTTAGCAAATTTAGCATTTCAGGGGACTTTTGATGCCAAATCAAATACAGATTTCTTGTGTATAATGGCACTACCACATGAAATGTTTATGCAAAATTAGAGAACAAGTTACTTGAGGTTTTTTTTAAATAGGCAAAATGTGAACATTTACCAGTTTTAGGGTCCTTTTTGGGGGGTCATTAGGTGCCCTTAGAATGATTCAATCAAATACAGATTTATCGTGCATAGTGGCAGTGCCCTAAGATATGTCTACGAAAATTAGAAGAAAAAAAATTGCTGAACGGTTTCTGAGATACGGCAGATAACAGCGGACGGCGGACGCAGAGTGATGGCAATAGTCCCTTGGACCTTCGGCCAATGGACTAAAAACCGTAGGTAGATGCGCAATAATGAGACACTTTCGATCTTGCATTTTAGTCACTATGACTGCTGCTTTACCTCCTAGCACTGTAGTTGCATACGAGTGTCTTCAAGCACATCATTTTTTTCCAATTGCTCCAAAAAAATAATGACGATTCAATTGTTTTCTGGTGTGCCTTGTGAGTTTCCTGCACCGACTGGCGTCGAATGCTGTATCACAGCTAACACGACGTCAGCAAAACACCCAGTTTACGCTGTCACTAAACTACGTGCAAACATGCAATCCCAAGTTTACACCTTTGACTCCGTCCTACAGTCTTGTTGTTATAACACTGCATGGTACAATTATACACTAACAATATTTTGCTGATCAACACGCCGAACGGGGCGGCCATGCAGTCTATGGAGGCGGTGTGACCAACACCCAAAGATTTATTATTGCCAATGCAACCACAAAACAACAGTTCTACTATCAATAGCAATTTTATTTAAAATTCAGAGACTGGCTTTCATCAGAAGAAAAACACAATATATACTGTACGAGGTGTTCTTCGTGTCTGAAATAATAAAAATTCTGTGTAAATATCTGCTAACCAGTTTCATGTGTGTTCAGTTGGTTTATATCCCAAATCTAGAGACAGTCAATGATTAGAACTTAAACATAACTGGCCTTGCTTTCTCCCTAACATTCATGCCATACATCATCCAGAGTACATTGTCTATTTATACACAATACACAGAGCAAAGCAGGTGTTTCTGAAATCATGTAAAACACCATGGTTAAGGGTGTTTGTAAGTCACTCAAATGTTCTTGATGGTCTGGCAGGCATGGAATGCTGTCATCGGTGCTGTGTACGTCAGTTTATCTGTGTATGATGTCATTTGTGTTTTCCAGATATCACTGCCAGAGAAGACTGGAAGAAAACAGTATACACTAAAGAGAGATGACGGCAGCGTAGCAAACACCGCAACATGGCAGACATTTCGTAGGTAGATGTACACGGCTGCAACTTATTATTATATGCCATCCCAAAACACTGATGTGTTATAAAACAATAACAATTAACCTTAAATACATGAAACTTTCAATTACAACATCCTTTGGCAACTTCAGAAAATATCATCCTTTAAGCAATGCACATAGGTAAAAACAGCTGGATATACTGATGCTAATTCAAAGTTTCATAGGGGGAGGTTAAGAACCGTCCAGGAGTATATACAGTAAACCTCAGATATAACGAATTTGTTTATAATGAATTCTCACTCATAACATATATTACGAATACAAATACATTTATTTCAGGCAAAAAATTCATATACAAATGGTACATTTAAATAAAAATACACAGCTTTTTAAAAGTAGATAAGTTAGACACATAATAGATAAAAATTACAATAGCATAAGGTAATAAGTTAAATAAAGTTAATAAATAAGTTTTTTTTAAATAAATGAATGTCTTGATTTTTTTTTTATTTAATTACTTTAATATATAGTAAATTTCAGATATAGCGAATTTCAGATTTATAATGAATAAATTGGGCAGTCCCAAGTGATTCATTATATATCTGAGGTTTACCGTATGCACATCCACATTGCGCACACTAGATGACTGCTGAACACTTACATCCACATTGCGCACACTAGATGACTGCCGAACACTTACATCCACATTGCGCACACTAGATGACTGCCGAACACTTACATCCACATTGCGCACAATTTCAAGTTTTGTAAAACTCATAAATGTATTAACTTCTGCGCTTGTATAGTGAAATAGTGTCGGAAACTGCATGGTTACCAACAGTAACAATTATTATATCAGTATCTTTTGAGTCAAAATGGTTAGATTTTTATATGTAATAACACGATTACTGGCTATACAAATTTGATAGGTAGTCGCACAGCCATTTCTTTCAGTATCCTAGCAACCGGCCTTCAAAAGTAAACAACGTTCACAGACAAATTAGCTATCCCTTATAATGGGCATCCTAAAAAGCTATCAAAGACAAGGCCATCTGATCAATTTGAGGCCTGCTAGCACTGCTAGACCATATCTGAAAGATCACTTGAATGAAAGCCTGGATAATTACCTGAGTACGGACAGTGGTGGCATCCCAGGTTCACTTCCTTTTTGAAACCCTAAAAATAAATCAAATAATTGATTAATGCAAGTACATGTTAAAAACATTAATAAAAAAGTGGTATCAGTTGGAACAATGATTTCAAATTATGTGTTTGATGAGTTAAATTGTATTACTACCAATTCTATATTTGGTTGCTCTAAACATGAAAAGGGACATGTCAAACTTTCTTTGCTTTTCAAACAGTAATTGTCTGTGTTGTCACCCAGACAATCAAGACACCTTTGATTTAGTAATAAGTCAACATACAATTGTTTAGCCATGTGTATATATTAGCTAACACATTTTTATGAACATTTTATGTACAATAATATGTTGATTTGACAAAATGTGTTGTACCACGTAGTTTAGTAACAAATGGTGACTACCGATACACGTAATCATCAACCATGACCAAAATTATAATATTACATCATACTTCTTTGGTACTTCTTGTCTCATTTGTTTATATCTCAAATGTTGATTCCACCACACTGCATCATTTGAGGTATACAAATGGCGGCATGGATTCTCATATAAAACATTGCATTTTACAACAATTTGCAGTCCAAATAGCATTCCGCATTGCAGCAGCTTCCATCATCACTGCTCATTTTAGAAACACAATAGAGGCTGGTACACTTTAGAGTTATTTGGACCAGTGTAGTAAAATGCAACTTTGGATAACAAAAAGAATATGCTATGTGTATACCTAAAGAATGGTATGCAATGGAAATCATTTTTCGGGATAACATGGACAAATTATGATACCTATTACTAGTTTTATTATTATTATTAAGCGGTGTAATAATTTTTGCCCAATGTTAATTTCAAGCGGTAAAGACAAAGGCAAGCTTGGAGTTAAACATCGAGGTAGCCTTCACAAGTTCCGATGTGTCAACAGTCGAACAGACAATTACAGAATTATAGACAATTTGTTACAAGTCACTTACGTCCTACATGTTACCAAACGCAGTGTGATTTATGCTGCGTTCCAATGGGCTCGTTTATATCATAAACACAACTTGGCGAACTGGAAAGTTCACATGCTCTTCCAGTTTACCACTTGTAAATTTATGCAACTGGGTCAAGTAGAGGTTACAAAGTCATATTCACTGTATACATGAGGTGATTGGAACGTGACATTATTGTTGATACAGTCAATACTTCTTTGTTTATTAAGACAATTTAGTGTTTATTTTCGCATATCACCCCCATGTGACTTGTGACATATAATATACAACGTTTTACTGGATTTTACTGAAACCAAGACTTTATGCTGGCAACGGATGTCGGCAGCGTCAACACAATTGTACTATTTTTAGCATATTTACTTTTATAGACACTTATCAAGTTGTTATGGTCTGAACAGGACTTGACTGCTATTTTTATCCTGTTTTTACCCCACACTATCTGGGGAGAGTTGGTGCTGTACGTGTAGCCTGCAAAGATAAAAATCCTTGACCAGAAATCGTCAGATACCTGAGTTGCCCAGCCTGGTCGGGTCACAGACAGTAGCAGCGCCCTCAGGACCTGCAAGATGGAGTCTATCGTGTGTAAGATTTGCAAGAGAAACTGCAGATCAAAGGCGGTATTCTGCGAAACCAACAACCATTGGATCCACTATATGTGCGAGAAACTAAAGAAACATGATATTACCATCATTGAATTCAGTCAACAAGTCTACACATGCAAATCATGTGCTAGGGACATCTCCACACACCACACAATTCAGGAGTAACTGTGAATGACCTGTATGTGGATCTATCACCCCCTGTTCCTACACAGGGTGAGGGAACTCATCCCCCTTCCATGCCAGAACAAGCTAGTAGCCAATGTCCCACCTCTGTAGTCTGTACTACAATCCAGTATTAATTATGTGGACTCTGCTAGCCAACATAAGGAAAATAAGCTTTGAGATTGGGAAAAGGAACTTAAATCTAAAAAGAGGCTTCTCAAGGATAGAGAGAGGAACATTAAATAACAAGAAAAGGAAGAGGCTGAGCAATCACAACAGATTGTTGCTCTTCGTGTATGGAACCTGGAGAATGATGTTAAAACACTGAAAGACAAAAACAACGTACTGAGACCTAGGTCGAGAGACCCTGTAACTAGTCAAGTTGGCAGAACTCCCCAACATTGCTCTGTTGATCTACTGGCCTTGATATCAGCCCTACAGTTGGAAGTGTCTGCTAGGCATTCTGACCTAAGGATGCAGGCTCTTAAAACGATATTTATGATCGTAGACCACATGATCGGAGAGAACACACATAACTCATAACCATTGAGATGATCAACGTCAGTGTCACCACAACTATGGACTGCACCACGATTATGGCCACTCCTGTAGAGATCACTTTAGCTGTGATCATGAAATGTGCTGAGACTACAAATATGGCCACTCTGGTCGAGAACAGGTACACCATGACTACAGACTACAGACTGTGTCGGGATGAACAGTATGACTGCTTTACGTGAAAATATCTTTCAAGTTGAAAGAATAATTAAATAAACAAATTTCTTAATTCACAACTATATAAATTTGACTCACTTCGACCGCCTTCAGTGGCCTTCTTCAGGAACTGATCTTTGAGTAGAGGAAAAGTTCCTGAAGAAGGCCGCCGAAACATTGCAGTGAGTCGAATTTATATAGTTGTGAATTAGGAAATTTGCTTATTTAAGTATGACTGCTGCTATAGAGATCAGTTTGGCCATGACAACGAACTGCACCGAAATGATTAGTTTTACCATAACTACAAAATGAGCTGAGGTGATCAACATGGCCCCAGTCAGGATCAGTATCATCGTGGCATCTACTCTGGCCCTCTTGTTATCGAGCACTGTCACAAGAGCCTATCGTGTCCAGGGTCAATTAGCAGCAACACACAAACAAACAAACAACAGCCATGTGCTTTTTAGACCTGGCCAGCCTCCACGTAGCACTGAGGCTCCGACATCACACAATATAGTCCTGCAAACATTCAACGTGGAAAACATAAAAACCAATCATATGTACATAAATCATCATATGAAGGATTGTGGTTTACTGTTTCTACAAGAACACTGGTTATTCACATAAAAAATCATTTGTTGATGAACAATTCCCAGAGTACAGGAACTCTGTTACATGTTGTGATGAATATAATCAGCAACCTACGACACAGAGGACATGGCTGATATTGGCAACTACATGGAACTTCTCGAATGTGGTAGCGAACAAGTTCTGCCCATTAGATTGAAACTAGCTAGGAACATTGTTGTCATCAACACATATATATGTTGATGACAACTATGTTCCATATATCATCCTGTAACTCTCACGCAGACGTGGTGCTGTATCAAGGTGTTAGATGTGGTCCATCAACTGACTATGAAATACTTGTGTACTTCGGATGTAATATGGCTTGGCAACCTTGGCTTCTGCGATCGAAACCACACAAACGAGACATGTTACTCCGTGAATTCTGCTCCAAGCATGGATTTGTATGTGGTGATGATACCACTACACCAACTTTCCATGGATATCAAGGCTCATCCAGAATAGATCATATTCTCCAGCTAAATGATCAGCAGCAGCAGCAGCACAACAGTGGTGTCCAGGTCCCACCCAGAGAAGCAGCCAACATCTTCAGACATGACCCCATGTTAGCTGACCTGAACTACTGTAGCCCGTCAGGCAGAGCACTTTGTGGTACTCAACCCTCGACACACACCTGTGGTTGACAGGATCCACTGGAAGGATGTAAATATGGAACAATTCTATATATTAAGTGCCCAGTATGTATCGCCCAAGCTGTTCACGGCAACATTCGAAAGCATATTCTGAAGACTGACCTGGGAAACCAGAGGCTTGATGATTGACGGAGAATATATCAGCCATCTTCGCTTCGCCGACGACATACTAATATTCGCTACTACACTGCAAGAACTACAAAACATGCCGCAGGAGCTAGCTGATGAAAGTAAAAAACAAGGTCTCAAGATGAACATCTCGAAGACAAAAGTGATGCTAGAAAATGACACACCAATATATATCAACACGACGCAGGTAGGGAACGTTGAAAGCTACATCTATCTGGGACAGCGATACAGTATCACAGACAAAAACCAAGACAAGGAGATTCAAAGAAGGATCACTTCCGGCTGGACAGCATTCGCCAAACACCACGACATCTTCAACTCATGCGTACTTCCAGTGATGACATATGGCGTGGAAACATGGGCACTCACCATCCAGGCAAAGAACAAGCTAGCAGCCGCACAAACAAAGATGGAAAGAAGTATGTTAAACATCACATATCGGGAGAGAAAAACAAACATCTGGGTAAGGCAGAAGACAAAAGTCATGGACGTGTTAGAATAAATCAGAAGAGGACCTGGACAGGGCACATCAGCAGACTACGAGATAACCGATGGACATCGCGTATCACAACATGGAGACCTTATGAAGGGAAACGATTTAGAGGAAGACCGACGAGACGGTGGAGAGACGAACTAGACGAGTACCGGAAGGGCACCATCTGGCTGAGGATAGCGCAAGACAGGCAGATTTGGAAACTACATGCTGAGGCCTTCGCCCAACCACGGGATACTACGGCTGCACAATGATGATGATATATAAACCTGTATCATATGATATTTGTATGCCACAAACTCCAGGACCTACATACTGGCTTTCTCGAACGAGCCAAATAACTGATTCAGTCGACAGATATCTGGAAAGCAATTCTCCAGTCAAGGGAAGCCTTAATTCAGTTAATTATGGACTGCTGAGAACCTACCCTGTGTAATATGGACGATAACCTTGATTCACTTGAGTCTTTAACTAGACACTATTTATTTGCAGTGCACTGCTGAAGAGCTACTTACTACAGTTGACGTAGGACGAAGCTACAACTACCAGTTACCAGTCAAGGAATTGTTAATTTATTATGAGAATTGTGTAGTGACAAAAGTCCATAGACCATTTATATATAAACCCAGTTCTAATCATGTCATGCCTACACTGACAGTACTATAGTAGTAGGGCCTACGTAATTTGTTCACAACCAAATGTGCCTGACTATATAACAGCAACGTCAATGGGTACATTATCATTATCGGGGTAATAATATTATAATAATGATCCTTCTAATTTTCACAAATGCCCTCGAGGCTTGTGTCTTGTAGATTTGCGGCAGTGTGACCGGTATGACTAAAAAGCACACGACCACGCACGACCAAAATGTATGTAGTGTTGGTAACCAAGCGGGCTGTTGGTGGCACGTAGGAGGTATGTGTGTGCAGCTCGCCAAATTTCTGATATGTTCTTCACAATGGAGTAACAAAAACTGTTATCATTGCTTGTGTTAACTCGCCGGTTCCATTTGCCAGGTGGCGCTACTATGTCAAGACTAAATGCTCGTCCGGAAGATCGGATAAAATGCCTAAGGCTAAATTGTGTAAATCCTGGGTGACGAGACTCAAAATTTTTAATAATGCACACACAAACCATATATATATATATACCATCAACGGCCAAACTATATACCAACACATTATATTACATGGTTGTGCGGGAATGCGTGGTCGTTCCTGGTCATGTGCCTTTTAAGTTTTAGCCAAACCCAGTCGGTATAACTAAAAGTCGCACGACCAAAATGTATGTAGTGTTGGTAACCAAGCTGGCTGTTGGTGGCATGTAGGAACAGAACAGAAGTGGATTTATTTATCCAGACTGTACATCCAATAATAATGACAAATTATAGTATAAAAAGGTGTACAATGAGGATGATGGAGACTCCCACTAAGGCTTGAAAAGAAGTCGCTACCGTGGGAGCCACAAAGAAAAAAACATGTCTATTATCTAAGACATAAGCAGTGACATAAAATAAGATACATCGTCAGTGAAAAAAACCAAGATAGATTATTTTATTATAAGATGTATGTTCATAGAATGTGGTGCGGTAAGCAGTATTTTATGGTGTTTGGGTGTGGGTGACATCATTGTGGTTGACTGTGTGTATATATGCAGGCATAATAGCAGGTATGTGTGCGTAGCTCGCAAAATTTGAGATATGTTCTTCACATTGGAGTAATAAAATTCGCAACTTTTATCATTGCTTGTGATAACTCGCCGGTTCGATTTGCCAGGTGGCGCTTTTGTGCCAAGACTAAATACTCGTCCCAATGAAAGATCGGATAAAATGCCAAAAATGTTGTAACTCCTGGCCCTGGGCCTGGGTGAAATACAGACTCAATAGTTTTAATTATGCACACACAAGCCGTATATATACCATCAACGGCCAAAATATCTACCAACATATTATATTACATATTATATTACATGGTCGTGTGCCTTTTAGTGAAACCCATCCCAGTGCCAGTGAGTGAGTGTGACCCTTCCCAACTTGAGCGATAATACAAGGTCAGTACCTAGGTAAAGCACCGTGGGGATGAATCCCCAATGAAAACACGTTTTTGCGACGTCTACTACAGTTGTCACCCTCTGTTTCATCTCTGGGCTCATTTTCACCATCTTGACTGCAACGGCTATGCAACAAAAGCAAGTGTTAATCGCTCGAACGACACACCACACGAGATGTCTTGACGCCCGAATTGCGAAGGAAGAACGGCGCTGATTGGCTCAACGCTATCTGCAATCATGGCCGATGGGGGAACGAGCGAGGGCGACAAAATATCTGTAATTTTACGGGCCGGTGCTAGTATTGTTGGTTCGAAGCCGACATTTTCGCCTGACACGAAGTTAGTGTCAACGCTTTTGTTACGATGCTATAATACGATTTTTGTTCATTGTATTTATTCAGCATACTACGGTGCCGCATGGTACCGTATGAGCGATAATAAGTGAACATGTTAGACCAACTTTCCCAATCATGAAAACATTTCGGTCAGAATTACTATAAAATAAATATATGTCACAATGAATTTGTTGTTTCCTTGTTTCATCAGCTAGTGCGAAAATGTCCTCAAGTTAAGTATTAGCAGATTTAATAAAATTCAATAGACGATAATCATAATTTTATGTAACATTAAAATTAATGATAGCGATATTATGACTTAATTTTATGTTACTCCCCAAAAATTGTACTAAACTTCTAGACTAAAGTAACTGAGATACGCCTTACGTTATACAACCAAACATAATAAGCATTCGTACATATAACATAATTCTGTTAAGCTGTGGTCTTGAATTGAAACATGTTTTGTCTCCGTGACACAATTTCATAAATTTTCCATGTAAGATATAATTTACATTAAAATCTAATTGTCACCCTATTATGTTATTTTTTTTATATAAAAAAGAAGGTTTTCTGTTTTAATATATACTACTAGTTGGTTAGTTTGTTAGGGTATGAGTGTAACTGAATGTATCTAGACTGAAGTAGTGACAGTTCAACTGTCTGGCTAGGGCACACACTAAAAGGCAGACCAAATCCACAAGGATGCGCACGATGTCTGTTCCATCTTTACATGCGTTATTGCTGTCTTTTTGCTAGTGCATCTATAAACATTAGGATGTCTCTTATTATTATTTTAGCAGTTGGGAATTTAATATCATGAATGGTATGACTTGTATTTTTAGAAAATCAAAAAATAATAAAGATAAACAGTATATTTACTACAAAAAAGATATTGAACTAATTACTACACAGCAAGATGAGGAATTCAGAAGCTTCAGCAGTGTTTTGATTATGTTTAGTCTATAATATAGGGAGTAGTTCATAGGAATGTTCTTGTTATTGGGGACACCAGTCAACTAACTAAAATCTTTGATATCAGCTTTGGCAAACTGTAATTTTATAATGAAACACCAACAGTTACCATTTTTGAAATTGGAAGGCTTTGCTAGTTAATTCTCTTTGATATAAGCACCAGTACTCTGTATTTGGCTGGAGCTAAATAATTTGTTAATACAAGTATTTCATGTCAATGTCTAAAAACTACTGATAGTAGGATAATTAAAATTCAACACAAATCACATTTACAAAAGAAACTGGTCATGTTAAAAGAAAGACTATGTATGTATGTGATTAGCTTTCGCAGATACTATCACAATTTTATTTATGTAGACCAAACTTCCTTGTTTTGTGCATATTTATACAACACAATAATAAATATATACTTTTTATATATGCTATTTGTAACAGTTGAAACTAAAATAATAAGCATTTATTTGCATTAATATATTTATGAGATAATTCTTTTGCAACAGGCTTACCTTCATACCTCAATTTTTTTTGTTTATTATATTATTTGACATGATGAGCACAATTGCATAAATAAATCAAATCAAGCCGCTTTTTAATGGGCTAGGACCAAAACAGGTCCCTCGTCAATTAAGTTTTGCTCATCTTGTTTCAAGCTTGTTTTGTGAAAACATAGAACCAATTTAGACAAGACTTTGAGATGCTAAGTAATGTACATATTTTTATTTATCATTGGACAGACTATTAAATTATTTATGACTGGATCCAGTCCAAATTCTGCAATGGGAAGAAGTGGTCCAACTTGAGATATTATTATGTATTATGTTGTTCCCACAATACAGTGATGGTCTGTCTGTATTTGCAGGTATCTCTTGTGTACGAGTGGCAATGCTGTCAAAGTTCTCAGCACTGTCAGTGGGGAATGCGTTCATGAGCTCAGGCGCCACACTGCGCACGTGACAAGTATTAAGATCAACCCGGCCAACCAGTATCAGGTCTGTTTCTTAGACCACACAAGCATTCTATTGTCAATATTCATGTTCAACTTCCATCCCAGTGACTAAGACACAATTTATTTGGTGACATTTAGAAAAAACGAATAAATTATAGTATAGCAGCCCCTGCTGAACTGTTGTTTTTAAATAATGTAACTGCTAATTTTTTTCTACGACACCAGTTTAGGAATTAGATGGGTTTGCTAATATTGGACACAGTATTTTAGCAACAATTCTTTTCATGTGCAGTGAAAAGGCCGCATTTATATACGGTGAATGCTCAGATTGTTACATTGGGATATTGTGGTAATATTCACTGCAAATATATATTGTATTCTACTTGCCACAGTTGTTCTCGTGTTCCCTGGATAAGACGTTGATCAAGTGGGACTTCACTGATGGGGTTGTTCTCAAGGTCTACCAACTATATCGCCCTCTGTTGGCCATCTACGTTACCCCAGCCAGCGATACGACACTTCTGGTGAAGAGAAAGATTGCAGCCAAAGGTTTGGGGTGTTTTTTGTACATACTTTTAGGTTTAAACAAATACTAATAAAAACTACACACCATGTGCCATGTTATAATTGCATAATTTTATAATTATTTAAAGATGATTATTAAGCTTCACATAAGAAGACATAATGTCTCTGTTATCCCATTATCAGAAGGCAGATAATGTCACAATACTTAACGTTAAATAATTTCTTATTATTTGTGTATTAAATCATTTTGTATCTGATATCCACAACAGAGAATTTGTCAAGAAGTCCCATATTCAGAAGTCCATATAGATCTATTTCCTTTAAAAAATTAAGAACATGTTATGTTTTACAAGTATGAAATAAAATGGTCGATCCGTAACTTGTTGCAGAGTGTGAACTGGTGAAGGTCGATCTGTCTCGATATGACCCTGATGTGCCACCTCGGTCAGTGTTGAGACAGTGTGGACATCGTGAGAACCAAGTGTCGGTTGGATGCAAGGTGACGGTCACTATTGTGGTCAATGGGGGTTGGGGTCAGTTCCGTTTAATCGGGAATCTTTCTTTTAAATACCAGCTAGATTTTAAATTTCAATTCCGAATGAATTAATTCAGAGTTATAGAAACCTATGAAATGCCTGACTTTACAGGATCAAGTTTTCACTGGTTAAATTCCATTGTTTTCATGTGGCGTCGTACATCACTCCCCTGAGATCAACCCTAACGAGTCTAGTTTTCGTGTAAATAGCATCATGATTTATGTTTCACTTTTTTTGTATTTGTAGGGCAGCTACGTTGCAACAGTTGGGAAAAAGGGTTTGACTGTTCACTCTTTCAAGAAAAATGTTACAACTACGTAAGTAATTTATCATGTTACACCTGCCACAAATACACTGATGAAATTCCTTAGTATTTTGATCACGAGTAGCATGTAGGACTCAAACTAAACATCAGTTTGGATAACAAAAGTCAGTTATGTTTATTCTTTTGCAATGCTGATTATAAACAACAAATAATTAGTACATTATATAGTGAAGGTAATTAATATTTAACCATGAGGTCCAGTATTTAATATCTCCTAAAGGGAGCCAAAATTAGTCACCCATTAGATTGCCTTGCTGCCATATATATTATATATTCTGGAACATACAGATAAAACTAGAAGAAAACAGTTATTTTTTCCCAAAAGAAATTTATTTTAAGATTTCCTCTAGCAGGTAAAAGGTCAGCTACACTTGTTTGATGTGTTACTGGCTGCAGTTAAAGACACGTCACAATTGATGTTAAAAGATGTTTCTCATTATGCTTGACCACTGGTCACTGATTGATCACTGTGAATTGCAGACATTTGATGGAGAAAGACAAGTTCAAGTTGACGTGCATAGCATGTCACCCGGTGGAATACTGCTTGGCCACGGGATGTGAAACGGGCGAGATAATTCTCTGGTGAGTCCATTTACTAGTTATGTTGTGTAAACCTAGCGAAATCTCATTACTTGCTGTTTTGTTTTTACCTGTAGATTCATTGAACTACAGCAGTTCGGTCCTTTGTTGTTGTATAAAATATTAAATTTATACACAAAATATGTCGAACAAACCTTTGCACAAGCGATCAGTATTCTTAATCACTATCAGTTATTTAAATGATTGATTGCAAAAACAAATTTTTTGAACAGTTTTGAAGTCTAACCAAGACTTAGTGACTCTTGTGTACATTTTCCCTAAAAGTTAGATATTTTGTATGTTTACATCAGGATTCACCAATGTGTGCCTCTATTATTCCACATTGTAATGTATACACATTTCACTCACCTTTACCCCTTTTACGTCTTGTGTGTGACGGTGACATGGGTGACGAGTACCTAAACAATGACACACAGTCCGACTTCACGTTTATATTTTTACAACCTAATCAGATTTAGTATTGATGTGGTTCAAATTTGGTTTAACTTTTCAATAGAAATAGGAAATAATGTCAGTTACTACTACATTGCTTCCCATTTCAATTTGTAATACCCCAGATCTGTCTTGAATGGTAGCAAATTTGTGCAGGTAGTAATGTGAACTACCACACGGTACATGCCAGAAAACATCACGAGAGCAATATAGTAACCAGTGAGTGTTTGTTCGTTCAGGTGGAATGTCCTGGCAGAGAAAGCGGCAGTGCGCAAAAACATCAGGCACTGGCATGCCCTTTCAGTTCTCGATCTGACCTTCAGTCCTGGGGGTAAATGTCAAGGTCACATGTTCACATAGGCTGTGAAAAATCTCTCAATATGTATTTGTTGTGTGTGAATATTTGTATGTCGTGGGTCAGGAGATTTGTAATTACAGAAGTAAACATTTGTTTAGTACAACATATTAATAAGGTAATAATATTTTTTATGTACGCACATTATTATTTATTTATATCTATAGAGCCGATTGGAAATATGTTGATGTTTTGGTGGGTTTATTTTAATTAATAAAATTGTCAAAAAATTGTATTTATGAAGTGTGGGAAAATTATTATACAATGTTTAGGTATTCTAACAAACTTTGCTAGAGGGTCTATCTAAATGCATAACACTCTGTGTTTACTTTACCGTTGGTCAGTTGTTTCTGTTTTAGGGTCGTTCATGTTGAGTGGTGGACACGAATGCGTGCTGGTGAAGTGGCAGCACAACTCACACACTTACGAGACGCTTCCTCGACTAGGGGCCCCGATCATTGCTGTGTCCTGCTCACCAGATGGCACTGCGTACTCAACCTGTCACACTGACAACTGTGAGTGATTGTTTTCTGTGCCAACATTCACTTTTTGTAATACTGCGATGATCAGTTAGTCACCATTTTACGAAGAGATAAATGAGTGATGATCAGAAAATGTACAGTGAAATTGGTTTCTGTGGGGCAAGGGGGTTAGTAGTAGCTGTTTGCAATAAAATTATATATCTTAGTGTGACACCAAAATATACCTGGGAATTCAGTAGCAGCTTTCATTGTTCACAGACTTTTACCAAACTAGAACTTTGCAAAAACCATAAATTTGATAAATTAGTATTGGTTATTTCATGTATAAACATTTAGCACAAACTTTGCCTATATTTCGATTATTTGTTAGTACAACATCCCAACCAGTACACATTATTTTCTAAGTGTGACACTATAAGTCTCCTCCTCATCTAGGTGACTGATAGGATATCAGCTGTGTCAGAATGGTACAACATTGTTTGTTTTTTGTTTGATCAATATTGGCACAGGCATGGTCCACTTCAACCCTTCAGTCACAAAATAATTCATTGTGTAGGAAAATTCTTATATTAAAACTCATCTAACCTTTGAAACTGTTTGTGCAGATACTTAAGGATGATCAGCATTACATGCTGACAGTGCTAGATGTTAATAACTTGTAGCAGTGGTGGTATCTGCCGTCTGATAATGACTTTAATACGACTTATCGATTCTGAGATTTACCAGTCCTTTTGCAATGATGCGCCTCTGAACTTGGTTTCGAGGATTTAGATTAATAGTATGGCGTTTACTCCGTTAACCAGAACAAGTGCTTTGACAGCAGCTTAGCGTCACCCATATGCCTTTTTGTAGCTCAAGACCATTGGCGCTGTGAGTCCATGCCAGGTTTTCCATTTCCCTCTATGGGATCTTTGACTTCCTTTGGCATAATCTTCCGGTATAAGAAACCAACAGTAGCTAGTGTCTCTTCTGAAACACACAAGGTGAACAAACTGCAGACCACCTTGCCGACAGATGAACTTAAGTTTTGACTTTGTGTCGTTGTGTTTCAGCAATTCGCATCATCTCAAACAGCTTCAACGTGCAGCAGATCTTCCAGGGTCTAGTTCGTGCCTTTGCCACCAGAAAGCAGTTACACGTGACAATGATGCCGCTGGTGTTTGACCCACGCACGCGAGCCCTCGTGTGTAACGGACAGCCTGGACACATACAGTTCTACGCAGTCGTCACGGACAAACAACTCTTCAGTGTGAGTGTCCAGTCATTGGCCAGTGGCATCACTGGTCAAGTTGTCAAGTGCTACCTGTCTTAAAGCTTCGTCCTTGACTTGTTTAGCACATTGTGATTCTGCTTCTTTGGTGTATCTGTAGTAAATGAACTGTAATATTCGACAAAACACAAGTCTATAGAATCCAAAAATTACTGTCTTATCCCAAAGAATGTAGCTGTACCATTGAAGTACACTTGCTGTATAGTCTTCTTGCACCATATAGAATGTACAACAGTAAGCTGCTCAGTCGGAAGACATTAAATCACAGAGACCACATTTCAAGCTTTCTGATTGGTCGATGGTGAAACTGTTTCCTTAAAAATAATGTGGAAAACTAATAATGGTCACCATTGCCGAAAATAAAAATTAATCTATATGTAGAATCTCTGCAAAATGATTGTGAGATATCTACCTACGAATCATGATAAACAGTTGCTGTATGAATACTAAAATTCTTATTTGGAATAAAATGGGTATTTAAATCATTTTAGTGAATTCTGTCCATTTTTGTAACATTTCATTTACCTTTTGTTTTCAGCTGGATATCGTTCAGCAGAACTACATTTCTTCAGCGACACTGAACCGCCCTCTGGTGTTTACTGAGATCGAGCAAGTTGCTTTCAGTGAGGATGGTGATTGGCTGGCAACTGTCGAACGACGGGACGACCACATGACCGCTGCTGAAATGAGACTGAAGTTCTGGATTTTTGACAAACAGACCCAGGGGTAGAGTGAACATATATGAAAAAATTACATGTGGATTCGACCATAGTATTATTTCAGGGTGTTCAGGTTATGAAATTAAAAGTTTTGGCGTAGTTGCAGGCAGGGTTAATATAGTTATATCCTCACCTAGATGATTCATCAGTTTCAATGATGACTATGTCTTTTCCCTCACATTACATCTGTTCATTGTAATTACACTCGCTTCCTATCAAATAAAAACTAAAATGTCCACTGTCATATATCATTCCCTATTTACACAACAATCCTGTTTGGCTAGTCACCAATATTTTTCAAATATCCCCTGGCAGTTCAGATCATCTATTTCACAACTTGCTGTTCCTAAGACTAAGCTTAACTTGGGCAAGCGTATTTTTTCTGTAGCTGCATATCTGAAATAAATTCCATTAATTATAAATCATAGTATTATAACTACATTTGGTAAAAATTTACTTGCATTTTCTCTGTTAATTGTTGGTGGTCCTTGCTCTAACGACATGCACATCCCTGTTTATGCTGTAGATAATGCGAAACATTTCTTATTTGTTGTGCTGTGCCTCTGAGCATAAGTGTGTGAGAATATTGGTGCCATGGAAATGTATTATAATTAGGGTTGATGACTTGATATATCGAGATTGTTCCGTATCACTGTGATCACAGTTACCCAGACAGACTTTGTTCCCTCCAGCTATGAGCTGAACACATGCGTTGAGCTGCCACATGACCAGGGCATCCACACCCTCTGTTTCCGCGCCCATGGTGTCACAGAGTCATCTCCCATGGTCGTCACCACGAGTAGTGACGGCAAGTTCAAACTGTGGGTTGTTGCAGATGACACCAACATATACAGTATGTTTCAAACACAGCTACTTTGCAGTATGAAACTGTATAGTTTAAATTATATACTCAGTCAGTTAGATGTTTTGTTAGAATCATCAAAATAATTTACTTTGCTTATTAAATTGTGCAAGTTGCATTGCAAGTAAACAGCCTTATGCCATATACAGCCGGACCACTTTGCCACGGACCACTCGAAAATTATTTTATAGATTGTCCAATGATTTCATAAGTATCCAGTGGCATGCAGGGACTCCCCAAGGTCAATCCAACAAAGTGAGAGTAACTCCATCAAACCAGCTTGGACAGTTGATGACGATGGCTCGCAAAAAAATAATAACCTTAATAATTCACTTGTGCAAATGAGTTAAATTGTTTTGGTGTGTCCAGGATAGGATCAAGTTTTGGCTAAAGAAGTCTAAACCAATTTGAGCAACAAAATAATGTTAAAAATGTATTCAGTAGTGTTTATTGTGAATCACTTTACTTATTTACAAGCTAGTTTACTAGATAATATAACCATAATGAGTTATTAATGACGGCAGTCACTGGACTGTAGCTGTTGGTTGTGGCCCAGATACCCTTCCAAACCCTCTCTTCCTCTGTATTGTCAAGGAAAGAACACTTGCTGGCGCTGTGAGTCTGTCGGGTTCTACCGGGACCTTGAGGCTGGCAGTGCTGACTTCTCCGTTGATGGCTCCCTCCTTGCCGTTGCATTCAAGACAACCATCACACTGTGGGACCCAGACACCAACCACTTGAGGATGACACTGCCCAGCGTTGCCACAGGCAACGTTGATGTCAAAGCGAGGTCTAAATCATAAATTTTGTTACTCAGTGATGATGTGAAGAGGTATCGTATAAGTTCACAAAGTTCTAAAACATGTGTAACGTTACATGTGGGTGGATGATGTGGTTTGGTCATCGCCACATATTTGTGGTACTGGGGGAATAAACTGCTATAGTAGCACCACCTATTGAGAGGAACACATATTAATGCACCTTGAAGTTATTCTGGATATGAAAACTGGGCGACATGTTGGTAATGTCTTGGTAACTATGTTGTCAGTTGAATTCAGTGGTCTGTTGGCAGCTGTTATGTAATGTCTTGGTAACTATGCTGTCAGTTGAATTCAGTGGTCTGTTGGCAGCTGTTATGTAATGTCTTGGTAACTATGTTGTCAGTTGAATTCAGTGGTCTGTTGGCAGTTTTAGTGGGGTGGGTTTGTATTCTAAGCAATATAAAACATGTTTTTTACTTTGTGAACTTATGAAACCACTTAGATTTAAATGTATTGTTTGAAAACATAGCATTAGAATCATGGTATGAAGTTCAGTTGTTTATTAAAAAATCACATTATTAAAAACTATTATTAGCATATGAATTGCCCAAATGTTTTTTTTTGAACAATTTGTTTTAATATAAATTAACCATTATGTATTTGTAAGGATCACCGTTGTCATTCTGCTCATTTGTGAAGAATGTAATTGTGATATTTGGACCAAAACATTTAAACTAAACTGATAGTGGTCAGTTTTATTAACATAATTTATTATTAGGACACATTTGTATGGTCAGAATATATATTGTTTATAGTACATAACATGATTATATTACCAAAACAATTGCTGGTAGACTTTATACTTTCATATATAATACATAATAAAAATAATTGTAGTATCATTGTTAATTTGTAACCTGAATTTACAAGAAACTACTAACTATCAATTTTGAAATGCACATTTTTGCAGCAAATTCACACTCATAGCTAAATATATTTTGCTATATATAAATGATATGCGTTACATCGTTTCTGAGTCCAGTGAAGTATGTCGTTCCACAGAGACGTCCAGGTGCTATTTGGCACGAACAACTGCTGCCACCTGCTGGCAGTTCATACAGGGCATCGTCTCAGCATCTGGAATCTTCTCACATGTACAGGTGAGTGGTGCACTCTGGTGACAGTTTCTGTTAACCAATATTTTAAAGTTAAAACTATCATGCCACATATCATCCATTCATGTTACTTTATAATAATAATGAATTTCTTTTTAAACAGCAGAGTTTCCTTGACAACTTAGCACGCTTTATATAAAATATTTAATATACAATAGTGAAATAGTACAAGGAAACTATATATCAACAAATGTTGAGACGTGGTAAATTTAAGTTAAGGTAAAAGTAAAATTAACCTTACATGTTCATATAAATTACATTGTTATTAATTTGATTATATTGATTTTAACTAAATTTTCCACAGAAGGTAACAATACAAGTTATCTATCATCCTTTCCTAAGAGTTGGAAATCAGAACGAAGTTATTAACCATTTCAGTACGACAGGCCGGTTTTCCGGCATTAACGATGTCTGCTATTCAAATCGTTTTTATTCATAATAATCCACTGCGTGGAGCCACTTGTTGTGTACGGTTGTCAAGGCGAATAAATTAGTTATTCAGCAGTCGTTATCGTTTATTATCGCTCAATAATAGTTTACGGTGATTTTCACGGTTTTTAAAGATGGATTATCAAAATCTGCGGCGGCCACAATGGCGGACCGCATTACTTTAACTAGCGATTTACCACCGTATGTTTTGGACAGATTATTTGATAGTTTTAACAAAGAATCTTTGTCGGATGTTGACGATCGACATAAATTCATAATAACGATGTCGGCGAACTTAGTATACAACTGAGTTCAGCAACTGCAAAACGTTTAAATTTTGGCGGCCATCTTGGATTGTTGGTTACCATGACTACGGAATGTAAAATGATATGGCTCATTTTATTCGCTGGTTATCATACTTTCCGAAAATATATAACATTCCTATTCATAAAATGCATTTTTGTTGCTCAAATCTTGACTTGAAGTGAGGTAGTCCATTATGTTGCATATTCACTGGGAATGCAGTATTCAGCGGTCACAGCTGATCAGGGCTGTAGTACTGAAATGGTTAAGTACTAGTTTACACTCACTCCTGGAGAAACAAACCACTCTCACAGTGACGCCATCTGGAGAGTTGATCACCATTGAATTCCGTCAGGTAGCAGAAATTTTCTATAGAAAAGCATGTAACTATAAATAACGATTGTTGCATTTTTTCTTAAATACGCTACCAGTTGGTAGATGAGAGGCGGGTGGTCTAAGGAGTAAGTGAACTTAGTGAAAGGTGAGTGAACCTTGACACCTGGGTGCTCACAGGTAGCATATTAATAAATAGACTATACTTTGGATGGCATGAGAACGATTCAAACTTTACAGTTGACTATATTATGAAGTCCCTGCACCACATCTGTCCTGCGACAAATCCAGCCCTGGTAGGTACGTTCAATGTGAACCAGTGCTGCAGTCACATGACCTGAGATTGTTGTCTGTTGTTGTAGTTCAGTGGAGCATGACGGCAAACATTCAACGGATGACACGCAATCCCTTCTCCGACGACATTGCAGTCTTCACAGTGGAAAGAGGCTGTAAGTGGAGTGTCCACGGTTTCTCCCATCTCTCCAATAGTTGTACTTTCTCCCATCTTCCCAAGAGCTGTACGTTTTCTTGCAAGTTACCTGTACAAAATATGCCACCTCTATTCTTGTTTTAACTCTGTTTGAATACAAACTTGGCCAGGGCCTCGAGTGGGTAATAGTTGCATTATATTACCTAATGTTGACCATTTCAAACATTAACTAAAACCCCCAAAAAGTGGTCAACTATTGGACCATTGCTGCTGTCCTACTATTTTCTTTAAAATTTCATTTGCATCAGTGGTCAAGATATCCTTATTTTATCGTTTCCCACAGCACACTTTGCTAGGACTGTGGTTTCTGCCAAATAAACAGTTAATAAATAAGAGTGGATGCAGTATAGATTTCCATTGATCAACACACTGAATATACTTTACACTACTATCAACAATTATATGTAATATTGAAGGAATGTAAACTACTTATTTCATGATGTCTCTTTCCATTGCAGTGAAGGTGTTTAACATGAATTGTGCACAGCCTATTTACGAACACGACCGGCTATCAGAGACACCCATCACCAATGCCATCTTCATACCTTACTCACAGGAAAGCGCTGATGACTCATCTGGTGCGTTGTCATGGCAACAGAGGGCGCAGCTATACTTCATCAACCATAAACAGGTAATTATATGCTGCGTCATCATTCTTGGTGTTTTATTGTTCTTGTGAAACAATATATTTTGTTGAATATGATCACACCTATTCTATAATGTTGAACTTTTAGCTTCTGTATGTCATAGCTGCTGAGCTGAGAACGAAATAGATCTACAACAGATGCTAGATACAGTAATAAGGGAATGTGAGAAAAAAGGTCTGTCCCTGAACAAGAAGAAAACAGAAATCATGGTCATCTCAAAGAAAAATTACACTCCAACATGCAACATAGTAGCATATGGCACTGTTTTGAAGCAAGACCGAACGTTTAACTATCTGGGATCACTAATAACATCCGTCGGTCAATGCAACGATGAGATAAAGAGAAGAATTGCTCAAGCCAAAACAGCTTTTCACCATATGAAAAACATTTTAACAAATAAAAATATATCAATTGAAGTGAGAAAAAGTGTACTGCAATGCTACATAGAGCCCATATTGCTATATGGATGTGAATCCTGGACAATAACCTAAAGCTCACAAAAAACCATAGAAGCCACTGAAATGTGGTTCTTAAGAAGAATGTTGCGAGTGCCATGAACTGCAAAGCAAAGCAATGAAGTCATCCTTAGGACAGCCAAATCAAAAAGAAAGATCATCAACAAAGTTAGAACACAACAAGCACGATTTATAGGCCATGTCATGAGAAAGAAAAAGTTAGAACAAATAGTAACAACAGGAAAGATAGAAGGAAAAAGATCCAGAGGACGCCAGAGAATAAAAATAATAGATAGTCTCTTAAGATGGATGTTAGTTACTGTATGTCATATCGCGGATGTTAGTTATTGTATGTCATATCCATAGTGTAAATATATGCGCAGATGTTAGTTACTGTATGTCACATCCATAGTGTAAATATATGCACAGATGTTAGTTACTGTATGTCATATCCATAGTGTAAATATATGTGCAGATGTTAGTTACTGTATGTCATATCCATAGTGTAAATATATGTGCAGATGTTAGTTATTGTATGTCATATCCATAGTGTAAATATATGTGCAGATGTTAGTTACTGTATGTCACATCCATAGTGTAAATATATGCACAGATGTTAGTTACTGTATGTCATATCCATAGTGTAAATATATGTGCAGATGTTAGTTACTGTATGTCATATCCATAGTGTAAATATATGTGCAGATGTTAGTTACTGTATGTCATATCCATAGTGTAAATATATGTGCAGATGTTAGTTACTGTATGTCATATCCATAGTGTAAATATATGTGCAGATGTTAGTTATTGTATGTCATATCCATAGTGTAAATATATGTGCAGATGTTAGTTACTGTATGTCATATCCATAGTGAAAATATATGCGCAGATGTTAGTTACTGTATGTCATATCCATAGTGAAAATATATGCGCAGATGTTAGTTACTGCATGTCATATCCATAGTGAAAATATATGCACATATGTTAGTTACTGTATGTCATATCCATAGTGAAAATATATGCGCAGATGTTAGTTACTGTATGTCATATCCATAGTGAAAATATATGCACATATGTTAGTTACTGTATGTCATATCCATAGTGTAAATATATGCACATATGTTAGTTACTGTATGTCATATCCATAGTGAAAATATATGCACCTATGTTAGTTACTGTATGTCATATCCATAGTGTAAATATATGCACCTATGTTAGTTACTGTATGTCATATCCATAGTGTAAATATATGCACAGGTGTTAGTTACTGTATGTCATATCCATAGTGTAAATATATGCACAGATGTTAGTTACTGTATGTCATATCCATAGTGTAAATATATGCACAGGTGTTAGTTACTGTATGTCATATCCATAGTGAAAATATATGCACATATGTTAGTTACTGTATGTCATATCCATAGTGTAAATATATGCACATATGTTAGTTACTGTATGTCATATCCATAGTGTAAATATATGCACATGTGTTATTTACTGTATGTCATATCCATAGTGTAAATATATGCACATATGTTAGTTACTGTATGTCATATCCATAGTGAAAATATATGCACATATGTTAGTTACTGTATGTCATATCCATAGTGTAAATATATGCACCTATGTTAGTTACTGTATGTCATATCCATAGTGTAAATATATGCACCTATGTTAGTTACTGTATGTCATATCCATAGTGTAAATATATGCGCAGGTGTTAGTTACTGTATGTCATATCCATAGTGTAAATATATGCACATATGTTAGTTACTGTATGTCATATCCATAGTGTAAATATATGCACATATGTTAGTTACTGTATGTCATATCCATAGTGTAAATATATGCACATATGTTAGTTACTGTATGTCATATCCATAGTGTAAATATATGCACAGATGTTAGTTACTGTATGTCATATCCATAGTGTAAATATATGCGCAGGTGTTAGTTACTGTATGTCATATCCATAGTGTAAATATATGCACATATGTTAGTTACTGTATGTCATATCCATAGTGTAAATATATGCACATATGTTAGTTACTGTATGTCATATCCATAGTGAAAATATATGCACATATGTTAGTTACTGTATGTCATATCCATAGTGTAAATATATGCACATATGTTAGTTACTGTATGTCATATCCATAGTCTAAATAATGCGTGGATGTTAGTTACTGTATGTCATATCCATAGTGTAAATATATGCGCAGACGTTAGTTACTGTATGTCTATTGTGTCTATATCTGCATAGGTGATAGTTCTATATATCATGTATTTCTATCTACATAGGTGTTAGTTATTGTATGTCAAATCCATTTTGTAGATATCTGCTTAGGTGTTAGTTACTGCATGTCATATCCATTGTGTGTAGGTGTTGTAGATATATGTGTATGTGTTGTAGATATCTGTGTAGGTGTAGATATTTGTGTATGTGTTGTAGACATCTGTGTATGTGTTGTAGATATATGTGTAGGTGTTTTATATATCTGTGTATGTGTTGTAGATATATGTGTAGATGTTGTAGATATATGTGTATATGTTGTATATATCTGTGTATGTGTTGTAAATATCTGTGTAGGTGTTGTAGATATATGTGTTGGTGTTAGCTACTGTACATCATTGTGTACCTTCAGGAGCTACTTACCCTGGAGAAGACAGACGAGGAGTCGACAGCCGCCTCCACAGCAACTGTAGTGAGTCTCTCGTACACGCTTCTCGGGCATTTAGCCACAAACTGAACTCTTCATCTGATGAAATTAAGCAGCTGATGGAGATATATCAGATACAAGAATGCAGCATGTAATATGATGTCAAATGATAACATGCTTGTTAGCAAATAAATACATTTGATTTTTTAGATGGTCAATCGAATGCATTTCAAATGCGGATATAATTGCTTGATTATCATTAATGTTAGATTCTACACCTGATGCCATTTTAAGTCATTGCGTTGTGTGCTATGCATTGTTGATTGATTCTTATATACCATAATGTCAAATCTACATTTACAATTTTTTTAAATAAAAACAAAACATTTGAATGCGACTTCAAGATACCGTTTCAATCAATTTAGCATTCAAATGTGTTGACATTTGTTAGCAAACCTGCACGCAAATTGGGGGAATCACTCGTGTACGCATCGGCATTTACCACGTCAACTGTAAAATACTTAACTGTTTCCATTTACAGTTGTTGGTTCAAAGTGTCTCATAGAGATATGACGAATTCATGCCTCTACTCCACCAACTTTTCTCTTGCAGTCCACGGTCCGAAACCTGCCTCAAACACCTTTCAGCATTCTGTTGTCATGGAAACGCGAGAAAGATACGTCACGCAGCATAAGCCACGAGACACATAATCAGTTTGCCTCCCAGTTCCTGAAACAGGTGGGTTCGTCAGTTTGATTTTCTGAAGTTGGCCCTACTGAAATTGTTTATTTGTGATTAATTTTATATGCTGGTCATTATTTTAATTTTATGAATTTACATTTTTATTGTATGGGCTTGCTCCATATATATGGTTCTTTATAAGTGCTAGTTATTATACATTGTGGAATTTGTAAAATAAAACCCATAAATACTGATCTCAGTGTTTACCTTTCAAGACACAGTAATTCTATCTTCAAATATTTTACTGGATCTTGGTCTTTATTGACAGCCTGATGTCCCACAGCAATGGTGATGGCGACTTATATTATTATTATTTATATTCGAAGACTGAAATACAGTTTCTTGATAAGTAAAAACTCTATGAAAGTTCACATTCCAAGAAACTGAAACATCTAGCCATTCAAAATGGTTCCCACACTTCATGGAAATCCAAAATATTCCACTCCTGGAAAGTTATGACATTTTATTAAAAGTCGTGGAATGTTAAAACGAGGTTAACAGAATTTTAGTGAATGTAAATTTGACTATCAATAGTCTACCATCCAGAAGATTTTGGTTGAATTCTGTAATGTTCTAATTGGTCAGAATCTAATCTAGTATGAGGCATCAACGACCTTGATCTTTAGTCTTTTTTATGCAAATCTAGATTGGTTTAGTGCCATGAAAAAATGTGCTCATCATTAAGGAATTATTTGTGACAAACCGTACCAAAAATCTCGGGAAGACGTGATTGAGCATTGTTCTTCAACTTTTGTTCCAGTTTACTTTGTTTTCATCGAATCGTTGTCTTTTCCAGATGTTGGACACACCGGCACACGTGCTGCCACCTGTAAGCTCTCTGTGTAACAGCTTTCTCGAGACACTGCTCATCAGGAAACACGATGGGTGAGTGAAGTTGTTGTTGCTAGGAGTCATGCATAGTGAGTGACTAGTTTAAGTTATATTTGCAGTTAGTTTAATAAAAAATAAAGATTGCGTACATTTGTTAAAATCATCAAAAGGTTGACTTTCGTCATCAGACTGGGCAACTTGCAAAAGTCTGACTAGCCTTAAGTCATAGAATATAGAGCCAGACCACTTTTGCCCTTTTTCATCAAATCAGTCAAAAATATTTTAATAGTTTGTCTGATGATTTCACACAAAGGAAATAACATAATATTGACACAAACAAGCATCGTGTAGTGGTTGCTTGATAGGTTAAGTTTGTTGTGATTTGAATCTAAGATGTGTATGGGTAAAAAATATAATTTTAGAGTCATTGTCATTATCATCATGACTTGCCCAAGCACGGTCATTGTGGTCTGGTCATTTTAGAACTTGACTCAATAGATCAATATCAGTTATTATCAATGTATGTATATATTCCAGCACTTTCCCAAAGTGATGTATAAACTAAATATTTTGACTAGTGTTTGTGAATGTGCTTTGGATAGGAATCTCTGCAGGGATTTGATACTTGAAAAGTATCTAGTATTTCTTTCACCCACCCATTGCTACCCCACTACTTCATGGCAGTGTTTCCCCTGGGTGAAATGATGGGCGAGGTGGCAGGGATGGGCTACGCGAGCACCGCAGGCATGAAGCATTGCTAAGGGGGGTCAGGATTTTTTTTTAATAGCTTTAAAATGGTGCATACTGAGGTTTGTTTTAACCTTTACTCTTGAATATAGAGGGGAAGATATAAAACAACAAGACACTACTTGTAAATGTAGTAATCATGATTGATAAAAGTCAGTAATCGTGATTGTTTCATCGTGTTGAGGTGTGATTTCCGTTTTACCACTGGTACTCAGTAGAGGTGTGGTTTCCACTTGACCACTGGTACTTAGTTGAGGTGTGGTTTCCACTTGACCACTGGTACTTGGTTGTGGTTATGTTTTTCTTGCACTAACCGTAAGCCTTGTTACCACGCTGACAGAGTCAGTAAAAAAGTAAAAGGTAAGTTCTTATAAAGCGCAGGACTGCTGAAAAAGCTTTACACTTTACTCCCTGGCAGACCTGTTCAGTCGAACACCATCTCGACTTCTCTGGGAAGCATCCAGGGGTACGATCTGAAGACTCTTTCATCATCACCTTTAAATGATTAAAATATCATAATATTATAATAAATTGGTGGTTTATGTTCCAAAGATGATATTTTATTTGATGCAAGCATGCTATGCAATTAATTCAACAGTCATTTCTGGAATGCCACAAAAATAGGTTTCTGTTAATCACAAGAACGTTTCTCAAATTGTGTCCTTTTTATAAAACGGTATAAGTTGTTTAGTATATCCAATTTCTGTGCAAACATATCATTGTTTAACCCAAGTTATTGATAACCCGTTAGTATACACGGTTTTGGGCAGTAGGTGTCTTTTATGAGATGTGAACTTCGATGGTTTATAAGTAAATACTTCACTCAAATCAACTTTCCCCAAAGTTTGTTTGCACAACTTTGTTGGAATTTGTATTATATATTTAGCACAAAGATATCTTACGAATCACATTCCTTATTTTGCTATTAAAACCGGCATAGAACATTAGTTGAATAGACTTGTGGGCATTTGCGTTAAATCCGGACCCACTTTGATTTTGCCGTTATAACTTGAGTTTTGTTTAACTTTAATACATTAGTGAGGTAGTTCCATCATTCAACATTATCCTAGACATATTTACTTTTAAGAATATAGCGTCTTACGCCCATTTGAGGCGTAAATAGCACCCTGGTTTGTATTAACATACACTGCTATATCTCTCCTTTTACGCGTGCTGTGTGGTAACAGACTAGTGCAAACCAGGTCGCTATTTGAGCTTCAACAGGGTCCGGATTGTGAATAGGATGCACGGTTTTTATTTGGGCTTCAAAAGAGTCTGGATTCGACACAAGTGTCGACAAGTGACGTAGTGCCATCTGCCTGCAAGGTTTTCACTCCCACCACCGTCATAGACCAAAACGCAAGTTACCGTTTGGGTGCCATTTTACATGAATGTCTAGATTTTTAGTATGTCGAAACTCTGCAAGGTGTCACCATTGGAGACACCGGGATCCCGCAGGAATATTCCGTGATTGGACAACTGACGAGTGATATTATTCACGTCCAATGGAGTTAAATCCTAACAGCTCTGAGCGACGTTAAGATGACTAAACGATGTTGCTACAAATCTGTGATTTTGCAGGAATATAAGTGACTTTGTGGTGTCATTTCGTGCAACTAACCGACGCTGAATATATCGCAAAAAAATGGGCTTACGAAATAGCTACAAAGCGACAATTTCAGCATATTTTTGGCAAAACGGCGAGGCCCGCTTGTCAGATACCAGGGGAAACACTGCATTGTAATGGCTCATTATGACCTATATGTCTTAGCCACCCCTGAGCCACAGCTTGACCAAAAGCCACCCCTCACTGCCACTCCTTAACCCATACCACTCTTCCCACACTCACTGCCAGCCCTTAACCAAATGCCACCCCTCCCAAACTCATTGCCACCCCTTGACCCAATACCACCCCCACACACTCATTGCCACCCTTGACCTTATGCCACCCTGCACACTCATTGCCATCCATAGACTCAATGCCATCCCTCACTCACTGCCACTCCTACACCTTATGTCACCCTCCACACCCATTGCCACCCCTTAACCAAATGCCACTTCTCACCCAATGCCATCCCTTGACCCAATTCCACCACTCACTTAATGCCACCCCTTGACCCAATGCCACCTCTCCATACTTGCTGTCCCTCCCCCCACCTCCACCAACACTGAAGACCTCCACTGAGGTCTTCCTGTCATGTGGTTGTATCTAAGACACGTGGCTGACTGACACAGATGTGCTTGCAGGGCCAGAGAGGGTGAGGACAGTGATGACGAAGACAAGGAGATGGACATGTCCGCCTCCTCTGAGTCCGACTCCGAGGAGGAAGTTAACAAAAGCGGGAAGAACTCTGAATCTATGGAGATTGACACAACAAGAAAGCCCAGGCTTGTCGAGTCAAAGCTACACAAATTTTCAGAAATTGGTAAAAACGAGAAGATGTTTGCATGGATGGACGGGTCATAGAGAGGCGTTGACAATAAAATACAGATGTTAACTCAAACTGCTTCTGGTCTTGGAGTTTTTACAGCCAATAATTGTGGTTAAAAAAAACTATTCAAAAAAGTTTCTGACTGCAGTGCAGGGGCTTAAAAGTACATGGCAGGTTTTATATACTTATCTTGTGAACATGTGAGCCCGATAAATGTTGCTTTAAAAAGTATATATATATATGCAGTATAAATTACCAGTGCATTTGTTTCGTTATTTAATTTAATTTGACAAGTATTTTGTTGTCAATATCGACCTTTTTATTCTGTGCACATAATAGCAACTCTCTGTCAACAGTCTCCAATACTTGTCAACAGAATTGGTCAACCACGGAAACATGATGGAATCACTCCATAGTCATATCATTAACATCAAAGAAATATGTTTTCTTTTCATGCAATATAAACGTGATATCAAGAGAATAACATTTAAATTTAATAATGATAATTTATATTATGTAACAAAATTATGGTTCACCTAAACACATTTTTCGGTAGTTCAGTTTTTAGAATATATATGGTTTATACTATGTAGCATAAGTTTATGATGAAAACGATCAGACTTGGTTGCCTGTCTGTAGCTACATATTTATATGCTAACCTTGGCGTATTGTAAGTGCGTCTCGGCGGCGCTAAGTTCCACTCGCCTCTTTCTCTGTTCATTCTCTTCCTTTGATATGCTCTGCTTTTCCAGAGTGTCTTTCTCCTACCAGAGAGAACTGAGTGACAAACTCTCCAGTAGGTGCCACTGTAAACGAGTTTAAAATTGATATATTGTGATGGTGATACAGCCAGTAACGGCTTCCTTTGGTCTCTTCCTCCGTGGTTGCATATAAGAATTATTTTGTATCCAGCAGTTATAGTTAAAACCGACATGTTCAAGCTTATTTCCGCACACAATTTCCAACAGAAATTCTCTTAGCCCTAAAATGTCCAATTGTAATTAAACTTACTTTCATAATGCAGGGTAGAGAATAATTAGTTTAGTGGGTATTTGAATCCCTGTTGAGAGCATCTGTAGGCATAGCCAGTAGACACCCCAATTCACAGTTGTATAAATTACTAATCATTTCAACAAGTACCATGCTTTCTGTCTTGACATGTCCACACTAATCGACTGGGATGACCACAGGATTATCTGCTTAATGGCTCTTCCCATTAGCAATGTAGATCCATAATTCAGATCTATGAGAACTATGTGTATGTGGCTACTGGCCCTATATGAGACCACACATATCGTTCGAGCATATGTGACACAACTCTTTAATTAGAAGTATTTCTAAAGGTGTTTTCGTGTGCAATTATTCATCGACCCAGTCTTGGGACAGGCCATAATTAACAAACCTCCTCGTGATGGGGTAAGTAGGGTATGCAACAATGTAGTAGTCAATTCAGGCTAGGTCGTTACCTTAAACTGGACTTAAAGGCTTAAGTTGTTTACGATTCTGTGAAAGCAGATGAAGAGCTGTAAACAGTCTTTCACAGGACTTAATAATTAATCATTCACTACAGGACACATTTTTGTAGTTGAAAATGATTACCTTCAGACTAGGTAATGGAATGTATTGTGGTAATAGTCATTGCCAGTTGATTTCATGTAGATTTATTTAATCTTGTCAGATTAGAAGCTCGATAATTTACGACTTTTTCAAAAGTACATTTGTTCCGGAAAATGATTTGCTAAACAGATGATTATGACACACTGCAAGGGATTTTTGGCACTAAATTGGGACAGCAAACAGAAGTTCTTTATTTTGACCCATGTACACATCATTTAATAATTTAGTATATAAAAAGCATAACTATAGTAATCACAGTATACAAATACATCAAGTGTAACTGAAACACTTTAAATGTAACCATATGTTCAACTGAACATTTAATGCGATTGTTTATTAAGCCTGATACTAAAGGTGATTTTGTGGATAAATTTAAATAAAATTCCAGATAGCAAGTGAAGAAAGAAACCATTACCTTATTGAATATCCAGAATTGTTATCCAAGGTCATCCCACCCTTATCAACAGATGGCCTTTTTTATTATTCGCATACACAAAGTTAAAACAATTGGTTGTTAAGGTTTTTTATTCATGCTTCGTCCTCGGTGAGAATTAACACTTTCTCATATCCAATTTACTCTGCTCTTTTGCCAACGCCAGGTGTGTTCTAGACAGACACGCCATTGACTAGCTGAGCTAGTAATGTGCGTCACGTCGGTGATGGAAGTGACCATGTGCACGTCACTAGTTACTTCATAAGACCATCACTCTAACATAATACGAGCAATTACGAGCAGATTCCTCTATTCTCATTCTACGCACACATTATTCCTTCGATAATTGACCGCAGCACTGATCAACAGTGACCATAGCTGGCAGTGGTGGACCGTGGTTGTTGAATATAGCGGACGAGTCGACTGCATGGGAGGGGTGTGTTATCTAGAATTATACTGCTACAGACCGTCTGTGGGAGTCGGCGACGACGTGACTAGATAATCCTGATTACTGCGTTGCATGAAATAGGTACTGGGCGGCTATTTAAAGAGGTCGTTATCTAGCTCATCGTGACTTAGCAGATCCTGCTACTTGTGCGTGCCTACGGAGTATGCGTGTATGCATTATGCAAGTTCGTGCATGTATGTGGTATGGTCTGTGTAATATATGGGTGGACGTATACAATTAAAATAATTGTTTTTAAATGTTATTGTCGTATCAAGTGTTATATATATATAACTGTTGCTTCGGTTCTGCAGTGTTTCTAGCAGTAGAATAGCTTCAGAAGCATTCGGATCCCCTGTGGGATTTTCCAACTTGTCACACATTATAATATTATAACCAGTTGCATATGCAGCCTCACAACCTCGACATCGTGCTGGTGAGCAATACAATGTACCAGGAAATGTGCCTGGTGAAAACTAGTTGAGGGATATAGTTGTGCCTTTACCATAAAAAGCTGTATTTATACAGTTTGCTTGCAATAATTGTACCGAAACAACAACTGAGTATGATAGCTAGTTGTGCCATTACCGTAAAGATCTGTATTAGAACAGTTTGCTTGCCGAAACAGTGATTAAGGCTGAGCCTATTTCTTGGCGACGCTCTCTCACATAATGTGCGGTCATGTCTTCACCCGAGGATATGTTAATATATCCAGTTATCTAGAATTATACTGCTACAGACCGCCTGTGGGAGTCGGCGACGACGTTGCTGTGGTATATACTGTCCAGCGGGCAAACTGACGTTGTAACGACGTTGTTTCGACGTCAGGCACCGACGTCGAAACCGTCGAAAACACATTGGATTTGAAAGTTGTATCAACGCCGGGTATCGACGTTGTTCCGACGTCGGGTATAGACGTTTTACCGACGTCGGATGACGACGTTATTACGACGTCAGGTACCGACGTCGAAACAAGGTGTACGTCGGTGTCGTTCCAGGTTGTATCAACGGCTAGTTCGGGGAACGTTTTTCTTGCAATGTAGTTTGTGTTTGTGGAATATCTTGGGAGTATTGTAATTTGTTTGAATTTATAACGATATAATTGTTAAAAAAATATACTTTCAAATGTTTTAAGGTTAAGTGGTGACTGGGACAACATAACTTTTCTTTCAGTGTTATAATTTCTTGGATAAGCTATAATTCAGACCAGCAATTCCATTAATTGCGCAATAAAATAAAATAATATTATGTCAGCGTATCTATACCATTAAAAATAAAGTTATTCATTATGTCGTGGTACAAATCACATCATTTTATTTAGTACAAATAAAACAATTATTTAAATTAAATTAAAACACTACCAACTACACAAGCTGGAACTGTATATAGTTGTGAGCCTTCTGGCGCATATTTAAGGCATGCAGAGACGGCTGCAGAGACATCTGTCTCCGTTCCGACCTGGTTCTTCATGACTCTCGCTGAAACATAATATTCATCACAGGATTGAAATCTTGTACGTTTGAATATCACACTCAATCAATCAATATATTTGTGTTGTGCCCATATGGTAGAGAAGGTCTTACTGAGTAAAAAATATACTGACATTTTTTCTGACCAACCCCCCGTTTCTATGGTAACAAACAAAATGGCCACCAAAATACAGCACATCTGAAAATGGTAAACTTTGGAAGTACCAATGATATGGCAATATAGCTTGGATTGTCGTGAATTTTGAAATTATATAATTGTGAATGTAAAAATTGTATACACATTTTGCGATATTACACCAAAGATAGCATAAAGCATAAAACCAAAATGTGTTATACAGATTGTTGAGATTATTAAAGAGTACGCAGTAATCAAACCAAACAGAGAATGATCGCATTGATTGCTTGTAAGAGCCACACCTCATCCATCAATAAACGTGTTTTAGAGATGTATAATTGTTATAAAAGGTATCTTTACTGAACATACAAAACTACTGAAATATGCAAGAAACAAATTTTAAGTATTTTGTCTCAAAAACCACCATTCTAGCTGTCATATATCCCCTTAATTCTGAATTTAGATATATTTTATTAAGCTACACTGAAACTTTGTTTTGTGAAAAAAATTTGACACACTAAATAAATTCATTATGCTTGATTCACCAATCTGCATGCTCCATTAATCCAGCCAAAATCATTGGTAAATGTGAAATAGAAACAATTACACTGATCACTGATGTATGGCTTAGGTAGGTGTAATCATTTACTGTGTATTTACTACAACTTTCCCTTGTACCCTTCAGAGTGACCTCCTGGTCGGAGCTAGACTCGTCGAGAAAATCTGGAAAAATATAACTCACTATACATGTACATATAATTATTTTCATATAACTACTTCTTTTAGTAAGTATTGCTATTCAGTGCTTCACGTTAGAAAAAAATCAGGCGAGCGATAAACCGCTCGCCTAAATATGCCAAATAATTTAGGCGAGCGATTTATTAGTTTTGTTTTTAACCAGTTGGTGGTGTTCGTTTTTCGGTCTGGTGATGCCACTGCCCAGTGGTGTCATGGCGTAATCGGGGATAGCCGCAGCCGTATCTGTTATATAAGGTTAATTTGAACAGTTTAGTTCGGAACATCAAGCTTTTGGCATAACTTGAAAAGATACATATTGACGAAGAGATATTTAACTGACACAGGGAGTACTTGCGATGACGTTACAGAAAATGATAGTAGTACACTGTATAGCGATATGATTGTCGTTATTGGGACGAAGTCCGATGAACGCTTGTTGTCTGCACTGGCCACCGTCACACTAGTACACTGGGATCGCGATACTACCTACCTATAATAAATTTAAACATACCAGTCATACAATCTGTGTATGTCTTCCTCTTTGTCTTCCTCTTCTCATCCTCATCGCTGACCTCGGTCGTTGAGGTGAAATCATATCGATCGCACTCCTTTTTATCATCTGAAACGAAACAATGGTGAATTAATTTATCCCAATGCACAGTAAAACAATCACAATTCTAGCTTTTGCAAAGCCCAACCTGATTTGGATGCCAAAAAACATTTAAACGCCTCGAGTCACCGGGATATATATAATGACATAGTATTGCAAGAGAAGTAACTGTCACAGATAAAAATAATGTAATTAACTCTAATAACATAAACCTTGAATAAGTACATGTTAAAATATGTTAGCGACATGTTATTTAAAATCAACGTTTTGTATGTCATTTATAACGATTAAACGTCAGGTCACAAACTGTGCGAAATGCAATTTAGCTAGGCACAGGTTTCAAATTACTGTCACATTTGCGACTACATAGTCACAACTTCGAGCCATACAGTTACCTGATGTTATCTTGCATTTGACCAAAGGGAACTGCAACCACTGGTCAGTTGTGTCGCTCGCTCTCTTTATCTTATGTTTGTGGCATCTTTGACGGGTGGCTAATAAACCATCCTCTTCTCCCTGTTGATCCAGCAGTGTGTAGGGGTCATTAAAATACCATTAGTAAGCAGGAGCAGAAGTAATGGGCCCAGGGCAGTCATTGCCCATGCAGCTCAGCCTCACATCCAAGCCTAAAGCGGTGAGCTCTGACCATTTCAGACTAGCCAATGGGTAGCTCTCATAATCCCACGGCTACTTAACTACAGCTTCTAAAATGACTACCATGTGTGTGTCTCCACTGTGTATAACAGTCGTCTTTGTGTGTCACCTTGAGAGCAATATTATCTGACCGCCCTTTCTGTTATCTGCTAGGGGAGTAGAAAGATGTTACATTGTGCAGATAACTTGTGACATACACTGCCTTGTCATATGTTACTACACAATATAACATTAATTAATATAGAGTATATATATAATATATATATAGATATATCTATATATATATATATAATTTTGCGGAGAAAGGGTGGATACACTTAAGAGTGGTGACGTGTACATGAAAATCATATGTTGGACAAATTTATATAAATCTGGTTGTTTAAATTTTTCACGTCGGATAACAAGTATCAATTTGCCGTTTTTCGAGAAACAAAATTAATATATAAGTGTATTTGTGGTGATCATAATTATTGGGTTGTTGATGCTAATTGGGCATCTCTTTCTAATGAACCTTTTGTTATCATTCGGTATAGGGGCGAGTTTTTTAACATTGTACCAATTGCAAAAAACGGACGAGATTGCATTCCATGGTCCATAGTTTGAACCCAATCCATGGCGGATGTGTACAACGTATATAAAACGCAATTTTCGACACGTTGCTGGATGGTCACTGGCGGACGTGGCGACAGCGCAATATCGTTACGTTGTTGTTACGTATTGGTACACGTTTGTAGAATGCGTGTATAGAACATACATATAAAACGTAATCATAATGTTACGAAACCATTACCAGTTTCCCCAGTTCCACACTTGAATGAACAAGTGAAATCACGTGAATAGTCGATCCACTAGCACCGTACCAGTGTCCCCAGTTCCACACGTGAATGAACACCTGAATTCACGTGAATACTCGTTCTCCTAGAACCGTACCAGTTTCCCCAGTTCCACATGTGAATTAACACGTTAATTAACGTGATTACTCGTTCCCCTGGTCGATAAAATGCATGTGATTTACAGGACGACTCAATTATTAAGTATAAACAGTTTGAACATTTTTATTGTACTGAAAATTATATAAATGCTGTCTTTAAAAACGCCACCTAAGCGGGACCAGACAATAAACGGTCCATATATGTATGCCCTCCAATTGTACACACCTTTTACAGTCGAAAAAAAGACACATTAAGCGTCTCATAAATTTTTTATTTCCACCCGCCATTGACTCTCGCCACAAATACAAACATTCACGTTCACATTTAATGGGGGGGGGGGGTGCAACCATATGACATTCCAGCTAAGGAGGCATCTGCCAACTCTGCCTCCTGTTCCCCTGCCTATATGTTCATGTTCCCCGTTTACAAAAGCTTCGGTTTTAGCTGCCGACATGATTTAAACGTCGTGGCACCAGATGTCCATGTCCTTATAAAGTTGTTAATTACATCCGACGTCAAAACGACGCCCGCACAGCGTTGATGGCCCGAAGTTATACATAGACACGTTGGATTTGGTTGTCGACGTCATTACAACGTCGTGATAACGTCGTAATAAAGTTTCGACGCCCTTACAACGCTGATGACCTTACGTTTTCAAGACGTCATTTTTGGTTGTTGACGTTATTTCAACGTCGTGATATATAATAACTTCGTGTTTCGACTTCCTTACAACGTCGATGAGCTGACGTTATAAAGACGTCGGATTTGGTTGTCGACGTTATTTCAACGTCGTGACAACGTCAAGTTTCGATGTCCTGACAACGTTGATTACCCGACGTTGTAAAGACGTCGGGTTTGGTTGTCGACGTGATTTCAACGCTGTGATAACGTCGTGTTTCGACGTCCTTACAACGTTGATTACCCGATGTTGTAAAGACGTTGGGTTTGGTTGTCGACGTGATTGCGACGTCGCGACAACGTCATGTTTCGACGTCCTCACAACGTTGATTACCCGACGTTGTAAAGACGTCGGGTTTGGTTGTCGATGTGATTTCAACGTCGTGATAGCGTCGTGTTTCGACGTCCTTACAACGTCGATCACCCGACGTTGTAAAGACGTCGGATTTGGTTGTCGACGTGATTTCAACGTCGTTATAACGTCGCGTGTCGACGTCTTCACAACGTTGATTACCCGACGTTGTAATGACGTCGTATCTGGTTGTCAACGTTATTTCAATGTCTTGGCAACGTCAAGTTTTCGACGTCCTTACAACGTTGATTACCCGACGTTGTAGCGACGTCGGATTTGGTTGCCGACGTTATTTCAACGTCGTGACAACGTCAAGTTTCGACGTCCTTACAACGTCGGTTCTTCGACGTTGTAAAGACGTTGTATATATGTTGTACGACGTCGCGATGTATATTCAACCAATAATCGACGTCGTACCGACGTCGTGTGCCCGCTGGGGGCGTACTCAATGGGTTAGAGAAGGACGTTTTTTTATTGAATTTTCCATGGGGGACAGTGTCTTAAAGGCTGTTTACGCATACATTAATGATTATGTTCATAACCCTTAGGCATGTATGAAAGCTTAATATAATGTGTCGTTATCTTTGCATCCACCTATTTGTGGAGCCTACAGTGACGAGTGACGACTGCATCTTGGTATGAAAATAAATGTTACACTTGTATCCTAGAAACTTATTTTCATAGATACATGAGACGTACCCTGCAAGTCAGAACGTTTGCCAGTTGTCTCAATTTGATTAGTCCCGTTTCGCGGGTGAATTTCCTAACGAATTCACGCTGTTCGTAGATGTCCCTGTCTGGAGCCCAGCATCTTCTTGTCTTCTCCAAGAATTTGAAGATACCGGGTTAATGTAGTAGGCGGTGTCCACACCATTCATGAGTCGGGCGTTTCTCGTGTCCTCTCTCATACTGGTGCGGTGATTATCGACCACGACGTTGTGGTGGCTCACGATCCTTTCGGTTTGCATAGAGTGTGGTCTCATGTAAGCCACATATGCCAACACCTTCTGAACTACACCTGTTGTGACTGGCAGAAGTTGACGCAGTCTGACAGTCAACTTACAACCGAGATCAGAGCCATCAGGCAGGAATGGCACAGTCTTCATGTTTTCCCCTGCTCGGCTGCCCCGTCCGCAAAGTCAGATGCCTCATCTGGAAAAAGGCGCCTGACGACGCGCACACCATGCTCAGCGAATGATCTTAGACTGCATGATATCACTAACGCCTTTATGTCTTTGATGACGTCCTCCTGCTCCGGGTGTATGCGTTCAGACAGGTATTCGTACGATGCTTGCACGACCTCCAACCTGAATGCTCGTCTGTCGCGGCGGTTTGTACAAACGAACTGGTGATTACACTTCCGTTGTGTTAGGTCCTCTTTTGTGTTATCGGTTGGACAACTCATTTTCTCCTCCTTTTTACCCGGGAATGGTCCATCCCTCATTAGGTTCAACTTCTTGATTGCCGCACCAGTCACAGTGAGAAGATCGCTGATGAATAAATAACTCCTTTGCAACTTCTTCTGGAGTGTTTCACCTATCTCCAGGACGTCGCCCACCAATGTGGTGATAAACGTTTGTTGGTGGTTCCAGGTTCTCAAGAACCCGTTGGCTTTAGCCTTCTCCTTTCTGTCGCTGGTACTTTCTGACGCCTACACCATTATGCCATCTGCTAGGTTGTTTAGCAAAGCATCCACCAGCTGCAGCTCGTGCTGGGCAAACTTGACATTGTGGTGCCGGGGGAACTGTTTGACATTCCTGGCCTGCGCTGACATCTTCAACCGTCTCGGCGTCCGGAAGAATCGTACGAGTCCCAGTATATTGGACTTCCATATTCCCAACTCAGGTACGGTGCTGACGACCGACTCAATGGCTAAGTCAGACCGGTGCATAGCACACCAAAATGTTGCCAAACCTCTCTGCATTTGGTCAGCAAGTAGACGCCATAGTCCACATTGTCTGCCGGTGTTTGCCGCCTCGCCGTCAGTGGTGACATCAACCAGCTTCGTGTTTTTGTTCACCGCTTCAAGTAGTCTAGGGGCACCGCTCTTCTCTGGCGAATGCATAACAACGAACACAGTCGTTTCGCTGCCATCGTTGTTAGCCATCCGCCGACTTACTAACTTGTGGTCGCCTGTCACAGCTGCCATCGATCTGCACACTGAAGACTGACTATACATCGGCTGAACATTTGAGACAGATGCACTTTCTCTAGTTCGTATATGACATCCAACATTTGCCTGTAATAGTTGGGATCCCTGTAGTGTATCTATAGGTCGCTATATGAAGGTGTAAATGGAATAAATTCCACATCTACACCATTTTCATGCATAACGGCCAATATATGGTCTGACGCCAAACAAGCCAGATATCGCATCGGCCACGATCAGGCGGAGGCAGTTTTGTTGTATGCAGTCAGTGCCATGGGTGCGATGTTGCGTTTTCTTCCCATGCTTTGACCATCTTTTTCTTGTCTGTTGCTGCTCTGTGCGGTTCAGAGGACATGTGGTCAATTATTCTTTCCAACCTGTCATTGCAGTCCTCTCTGACACCGCTTGCGATTGCTATAGTGCCACTTTTCTTTGCCATATCCTCATACTCCTGACATGCTGTGCATAGAATGTGAGCCCGCGTTCGGTCACATTACTTTGCTGAAAATGAGCGAGGCACGGGAATTTGCTGACAATAGCTGCAATAGTTAAAGGCCATATCCTGGAATAAAATGTGCTGTGTTCCATATTAACAAATGATGTATGCACTTTAAGATGGTGCTATTGAAAATATGTTTATGAATCGCATAAGAGCGTACAAGATAAAAAGAACCTTTAAATGTGCCGTCTTACGGAAACTGCCGAGTGACAGCGGTTTGAAATTATGTGACGTCACTTGTGGAAAACAGCCGTCAACCTGGACCGCCCTGACTGATTGACAGCCGCCCCGCTCGTGACCTGCCTCGTGTAAACAACTCATAAAATGGCGGCCAGTGGGTATAGAAATCAAATATATTTTCGTGACAGTGATGATGACATTTTAGAGATTAATGCTGTTTCTGCTGGTGTTAGATTGCCTGGTGTCGGTGCGGTGCTACGTTGTCGCGCTTACATTTATCCGGGCGTTAAATGATATCCGGGTGACGTTTCTGCGCGTGCGCGTATCTAAGGGAATGTATTTAGCACCAGCTACGACTGTCGCGTTTTCATTTATCCGGGCGTTATGTATGTTTATATGTATATATATAATTACATATATATATATATACATAAATTATAAAATGTGTGCTTCCCACATACATAAACAATTTCTGTCGTAAAACAGTTTCCTCCCCACGCACATGTCACGTGACTTACTCTTATACTTGGTCACAAATCTGAAACAGCAAATTATAATTATGTACTCTAACTATAATGCTCGTATTACGATAACAAACGAAACATATTTAATTACTGGATATTATTTATCACTGCGTGATCTACTGGTGCCAAATATTATGCCTTACATATGCACATAAACATCACCCGGATAAAATTTAACGCCCGGATAAATGTAAGCGCAACAACGTATACAGTCCGAGGCATGAACCTGTCGAGAGACTCCGGCAACTCACTGACGGCTGGCTGTTGAGTTTGCTGTGGTGAAATGCCCAGTGGTGTTGTGGTACTCGTTCGCATATTGACGCTTCTTTTGAGTCATTTTAAGGACTGTTGATTTATTGACATCTAACTGTATTTTGTCGCCCATCTTCCACTTCATAAGATAAATCCATCGGCAGATCTAAACCACAAGTGATGTTATTCGCTGTAGGCGTAGCATGGATCCCGTCCTTTACATACAAAATGTTTCATTTTCTGCCGACAAATTGGGTCTTTGGGGAAGATGTCCACCGAATGTCTAGTCAAACCCTGAATTGCCACTGTTTCCCACAACACATATCTTCATCAAATATTCATGTTAATAATAAAAACAGCTGAAATATAATTATAATGAAATAACATTTAACCGCGTAGACAGTGTGACCGTGTAGCTGGTTCCAACAGTGACGTCACGTATCTGTACCTTCGGATGTTTCCGGAAAACAGACATTTCCAGGTTTGTACTGTGACCGGTTACTGTTTAAGACCAATTTATCAATGTTTTTGCAAACATGTGGCTTCGGATTTGTGATAACATTGAATAACACACATATACAAGTATATTTACAGTTCTCTGGAAAAAACATTTGGACAAGATATGGCCTTTAAAGGAATTCCTTTGTACATTGGTGCATGGGAACTTGACGGTTTCTGGCCTGAAGTTGGCTTGTCGGTTTCTTGACCAGATGTAGGGTGATGATCTCTCTCGTCAGGTATATTGTCAGATGTGATGGCAGTGGACGTATCATAGCTGCTTGATGGAGGGGCACTCGGGCAAGAGCACGACGAAGGCAGTACCTAGGCAGTGCTCTACGACTGGTGGTACATCTTTGTTTTTGGGAGTGTCATCACATGTGATGGCTGTGGACGGATCATGGCTGCTTGACGGACTAGCACCCGGACGAGAGCACGATGAAGACTATAACTCTATGACTGGTGGTACATCTTTGTGAGTGTCATCAGATGTGATGGCAGTGGACGGATCATGGTACCCTGGCGTCGTTGTGGACATTTCGGGCAATATGTCATCGAGACTGCGTCGAAATATCGTGTTAAGACGTTGACATTTTGCAGCAGATTGTTGTAGTTCTTCTTTTCGCCTCTTAGGCATGACTGGGAGGATATCAGTGTCAATCTGTTTAAAGTGGCACTGAAGACGCATCTTTTCACAAATTATTTTAACATTCGATGATCGATGATCATACTTATTGATACCTTTGTTTTAATTAATTTAGTATCATAATTAATATATTGTATTGTTTTAATATCTAGTAATAGTAGTAATGATTGCATAGTATTTTTAACTATATATCCTATGGTGTTGTTTATTTATTTGCATTAATCATTGTAAAGCGCCCCAGAACAATTATTTGGATGGGCGCTATATAAGAAATAAATTATTATTACATCGACTTGAACAAATAAAGGTTATTCCTGAAATATTCCTACTTCACTTTATATTTATTTATTGTTTAAAGTGTCTGTATTTGATTCAATTTGAGCAAACGAATGGTAAAAAAACGATTTTTGGCAAAATATTTACAAATAACGACGGCGAGACGGAATTACAAGCCGTACTGTGAATACTTGTAATTATTTACGTCATTCTTTTCCGGGTGATTAATGTGAATCGTTGTTTTCATTTTAGTTGTTGAAAACTGGAGACTGTTAACGTATAGTTATATTTTTGCATACGTATTTCATATACATATTTAATAGTCATAATGCCCAACGCCGTTCTCCAATGTTCCACATATTATGCCAATACAGGCGGTCCACATCTCTTTCATTGTAGTGCATAATTTTGTAACTTGACCAGAAAACCACACGACGCACAAGTAGATGATAGCATAGAGTCATAGTAACTGGTAGGTACCATAAGTCAATGTTACACGGATATATATATATATATATCATTAGCGGCGATAACTATTGCCTATACTACTGTCTGTATTAATCCACTTTCGTGCCGGAATGTAAGCCTCACCATTCGACTTCGAGACGCATCGAACATGAAAATAGTAACATGGCGTCTTAGTCCAGAGGAAGTTGGAGGTAACCGTGCACTAAAAGTCCCACATTGGTTTGTTGTTGATTTTGTATCTTCAGACTATGGAGAATCAGAATCCGAAGGGTGACAAGCTGTCACCTTTGGACGTTTTGCAGAAATGGCTGGTTTCTATGGCAACCATATCTCACTTTTGGGCATAAATGAGAAACACGAATATATGCATATATTAGTAACTATGACATATGTTATATTCACTAACGTGTCCATTTCTATGTTTTTTGATGTGATGAATCCATTGGACATACTATATTGACAATCTAAGGTCAAGGTCAGACGTAAATGTCAAGGTCAAACCAAACATATGCCACACCAGTTTCTTGAAATATTATGAAACGAAGCATAATATGCCACAGAGTTCGAAAACACAAAACACACTCACACATACGCAGGCACGCACTCACTCACACGCCCGCACGTACAAACACAGCAAAACTATATTAACATTATATTATAGCAAAACGAAAGTGGCAGGCTACCTCACAACTTGGCATCAATGAGAAAAACGAATATACGCATTGCCGACGAACACGAGCATCTAGATGATCCATAGTGGTTGCAAGTACACTTGATGAATGTCAAAATGTCTTCTGGAGCGGGTGTCGCGTCGCTTTTTAGCATCACTGGTCACAAGGTTGCGTTTACTGCATCTGCTGTCCATCCATATTGGAGAGGATATACGTCAGGTGGAATAGCCTGGGTAGCATGTTTTCAGATGCAGGTTTGCAAGTGAGCTCTCATCGCATTTAGTCGAAAGGCCTCATTGGTGGGAGGCAGATACATCAGTTTTGGAGCCGAGACAATATTTGCCCTTGCAGTTTTCAATATCCACATCTTGTAGCGCACATCGGTCATAGTTGTGGCTTCAACAAATCCATAGCAAGCAGCTATGAATGTTGTAGATTGTTTGACTACATCTGCAATTTGATCTGTAGGCTCGCCCAGTTCCGAATATTTATAGCTTGATTGAAGGACTGTCACTGTTTTAGCCTTTGTAATGCCACAGCTAGTACTGAGCCACAGTTTCTGTGCATGTGCGCACTTGCTTGGATGTCATTGCATGTCCTGTCCGTGGATGTGGCTTCCATCGTTACAGGGCATGTGAGGTGTCCGTGTTGGTAGAAGTGGATTAACAGTACGAACACGTCAGTATCATCCGAAATGACATTGATATTACAGTTCATAGCATCAGCTTCCACAATGAACATCATCTGGTGGATGATGATCACATCAGCCTCTTCCTGGGCGTTTCTCGTGTCTTCCCAGTCAATCATTATGCCGTTGTTGATTTCTACAGGGACCGGATCACTTCCTGTTACCACAAGTTTATGGCGCATCGTTTTTAACTGTTTTCCCTGTTCCCGTAGAGTCTCAACGATCAGATCGATCAGTTGTACTTTGTTATATGTCACAGTTAACACAACTTTCTGTGATGGGAGTAGCATCGAGCGTGAGAGTTGGTGATGTCTGCTTGCTTCTTTCACTCTTGCTATACGGGTGACACCTTTGATACTGTAGTCGACGTATCTGTCAAACATCAAATACACATCAGAGTCCTTCATCTTTCTTGCAACATATGCAACAAAGTTGTCAATAGATTGTTGCACTGTATCTTGTGTTGGCCAATGAACTACCCACAGTATGGCTGATCCATCGATTATCACACTGGTAGCTTTAGGTGCAGTTCTTGCCGGCACGTCAACGTTTAGCTTGTTCTTTAGTGTTGGCTTGTTTGTTGCTAATCTCATTTCACCAGCGTTGGTGAACAATGGAGTAGGCATCGGGGTTAACTCAGAGCTTTCTCAATGTCCATCTCTCTGCCAGAAGCCTGCAGACCAATGATGCGCGTATAAATCAAATTGGTGTCGTATATCTTTGTGGAGCCTACTTTGATGTGTCGTTTCATGGCTGCCATGGTATGCACTTGTTTGGGAAGAGTATAATGGAACCCGAGAGGCCAACTGCTTTCATACTGGTTCATCATCTGCTGACCTATTGACACAGCTTCATGTACATTCACCGCAGGTTCAGTAGCTATTCTGCCACTCACAGTGTGGATGGTGTTGTCATTTGGGTGAGTGGAAGGATCAAGTGGATCAATCGACTTTTGTAATTTCTGTTTGATTTTCGATCTGTCTTTATCATCTGATGTCAGCCGAGCTTTCGTTTCCTCATTGTGAAGATGTTGGTGACATTTTTTACCGTAGGTCATGTCAGAAATGTCTTTGTACAGGACACTGTAAGTGTGAAGACTGGGAGTCCACGTCTTCACGGTGTTTGGTTTCGGCATAACACCAATTATACCAGTGGGTCCCTTTCCATACCACATGAAAGTTGTTTTGATCATCATGTCCGTCCACATGCCATTACATATGCTTGGAGTGTACCAGGTAACATGATCTCAATTCATGAACACTACGAAGATGTATGTCGGCATCGCCGCAATTGAGCGCAGATAATAAAGGCCATAGTAAGCATAATGTGGGTGACGAGCAGCAAAAAATAGGGCATCATATACTCCACAGCAAGCAGGTGAAGTGCCCAGTCTGCTTCCTTCTCGACAAAACAGCATCATTAGTAGAACAGAGTTTCGTGGTTCTGCTTTGGTTAGTTCTGTTTTCTAGCTCATACATTAAGCTATTTGACTCGTCAACTTGCTGCACCATGCTATGAAGAAGTCCCTCCATCACCATCCTCAGTGCTCGGAAGTTCTGTGGAAACCGCTTGCCTGTCAGCATGTGGGCAACCCCTCCAAATGCACATTCCATGACATCAGACAGCCCAGTGTCTGCCACCAGGGCTCCGACACATCCAATAAAGTCCACTATGAAGTGCATGCCCCCAAGCGTAGAATGAAATTGTTGAATCGTTCTGGGTATGCCCGTGTAATGTTCACTGCAGCTTTGTAAAGTTGCTGGTCACAGGTGAATACCACGATGTGTTGTTCGACTGACTTCACAAGCCTTTCTGCCTCCAGCATAGCTGTTAGCATGGTGTCTGGATCAGATGGCTTCATGTCGATCAAAGGTGTGTACACACATGTGGCGGCTGGCCTTACCAGGTGACCCTCGTTTCTATTTAACACACTGTTGAATCCATTCCACTCTGGACATGCCTTATCACACTGAAGACATCCTTGGCTTTATCACGAAACACAAGTATACTTGCAATGCCTGTTGCTTTAAAAATGATTTTTTTTCAAAATGCATAGATGCTGCACCCAGTAATGTTCTTCTGGACATGACGGTGCCTCCGAATCTTTGATAAAGTTTGTATATATTTCTGATGCATTTCTTATGGGCGATCGATCCGCACCTATGTCAGAAATGAGTTTAATCATTGCTGGGTCTTTCGAAACTTTTCCAAGAACTTCAATACGACTTGAAGCAAGCTGTACCGATTTGGGTGCCATAAATTTGGTGTTGCAGTCATAGAGGTATCTAGCATCAGCTTCATGCAGATCACTGAGAGCTCCTCCTACTCTCACTGATACTTCACTAGCCCACTGATCTCCACGCCCTTGACAAATCTCCAGTACAGCTGTCTTGAATGGCTTCTGATGGACTCGGTCAGCAATTGTACGAATTCTGGCATATTATGCTTCGTTTCATAATATTTCATGAAACTGGTGTATATTTTAGGTTTGACCTTGACATTTACGTATGACCTTGACCTTAGATCATCAATATAGCGTGTCCAGTGAATTCATCACGTCGAAAAACATAGAAATGGACACATTAATGAATATAACATCTGTCATAGTTACTAATATATGCGTGTATTCGTGTTTCTCATTTATGCCCAAAAGTGAGATATGGTTGCCATAGAAACCAGTCATTTCTGCAAAACGCCCAAGGGTGACAACTTGTCACCCTCCGGATTCTGAGTCTCCATTGTCTTAAAATACAAAATCATGAAAAACCCATTGTGGGACCTTTAGTGCAAGGTTGGACCAAAAGTCCCACTTTGGCTGCCGGACGTCTAGTTACCGAACAGGCACTATAACGGTACAAATGTAAGGTGCCCCTCTGATATCAGTAAATTGGTCTTTTGTAGACACATTGCCCCTTGGAACGAAAGGGCTTTGTACGTTAAAAACGCCCTGTTTCGAGTCTAATGTAAACCTCACCATCGAACATGAAAATAGTAACCTGGCATCTAGTTACGGAACAGGAAATATAACTAAATCAGAATTTTTTGAAAATGTTCGATACCTGTCTGAGCCATATTGGTAAAATGGTCTTGTGTAGTCATGTATTAAATCAAACACACTAAAACGAATAAAAAGTCAGCCCTACAAGGGGCTGGTTTGGTTGAACGGGAGGGGCACACTGGGGGAGTTGGTCTGTCTGGGGGGGGGCAAACGAAAGGGCTAGGGGGCAATGCCCCCCCACTTTGTATGTAAAGAAAACTCCCTGGGTTAGATATACATATCACGTGTCTGTAAGTTCATGATATATTACACATTTACCCGCTCTGTGCGATATTTTACTTCCCCTAGATTTTACACCTGATAGAAGGGACGAACGGCTTTTATTTAGTGTCTCTTCCGAAAGACACACACAATGTAAGATGGACGAAATTACTCATGTGTCGAAAAGGCGGCAGCTGGAATCGAACCACAGCTCCGGTGCTATACTGTGCTACATACGCGCTATACAATCAATCAATCAATCAATCAATCTTTATTTCAGACAAAAAAGCATACATGTAATATGCACTATGTCCATAGTAAAAAAGTGGACAACCGCTCCCACGTTCAACTTACTATGACACTCGCCAGCCAAGCCAGTTCGTCACGTTTGACAACCTTATCAATGTAAATCCGCGAGCCACAATGTATATTTCTCTACAGCACGAGTTTCGTAATTAGCCAATTCAGACACAATAATTATGCACTAGTAACAGCAATTAATGATCGAGCCTGCACAATCTACTACAGTCTGTTCGTGCACAGTACCGGTGATGTATTCAGATTCGCTCAACCGATGGATACACGCACGCTACAGCTAGCGAGACTAGCCAACGTACTTAATTAATGGCTGGGTTGTGGTTTGCGGTTGGCGGTGGCGCATTGAGCATGTTAGCACACAATCAAACCGGTAGGATTATATCCGTTACAACAAATAATGTAATCATTAATCAGTTGATCTAACAACCAATAATGTAATAATCACAAATAAAGTACTAAAACCAACAATTAAGTAATCTAACTATAATCGACCTAGTGTATGCATCCTAACGTTTCCTTCTTAGACGGCTTGAACCTCGAGCGCCAAACTTTCAGGGATTAATCAACGATCCCTAGAGTAGGACGTAATACCTATATCTGTTCAAAAACCCGATATATGTCAAGACACCTTTATGGGGTAAATCAGGTCGTTCCTTCACGGTTCTGACCTTAAAACGTAATGAGCGCGTAATACGTAAAACGTACCATAACAATCGCGTAAACTGCGCGCGCGGCAAACATTCGAGAAAACGGCCCCTGCGTCATAGACTTGGCAACATGGAGTAGACGCACACTCAGCTACTAATGCTTATGACTACCCTCATGCCAATGGCACAGCAATACGAATATTATTTGAAATTCGACACTATCACGACTAGAGCCTATCAATGGACGTGAACTCCATGTTCTCTCCGATCTTCGTCATTTTGAACAAACAGCGAGTATCTCCGAACGCGTTATGGCGTTTATGTACCATTTGTTAAATTTGACTTTCACGACACTCTTCAACCAGGGCACCCCGTGAGGTGACTGTCATTTTTGCTTGTAACATATAATGGATATTATAATAATCGATACTTGTTATATTAACAACCGAATTTAATTAACGACGGAATTCAGTTTCATGTTTTAGATGTCACAGCGTAATTGTTAGAAATTATCTTACATTGCAATGAATAATGTATCAACAACCAATAATATAACACATATAGTTACTGCCTAATACATAATAATATAACACATATAGTTACTGCCTAATACATAATAATATAACACATATAGTTACTGCCTAATACATAATAATATAACACATATAGTTACTGCCTAATACATAATAATATAACACATATAGTTACTGCCTAATACATAATAATATAACACATATAGTTACTGCCTAATACATAATAATATAACACATATAGTTACTGCCTAATACATAATAATATAACACATATAGTTACTGCCTAATACATAATAATAGTCAACAAACAGTTTTAATTCGGTAAATATGCGCTCAAGTTAGTTTTATTCAGTAAAGTAGGTGCCGTCCATTTGAATAGTCCTATGTGCTCTGGTAGATACACATCAGACACGAAATGACGGCTGATCGTCACGCTTCTCACGGTACTTTTTCGCCTGATGAACAAAGGCTAGTCTAGTAATCTCCATTTACTGTGATAAACTATGCCTATTCTAACAAACGCTAGACGGGTAAGTCTAGACTTATAAACGCCGTCTAGTCTAGACTTATGAACACCGTCTAATTTGGTAATCTCCGTCTAGACTTTTAAAACTCCGTCTAGTCTGGTAAATTCTGTCAAGTCTAGTCTAATAGGCCCTAACTTCCGTCATCTAGACTATAAAACTACGTCTAGTCTAGTGATTTATGTTTAGACTATTAAACTCCGTGTAGACTGCATGGTAAATTCCGTCTCGACTGGTAAACTCCGTCTAGTTTAGTAATATCCGCCTATAATATTAAACCCCGTCTAGTCCGTTATACTCCGACATATCTGGTGATAAGCCATCATGTCAAGACTGTTGAAACTAAGCACAAACACTGCACCGCACCGGTATTGTCCCGCATAGGTTGTCCACATCATAAGTTGTCCGTGTCGTAAGTTGTCTTAGTGTAAGTTGTCTGTGCTGCCGTGTGTCCGTGCTATAACTTGTCTGTGTCATAAGTTGCTTATGTAGCAGTCTGTCCGTGTCATAGGTTGTCCGTGCCATAGGTTGACCATGTCGGAGGCTGTTCTTGTCAAAGGCTGTTCGATTCGTCAATTGTTCGTGTCTTAAACAGTCCGTGCTGTAGTCTGTTCGTGTTCTAGCCTTCTAGGTTGTCAGTTACACAGGTTGTTCTTCTCGTAGTCGGCCCGAATCGTAGGCTGTCCGTGTCTAATTACATTGTCCGTGTCGTATGCTGACGTGCATAGGCTGCATATCCGTGTCGTAGGCTGTCCGTGCATATAAGCTGCCCGTGAGTTAGGTTGTCCGTGCCTTGGTTGCTCGTGCATCATAATTATACAGTCCGTGTGCAGGCTTTCCGTGGGTTTTCCGTGGGTAGGCTATCGTGAATTGAGTTTCGTGTTTCATAAAAGAAAAAAGGAAAACAATTAAATATACATTCACTGGCTAAGCTAGCCTTTTTCCAAAGGCGGTTCTCACTACTGCGGGCGCATTAGTGGCCAATCAGATGTAGTGGTCACACATGCTGTCCAGCGTGCCCTTGTGAGGATAAGATCTTTTTTTCTCAAGGTAAGTAATGCGGTACGTCTTAGCTGTTAACTTGCTTGCTTGGTGTGTGGAAATGGTGCGCGACTGCAGCACACATAATACGTAGTCTGTCTGCGTAACAATAATCTGGTATGGAAGTTATTCTTATATAGTTAGAGCATGTTTCCCACGGACATCTGGGGCTTTAAGTGCCTGACCTAGAGCCCCAGATATGTTAGGCGTGTTAGCCGAGAAGTACAAAGGGCAATAAGCGGCAGTGGCGCGGGAACGACATTCATATGGCGGGGGCTACCGAAGCTTTAGCTCCACTAAAAAATTAAAAAAAATTCGCCGCCGCGCCGCCGAATATCTTCACACCTTCCTTCATCTTATGGCTGTCTCAGTTGGCTCGACTGTGACATCGGAAGCCGGGGGGGGGGGGGGGGGGGGGGCTGAGGGGGTGCTTTGGAAATTTGTTTCGCCTCCTCATGTAACCGTAAGCGTTGTTATTTCACGTGGTGGTATTTAGCGCATTCCCTTTTGTACGGCGTTGTTTTGATTTCATTTACAAGAAGTTGGAAAAAAAGATTTAGTGTCAAGGTGACATACAGACACAAATAGAACAGATTGGAAATTGGGCAAGACCGCACACGTCAGGTAGAGTACACGGGGGAGGGGCAGTCACTGTCTGGTAACACTGAACAATGTGACAGATCTTCCGCTTAGGCCTACACACTTCTATACGCTAGACTAATATATGTCATATGTTGTTTCTCTATAAACAATACTACCCTACGTGGATAGTTTCTGTCGTCACTGATGGCGGCCGATGGTCCGTGCATGCCTTCCACACCCCGTAGACTGATCCGTCGTTTGAAGTGATTAATGCAGCCGTGCGACGTCATTGGTTGAACTTGGTAGCCTGTGACCGCGATCGTCTTACTGGTGTCACCCTGGGATCTCACGGCCGCCTTCCATACTCAATGTGGAAGGCAAAAATAGTAACACTCGGGTTTTAAAACCGGGTCATGATAATGCAGGCCTCGACATTAACACAGGCCCGCTGGCCCGGCGCCTTTTTTGAAGCTGTCGGGCCAGTTCGGGCCACCAGTTTTTATATTTTACTGGCACGACAGCATTGTTCGTTTTGTTACATTTGTTATAACTAATTTAACATCGGTGACTACCCATGCGGATACAATGACACTCATTTGTGTCCGCCCGCGTGATTAGCGAATGGCGGCGGTCATTAATTATTAACCCTATAAGTTACCCTTGTTACATGTTGACTAGGGGTGGCAAGTCGATCTGAACTGTCATCTGCTTGATAAAACGCTAGTGCATATTCCATAATTGAAAGACATCAAGAACATTAAATATGATTTATTATACTGTCAAACGGTTGATTGCATTGCAAAAGACAATGGCTGCAGCGGTGGATCTTGCAACAGTGTAGATAATTTTGACCGATAACACACATAGTATAAATAGTCTTGATTAGTGATTACGCAATCTAGCCTGTTGAATCTGGTGCCAGTCAGATATTGAGAAAATGAAAGAGAAGTTGTAATACGCTGCAGTGTATTCCGACGGAGGTTGTACGTGTTGTCTCAAGGATCTCTTTCAAGCGGACGCATTATTACAATATATAACCGAAAAATGTCATATGGCACCAATTATGGCAACCACCATAACAGTGCAGATTACGAAATATGAGTAATCTGAAAGAAAATGGCGGTTGCAAACACCAGATTTCAATCTGGACACAACCTCCTGCGCTGTTTGCAAAGAAGATGGAATATGACGAAGACGACAATGAGCTGAGATTCCACTACACGCGGTGAACTGACGTCCCGGACGTGATGCGCGAGGAACAACCCGGCCGTCGTGCGATGACGCGAGTTACGACGGAGGATACAGCCAACATGACGGATTCGACCGGCCATCGCGCAAGACAGACGTATGTCCCCATCAATCGGACGTGAACATTAAAAAAATTAACTTTCAATTATTCAGAGCCTGATTTATTACATGTTTTATTTCAGCATTACTATCTAAGGCTCGATATTATATGTTGCATGTGTTTGCATGTGTGTTATCTATTACGATTTCGGGACGATATTTTAAATGGCGGGGGGTAGTGTAGATAATTTTGAACGATAACACACCTAGTATAACATATTCTTGATTACTTAATGTTGTACAGGCTCCGAAAAGCCAATTTATATGCAAATGACTACAGCTGGGGCGGGGGGTTTGTTTACATTTGAGGCCATCTGGTTTTGGAGAGGCAACAGCCCTACACAGAAGGCCTTTGTTCAGAAGGTTACTGTAAGTTCACTGACAAGATTTCTAGAGACTCGTAGACTTTGGGAATGACATAACTAAAGGGTCAGCGTCTCACCCAAGGCTATGGTTTTAGCAGTATAAGTAAGGGGGATTTGTGGATAATCGGGGCGACTACTGGGGCACACTGCCGGAGGAACGTTTCTCGTGAAGCACTGTCACCGAGCGCCCTGCGAAAAGTACTAAAAGACTATCGCAGTACACCCGTGAAAATCAGTTATTCACAGACTCGGTGAGTAACTCGGTTGCTGTATATAAGCTGCCGTCGTCTGAACTTATCGTTGTGACATCTATAATTCGGTTGCTGTGTATAAGCCGCCGCCGTCTGAACTTATCGTTGTGACATCTATAATTCGGTTGCTGTGTATAAGCCGCCGCCGTCTGAACTTATCGTTGTGACATCTATAATTCGGTTGCTGTGTATAAGCCGCCGCCGTCTGAACTTATCGTTCTGACACCTATAATTCAGTTGCTGTGTATAAGCCGCCGCCGTCTGAACTTATCGTTGTGACATATATAATTCGGATGCTGTGTATAAGCCGCCGCCGTCTGAACTTATCGTTGTGACATCTATAATTCAGTTGCTGTGTATACGCCGCCGCCGTCTGAACTTGTTGTTCTGACACCTATAATTCGGTTGCTGTGTATATAAGCCGCCGCCGTCTGAACTGATCGTTCTGACACCTATAATTCGGTTGCTGTGTATAAGCCGCCGCCGTCTGAACTTATCGTTCCGACATTTAGAGTATATCGATTACAATTCAGTTGCTGGATTAACCGCCGCCGTCTGAACCTATCGTTCTGACATTTAGAATATATCGGTTACAATTCGGTTACTGTGTATAATCCGCCGCCGTCTGAACCTATCGTTCTGACATTTAGAATATATCGGCTACAATTCGGTTGCTGTAATAGCCGCCGCCGTCTGAACCTATCGTTCTGACATTTAGAATATATCGGTTATAATTCGGTTACTGTGTATAACCCGCCGGCGTCTGAACCTATCGTTCTGACATTTATAATTCCGTTGCTGTGTATAAGCCGCCGCCATCTGAACTTATCGTTCTCACATTCGGAAAATATCGGTTACAATTCAGTTGATGTGTGTAAGCCGCCGCCGTCTGAACCTATCGTTCTGACATTTAGAATATATCGGCTACAATTCGGTTGCTGTAATAGCCGCCGCCGTCTGAACCTATCGTTCTGACATTTAGAATATATCGGCTACAATTCGGTTGCTGTAATAGCCGCCGCCGTCTGAACCTATCGTTCTGACATTTAGAATATATCGGCTACAATTCGGTTGCTGTAATAGCCGCCGCCGTCTGAACCTATCGTTCTGACATTTAGAATATATCGGCTACAATTCGGTTGCTGTAATAGCCGCCGCCGTCTGAACCTATCGTACTGACATTTAGAATATATCGGTTACAATTCCGTTTGACATTTATAACTGGGTAGTATTTAGCAGACATAGCCATATAGTGTGTATAAAAATACGTATAAACAGGGACGGATCGCGGGGGTGCGGGGGTGCGGGGGCGCGAGGATGCAATTGATGTTTTTTGTGAGCTTCAAGGGGGACCCATGTAGTTGGATGTTCTGTTGATCCTCAAGCGGATGAAGTTAGATGTTTTGTACGCCTCAAGGAAGTGCAGTCGGACGTGTTTTATCGAGTTTCTAGGAGGTGACGGGTGGCTGCGCCCCCACTTGCCAAATCCTAGATCCTTTAATGTTCAAAGCAGTTCAGTCTTGTAATACACGTATACGGACTGGAGATATTGTACAACTTTAGCGTTTCAGTAAACAATCCTGTTACAATGTATGGCTCATTCATTATGCACCAATACATCTAGATAGCGTTATGCGGTAGTAATGTGACACAGTGTGATTATGCCCACTAAAGCGCCGCACTGGTACGCTTGGTGTTGGTCCAGTAACCACGACCAAAGTCAAAGTTATATAATAAATTATGTATTGCGTAAGACATGTTGTGAAGGTGACCTTGAGAAATGTCGGTTACTTACTAGGTCAGCTATTTTGCTGATAGGTCATCTTTCACTGAGGACACAGTAGGTACCTACACAGCCTTGTCATAGCAGCCACTAATTAGTAGCGCGTAAACATCTCACTTGACGGAGTGACCACGTGATCCTATACTATATATTTGCGCTAGAAAGTGTAAATTGGAATCTGTCTACGTCACCCAGGAACGGTGTCAAACGAATGACGAATTAGCATGACAATAGCCGTGTACCGGTCATTATTTTAAACTGCTGCGCCAATACTGCGTCCGCTACACTCGGAAACCATCGCACGCCACTTTCTTCTGTTCTGGACCACAACTGCCATCTTCTTTTGAGTTTCGATGATTATATCCGTCCTTCTCTTATTAAGACCTTTTCTTTTTCCAGATGGGTTCAACTTAAGTACTGCATTAATAGTGGACCAGCCAAACATAGAAAAGTCGTCTAGAATTTGTTTTAACGGCATTATTTGTTAATAGTGGGCATCCATGCTGCATCAGTCAGTCATATGATGAGAAAAAAGACTAAGGCAGATATCACCCTCGATTTTGAATTTAAAGGTAATTTTGAAGGTCACAAAGTCAACTAGGGTTAAAAAAAAAAAAATTTTTTTTTTTATTAATTGAAATATGTTTGAGTATAATTATCTTTACAGAAAACCAAAGTTTTTACGCTTTGGAGAAATATTGGCTGTGATATAAGGTGTTAAACTTTAGAGAAGTATTGGCTGTGATATAAGGTGTTAAACTTTAGAGAAGTATTGGCTGTGATATAAGGTGTTAAACTTTAGAGAAATATTGGCTGTGATATAAGTTGTTAAACTTTGAATTTACACAAAAATGTATGGAATAATGAAAGACAAAAACGTGATTTTCTTGAAATGTATTTATCGTGTGTATGTTTTTTGCATATCCATTATTTCCATGTTATCATATTTTACAAATTCTACACATACGGTATATGAACATACATGTATATTCGTTTGTGAACGTGATGTGCAAATCATAGAACTTGCCAAAATGTGGATAAGTTGTTCAAGAAGAGAGGTGACAACTACAGAGTAGACCTCTACAACGCAGTTGGCCAACTGTCCGATGTTTAGAGGAATGATAACGTTCAGAACCATAAGACGAGTTCATGCTATGTTGATCGATCATAGGATAAGAAAAAAGGTGTGGATGGATGCAACCCTCGATTTTTTATTTGATGGTCATTTTGAAGGTCACAAACACAACTTGGGTCAAAAATTGTTTTCATTACGTGACATCTACGTGATCATATCTTTGCATCAAACGAAATATTATATGTTTTGCAGTACTGTCTGTGTTTTCATGTGTTGAACGTTGAATAAAAAATACCCATAAATGTATGGAATAATTTTTAATGGTTTTCTCGAAATCAGTGGCGTAGCCAGAGGGAGGGGGCCAAGGGAGGGGGCATGGCCGCTCAATCCCGAAAAATTAGGATGGTAGGGGACTGAAGACCTATAACTGGTTGCTGATTCATAGTGTGACAAGGTACAGAGGTTATAGGGGTGCCTGTGCCTTCCCAGTTCTACCCATAGGCAAAGAAATTTGCTATCATTCAAATTAAGTTACCCAAAGACTAAAATGGAGGAATCCGCTGCTTCTGTTTAGGCGATAAGCATCCAGCAGGCTGCAGCCCAAGGCCAAGAGGTGACAGGGCAACGAAAATGTCATCATTCACAATGTGCTTGATGGCTAATGCCTATTAATATATCAACACAAGGATGCAAAATGGTGGTTGCCCGGCAAGATTATTAGTTACTGGACTAAGATCAAGTTGCCGGGCAAGATGGTTAGTTACTGGACTAAGATCAAGCTCCACGTTGCGACCAACGCAATTTAGCTAGTCGATTTTCCACTGGGTAGTCGGAACTTCCTATCGTGAATTTATTAATTTAAATAAGCGACAACGTTACACGTGAAAAGGACACTCTCGACACCGCCTCCGCCGCGGTAGGGATGTGTTGTAAAGTTATTGGTTGAACGCCAGCGCCTCATCATCCATGTTAAGGTATGAATGTTTATTGTTTCATCGGGGTAAGTGACTAAGTGTTGGTATTTGTCATGCTGCTTTTCTGTAGGTTTGCGAGATCAGATGTAGCATGAGAAATATGGCGGCTTTAGGTGGATATTATGTAGGGGCTTTAGAGTTTATGCCCTATGCGCTCGTGTCTCTCTCGTTTTTCTCTATAGTTTGACGGCTTCGATGAAAGTTTTTGTTGAACTGGCAGCTACACTGGTCAGTAAACTTGTAAACTTGGTTGTCATGTCGTAATTCAGTTTAATTTGCGAAACATTATTTATAGAGATAGAAGTCGACACTATAAAATTTGTGATTGGCACATTGTACAGACCCCCTGATACCCACATTAATAGCTTTAATGAACAGTTCACAGACCTATTACGAAAAATCTCAAATGAACGGAAACAATGCACATTAATGGCAGACTTCAGTGTCGACTTACTAAAGACAGATACAAACAGTCAAATAGCAGACTTTGTGCATACTATGTTTGCTAGTGCATTCTACCCAACAATTAGTAAACCAACTAGAGTCACGCAACAAACAGCAACACTGATTGACAATATTATAACTAACATTCATGAATATTCCATAATATCTGGAATTCTATATAATGACATATCAGACCACTATCCAGTATTTAATTTGTATAATATTGGCATACGAAAACAGGAAGAATACACGACTATTTACAAACGAATGACAAATCCAGAAAATTTTAATAAGCTAAATTCAGAGTTGCAAAATACAAACTGGGAAGAGATGTACAAGGACCCAGATCCTTGCACTGCATATATGACACTTTCATAGAAATACTTAACACAAAAATTAATTAATGTTTACCAAAAAGGGAAATTAAGGTAAAGACCTATAAAACTGAGTGGCTCACTAAAGGAATACTGAAATCATGCAGAAAAAAAATTTACTTATTCAAAAAGCTTAAGAAAAACCCTACCACAGAAAACGAGACTATCTATAAAAAATATAAAAACAAACTGATTCATGTAATCAGACAGTCAAAGAAAAACTATTTCAAAAATAAATTTGACCTACACAAGAAAGATGGTAGGAAAACATGGAGTACCATAAATGACGTTTTAAAATCAAAGGACAAAAAGACTATGATAAATGAAAAATGTATTACTTCTGATGGTACCCATTGTACAAACAAAAAAGAAATTGTAGATCAGTTCAACAATTACTTTACTAACATTAGTCATAGCCTGAATGTAAAGCTAACTAAAACAGGAAACGACCCCACACACTATGTAAAAAACAATACTGCAAGTTTCTTCTATCGACCCACTAACCGTAATGAAATAATAAATATAGTAAAATCATCAAATTCAAACAAGTCAAGTGGATATGATAACATAGATCCATACGTATTGCAACAAATTATACCACAAATTACAAACCAACTTGTGTACATATTCAATATATCAATACAGACCGGCATTGTTCCAAACAAACTTAAGATAGCGAAAGTCAGACCACTGTATAAAAATGAAAACCCTGAACTATTCCAAAATTACAGACCAATTTCTATCCTCCCATGCTTCTCAAAAATACTAGAACGCATAATGTACAATAGGCTTTACAGTTTTTTAACAAATCAAAATATATTATCTGAAAAGCAATATGGATTCAGAAAAAAATTATTCTACATACATGGCACTAATTGATTTGGTTGATAAAATATCTAGTAACATTGATAATAAAAAATACACTATAGGTGTATTCCTTGACCTCTCTAAGGCTTTTGACACAATAGATCATGATATATTAATAACAAACTTCAATGCTATGGTGTAAGAGGTACTACCTGCAACTGGTTTAAAAGCTATCTTAAGAACAGAAAACAGTATGTATCGTACAATAAGACTGAATCAGAATATAAGGAAATCTCATTGGAGTTCCGCAAGCATCAATATTAGGTCCATTACTTTTCATCCTATATATAAATGATATTGAATATGTATCGGATGTTTTAAATCTTATACTTTTTGCAGATGACATTAGTCTTTTTCATGTCCACACGTGCTTTGACACACTTATTGAAGAAGTAAATGTGCAATTAAAAAAATCTCCATGTGGTTTCATACCAATAAGCTTTCATTAAACACAAAAAAGACTAATTGTATTATATCCACAACGAACAGGAAGAAATACAGTATTGACAAAGCTGAAATAAAAATAGATGGAATCAAAATAAAACATGTCCAATTCACTAAATTTCTCGGTATAATTATAGATGAACACTTAAATTGGAAGAATCATATTGACAGTATATCAAATAAAATAGCACGTAATGTAGGAATGCTAAACAAACTAAAACACTTTCTTCCTATCTCCATTATGAAAACTATTTACACTGCATTAATGTCATCACATTTACAATATTGTACTCTACTATGGGCAAATTCATATAGCACAAACCTAAGCAAACTAAAAATACTACAGAAGAAAGCTATTCGGATAATCACATTATCCCAATATATTGCACATTCAAATCCACTGTTCGCGAAGTTAAAACTATTAAAATTGGATGATATATACAAACATCAGTTAGGTATTTTTATGTATAAAGCAACAAATAAACAACTCCCAGATAAAATGTCATCAATGTTATTGCGAACTGATAATGTACATAAACACAAGCTGAGAAAGCCATTCAGAGAGGGTGTGTGTGCTGTAAATAAGCCCGGCGCACACGAGAGCTATCAGCTGAGCAAATGGTCACGCGCGGCTGTTGGCTCAGCTGATAGCTCTCGCCGCGTTTCACCGCACACGGTGAGTAAAGTGCTGAACTAACAACTATATATCAAGTTACATGACTACATTTTAATCACGTGTTTTGTTAAAAATGGTGTGTTCAGAATCATAATAATTTATTCGACCATAAAATACATATTATATACAACAAATAAATGCAAAGAAATGTATGATCAGGGATACTCTCATTAAGGCAATAGTTATGCATGCTGCTAACATAAGAGCAACCCTGTTGTAAAATGTATAAATTTAATACAAAGTTATAATATAACAATAGTGTTTGCATTAAATATGCTTTTATAAGTAATAAACGTTAATTTACAGTGTTTAACACTGACTAACTCACTAACATTGACTAACAACTAACACTAACTAATATGAATTAATAAATAATACACTGGAATAATAATATATAAATTACACTAATGTTAAAATAAAACTGACATTTATTCAACAGTTAAATGTTATTAAATTATTTATTAAAAAAACATATAAACAGTTAGCAAATAACACTAATTAATAGTAATTTAACTAATGGATACTACTTAATTAATACTAATTAACATAATTTTTGTATCGTCTGTTCCATTTGTTGCTACGTCGTCGTCGTCGTTGGAGAGTGGCATGTCGAATGACGTGAGCCAGATTGGATTCAAAGACATCAGGGACAAGGTGTATGTTCAAATCTGATTAGAAAACTAAACGCTGAGGATCCCGAAACGTTTCGGCAGTTTCAAAAAAGGACGTCGTTCACGATTTCGCTGGTAGTCGCCATTTCTGAAATGACGTAAACGCTACGGATTTTCATTGGCTAGTTGAGTTTTACAGCTCAGCACGTAGCTTACGCGCGCCGCAGACGGTGAGATTTTGGCCTCGCGAGGCGAAAAATATTTAAAACACGATATATATTTGGCTCACCGCCTCGCGTGGCGCATTGCTCACAATAAACGCAGCACACACGAGAGCAATCTGCTGAGCCAACAGCCACGCGTAGCTGTTGGCTCAGCAGATAGCTCTCGTGTGCGCCGGCCTAAAAGTAGTCTCCGAAAATGATGTGCGCAAGTTGGTTATGAAATCTAAAACAACCAGCTGTGCTCTTGACCCCATGCCAACCAAATTGGTTAACGAGTATATTGAGGAATTACTGCCACTCCTCACGCACACCATCAATCTCTCTATTAAAACTAGTATTATTGGATGATATATACAAACATCAGTTAGGTATTTTTATGTATAAAGCAACAAATAAATAACTCCCAGATAATATGTCATCAATGTTATTGCGAACTGATAATGTACATAAACCCAAGCTGAGAAAGCATAATGCATATTACATCCAACAAATAAGAACAAACACAAGGAAATTCACAACAAATTATTCAGGACCAATATTCTGGAATGCACTACCTCAAAACTAGCAACTAATTGTATACATCAATCAATTTAAGAAGAAACTCAAAGAGCTGTTATTGTCAAAATATTATTAATTCTTCTTATAATTTTTTTAATATCGTAACTTATAAATTAATCATATGCATACCATCATTTTATTATGGTATAAATGATTAAGTTTGTATTCATGTTTTACTTAAACATTATTTAATTTATTCTTTATATATTATGTTATAATGAGTGCAATTTAATTAGTAGTCAACCTGTTCTATTTATGTAGTGTTAGTAATGTATATGTATGTGTACATTAACTGCATCTATGAGATGATTTATTCACTTTGTTCCAGAAGAACTTACTGTCCTACTTTTATGCTTTAATTTTATGGAACAAGGAAACTATTGTTAAATTATTATTTCTGGTGGTCCTCGCTATAAGCCCCTATGGGTTTCTAGAGGATCTCCACGGTTGCAATATTAGTTTTTTCTTCTGTTTTTATAATCCATTGTACATGTGTTCACTAATTTGTACTTGTAACCGAAATAAAGTTCATTCATTCATTCATTCATTCAATTTACTTTAAACGAGCTGGGTTTGAGAAACTAACACAATGCAGTATTGCGACGGAATCATGCGATGCACGCATATTGGACTCTCTAGTTTATTGTACACTATATATATATATATATGTCATATCCCGCTACTCATTGCTTGCTTGGATGCCGGATGGCCCCTCCAATACAAAATCCTGCCTACGCCACTGTTCGAAATGTGTTATAGCGTATGCCAAAGTTGTTTACCCACCCAAACTTTCTATGACAGCATGATTTCAGAATCCCATAATATACATGTATTAACTTATGCTTAACATTTAATATACAGTTGCTGTCATTCCACCGTGCTCGGAACAAATACGTCAATGGCAATGCACTGAATACGAAACGAACTGACCATCTCTCTAACTTAATTTTAGAAGCTAAAGGTGATTCGAAGAACTTATTTTCCCTCATAAACACAATGTGTGGTAAAAAGCAAAGTACTCCACTACCTGATCATGATTCTGTGGAAACCATTGTAAATTAATTTGGCAATTTTTTAGTGATAAAATAGATGCTATTCGAACGAACATTGGTGTTACCGAACCACCATGTATACCATTCAGAGAGGGTGTTTGTGCTAACTTAGATACATTTGCGGTGGTCTCCGAAGATGATGTGCGCAAGTTGGTTATGAAATCTAAAACAACCAGCTGTGCTGTTGACTCCATGCCAACCAAATTGGTTAAAGAGTATATTGAGGAATTACTGCCACTCCTCACGCACACCATCAATCTCTCTATTGCTGCTGGGGAATTCCCACACGAGTGGAAGACTGCACTTGCAGTGCCGCTGCTTCAAAAAGCAGGATTGGATCCTATTCCAAAAAACTATCGTCCTGTATCGAATCTCCAGTATGTGTCAAAACTAACTGAGCGAGCTGTTGTAAACCAACTTTATCTTCACTCAGACTGTGGATTTCCTTTGCCACCTTGTCAGTCTGCTTATAGAGCAGGGCATTCTACAGAAACCGCTCTAGTTAAGGTCCAGTCTGACATTCTTCTAAACATGGATCAACAGAAGATAACACAACAGGTTTTAATTGACTTGTCATCGGCTTTTGATACAGTAGACCACAACATTTTGATAAATATCATGAATCGTTCTTTTGGAGTATCAGGCACAGCTCTAAATTGGTTTTCCTCTTATCTCCAATCAAGGTCGCAGCGTATTTCTATCAATGGTACGGTGTCTGAGCAGTTTAAACTTGATCAGGTAATACCGCAAGGCTCATGCCTAGGCCCTGTTTGATCTGTCATTGATCAGCAATGCAATGCCCTTTTGATCGGCTTACCAAAATACTTTATACAGAAATTACAAATGGTTCAAAACACCGCAGCCAGAGTGTTGTGCAGAATCGGCAAATATAACCATATCACTCCAGTACTAAAGTCACTTCACTAGTTGCCGGTGGAATTTGGCATTAAATATAAGATTTGCTTACTGACATTTAATTCACTGCATGGCCATGAACCAGAATATGTGTTGGAAATGCTGACTCTTAGAAGCATCCATTACGGTCTAAGATCGCAGGATGATCTCAAACTTGATGTACCAAGGACAAAAAGGAAAACTCTGGGAGATCGTGCTTTTAAAGTTGTTGCACCAAAATTGTGGAACTCCATTCCCAAAGATATTCGCAGCTGCAACAATGTCAGTGTTTTTAAGAGCAAACTGAAGACTCACTATTTTAGAATTGCATACAATTAACTTATTAATTTTACTAATTTAAATAGTGTTACACTTGTTAGATAATTATATAAAATATGTTCGATGATGTTTCTATTGAAATTATGAAGTTTATCATTTTATAGTTTTATCTTTTTATATCAATATTTATATTATGTTGAATGCTTGTGTTGTTTTAGCTTTCTACCATGCCATCTATTGAACTGTACAGCACCATGGAATATTATTGTATAAATATGATGCTATAAAAAACAATAAACATTTACATTTATATACACACAAATGTATAGACTAATCCAACATAATTATGTGATTTTATCGAAATGTTTATTTAATACCTACATACAGGCATGATTGTGATGTAGAACTAGCCCGAAAGGTGAATAAGTTGTTTAAGAAAAGCGTTGACAATCATAGAGAAGACCTCTGCAATGCAGTGGACCAACTGTCAGATGTTCTGAGGACCGAGAGTGTTTTCTATCATGCGTAGGAGTTTAGTAGGAAGCACTCTGGCAATCCAAATTTCGATATGTGATCGTCTTAAATGAACATAATGAAGATCATGGTAGACATCACCAGGGTCTGCGGTTACACAAAGTCATTAGTGAACAAACTATGCCTGATGGGGACCGATCCCTCTTGCAGACTTGAAACTCCACGAGAATATAGCACCAGGGTTTAATGCAATGTTCACCTTTGTTTTAATAAACCATAAGGCGTTTCAAGTCCATTTCCAGCATATCAGCCAACCGAATGGGTGTGAAAGTGCAAAATGACAACACGGTATTTATTACAAGGGACAATCAAGTCACTACACGTTTTGCCCCACGTGATCAGAACGATCACGAATCTCCTCATAGTAAAAATCAACCCTCATCAATGTGGAATATGACGAGAAAGACACCACGTTCACTCGCTCTGGTGGTACTCCTCCACGGATGAAACGTGATGCTGAAAACCTGAAGAAGTTTGCCACAATGTTTACAATAATTAGTGTCTTCAGATGAGCTGAAGGAGAGTATGGCAACACTGACTTACAGGTGAGGTGCGGTGGCCTAGCAGTAGAACTATGAACAGTCGAACTATGTAAATGTGTAAACTGTCATGGACTCGGAATGATGGTCTTTAAACCCACTGGCTTTTGTTCCTCCAAACAGAGTTGTTTTTCTGTCTACAACAGTCACTTTATTTACATATAGTAACGACATACCTTTATCACCTTTTATTTTTTGGAAACCAAAGACTCTGCATCATCTGCTGTGGCCAATAGTCGACTAACTGCTGAAGACCTAGAACAATAGCACGAAGAAACTATAGTGTTTCATGGTGTACTGAGGAAGAAACTATAGTATTTCATGGTGTACTGAGGAAGAAACTATAGTGTTTCATGGTGTACTAAGGAAGAAACTATAGTGTTTCATGGTGTACTAAGGAAGGAACGCTCACAAACCGCTGCTGGTCTGTACAAAACAACTAGTTTCATCTACCAGAATGCAAAGAACATTATCAGTGTTCACAGGAAACTGTTGAAGCGTCATCTCATGGTATCACTACAGGTCGAAGCAATACCTCAGTGGTGTCACTACAGGTCGAATAATGGGAATGGTGAATATCCCGAAGCCTAAGCTATCACTAATTCCGCTGTCTCTGACCAAATTTTGAGGTGAGTTGAACGCGTCACCAGTAAAGTTGAACTCCCTTGGAACTTCGTGTAGCATAATCTGAGAGGCTTACACAACCTGCGAGGGACAACCTGCTCAGCTTCCATGCACTAACAAAAGTTGTGATACGACAACAGCTTTTAGTGGTCATGTGAAGAAGTAGTGCTTAGCAACGTTCCAGATCCAACCATTCCTTGCCGGTGGGAGCTGGTCACGATGGAAAACATTTTGTGTGTCGTCTGTAATTATATAACACATACGAATAGCCAACCGTCAACCCAGACAAGATCCAACTCTTTGGGTCTGGAGATGTTACTTCCCCCAGCAAAAGGTGCCCCGGAACTTCATATTGCACATGCGTACAATCAGGGGAAGATTTGGTTACAGATCAGGAATATACAGATGTCTCATCTTGCATCGACTCCTATACCTGGAAGAAGGTGTATGTTTGTCAGAGAGCTGTCTGGACACGGATATATCCTACTATAGATGCATGGTGATGTCACTCAAAGAACAGGACGTCCCGGTGATCTGGCTCGATCGCCCTTTCTAATGCCGATGATGCTATCCTGCATTCTGCATGCTCTGGTCATTGACTCAGACACTCAGTCGCCTGATAAGCAGAAACTTGGTTGAACCGCCTTTTGGGTTTGCTCCACAATACAATGTCCTTTAGTTAACACTGCAAGAAACCCTGGCCTGTATTCTCGGGGTGTTTCACGTCTGAAAGATAGACCGTTCTTCGTCGGGCATAATTAATTTGTGTGATCGTGGATAGTTAGTCAAGGCATAATAGTGCAGCGAATGCTTCTAGTTGCCATTCCGCTCAGCAAGGTCTCCAAACTGTCCGTGTAGAACTCTTTGTAATCACATCCTGAAGTTTGGACTACTACTAGAGAGTCTAGAGTGCTTCTTGTTAAACACGTGCATGATATATCGAATTGCTTCTGTTCTCAGAACATCTGGCAGTTAGCCAAATGCTTTGCAAAGTTCTACTCTGTGACTGTCACCTCTCTTCTTGAACATCCTAGCTACATTTTGGGCAAGTTGTTTTACTTCAACGTCATGTTAATGACCAAACAAATATATATTGACACGTTAGCATGCACATTTTATTAATGGGATTCTGAAAACATGTTTGGATCGAATGACTGGGTGTGTAAATAACTTTGGTATACGCAATAAACACATTTCAAGAAAATCGCGTTTTAATGTTAGCTTACTCCATACATTTATAGGTAAATTCAAAGTTCAACACCTGATAACACAAACTATGCTAATGCATCTGCAAACAATAAAATATTTTGTTTTATTAAAAAGACGGACTCAAATAGATGTCAATTAATTAATAAAAATAATTTGACCCAAAATGACCTTCAAATTAAAAATATCACTGATGAGCGTGACTGTGGGGTCAAAATCACGAAAGATATACTGCCGGATGACCTTCAACCGAATGAGAGATTTGGCAGACGATGACAAACTGTGCGAGCAGCAAGCAATTCTAGACCACATGTTTTCAATCAGACATAATATTATATAGACAAATTGTATGAGTCTATTTGATGTGTGAGCGACGCGTCTTCCGACCAGACCGCTGCATCGTTCTGCAGGAATATTGGTGTAGGTTATCCTCTCTGGCCTCGGGCCTCGGGCAAGCGCACACGTGGCCGAACGTGGATTTTCGCGTCCTCTATACATGCAGTGACACCGGTCCTGTGTCACAAGACTGACATATTGGGCCTTGGACTTTGAGGCAGAATGTTGCACTGGTCCCTTGATTACTGTTCAAGGCTCCGCCCAAACTACTATTGGAAATTGTAGAACAAATTAGCGCACCGCTTGCAACAGTTTTCAATTTGTCATTAGAAGAGGGAGTGGTTCCTTTAGAATGGAAAGAGGCAAACATTATACCGTTATTTAAAAAAGGTTCGAGAAACAAGTCAGAGAACTATAGACCAGTGAGTTTAACATCAGTGATTTGCAAATTATTAGAAAGACTAATTAAAGATCACATGGTGGATTTTCTTGTTAAACATAACTTGATAAACCCATCTCAACATGGGTTTTTAAAAGCGAGGTCATGCTTAACAAATATGTTATGTTTTTTGGAAGACATCACTAGGTGGGTAGATGAGGGATCACCAGTAGATATCATCTATTTAGATTTTCAAAAACTTTCGACAAAGTACCACATCAAAGATTACTCCTTAAGCTAAAGGCCCATGGCATAGGGAATGGTATAATAAACTGGATAGAAAAATGGCTGAATGACAGAAGACAACGTGTAGTAGTTGATGGGGAGGCTTCAAACTGGAAATCGGTATTGAGTGGGGTACCACAGGGATCAGTACTAGGACCTATATTATTCTTAATATATATCAACGATTTGGACGATGATATAACAAGCAAGGTGTTAAAATTTGCGGATGATACAAAAGTGTTTAGAAGGATTAAAAGTGATGGAGACAGACAGCATTTACAAGATGATCTTGATAGGTTGATCAAATGGTCTGAAAAGTGGCAAATGCTGTTAAATTTTTGGAAATGTAAATGCCTCCACACAGGTCATGGGAATGAAGAGGTAAAATATAAAATGGGGGGTACTGTTCTAAGTACTACTGTAAAAGAAAAGGACTTAGGGTTAACCATTAGTGCTGATATGAAGGTTTCAGAGCAGTGCGGAATTGCAGCGTCAAAGGGAAATCAAATCCTTGGATTAATTAGGCGAAATATGGCGTATAAGAAAAAAGAATTAATAGTACCGCTGTACAAAACAATAGTGAGGCCTCATTTAGAATATTGTATACAAGCATGGAGGCCATATCGCAAGAAGGACATAGATATGCTAGAAAGAGTACAGAGGAGAGCGACTAAAATGATACAAAATCTGAGGGATCTTAGTTACGAAATACGCCTAAAAGAATGTGGTTTAACAACACTAGAGACCAGGAGATTGAGAGGAGATCACATAGAAGTGTTTAAAATATTGAATGGTTATGAAAATATTGATAGAAACATTTTTTTCTCAGTTAAGAAAGATAGAAGGACCAGAGGACATGAAGCTACATTAGTAAAGGAGCAGTGTAGATTAGATATAAGAAAGTTCTCATTCTCACAAAGGACTGTAAATGAATGGAACAGATTATCTCCTGATTGTGTTGGTGCTAGTAGCGTGAATATGTTTAAAAATAAAATCGACACACACCTTAAAAAGGCGGGATACATGTAGATAAAAAGTATTGGACTCTCGATAAGCCAAAAGGCTTCCTTGTCCAACTGCCATCCAGAGTAATTTTCTGGATGGCAATCTTGTTAAATCTTGTTAAATCATTAGACACAGCGATGCCCCCCCCCCCCCTTTCCCGCGCTTATGTCATCAAGGCGAGATATGGGTGGAAAGTGGAGATATGAAGCTGATGACAAAAGACAGTGCGGATGTAGGATCCGTTGCCCGCACATCGCTAGTCGATATCGGCAATGCCAATGGGTGATTTGTGTAAATACGTGTTCGTTAATTAACATAACGAGATTGAATAAGACTGCCATCTAAACAACAAGAGAGTCAAGACGGCAGATGAACAATGTCAACGAAACCAAATTGCCCCATTGGTGTATTGAGTGGATTATGCAGATTTGAATGGTGTTATGTTTTTTTATATAAGATTAATGTAGCAGAAATGTCATGACTGAATCTGAAAGAAATTAAGAGAGAACACAATCACAGACTGTGACACCCATGTAGACCTCGTGATCATTGAAAAAGGTAAAATTATAATTTTACACGATTTCCAAAAGTAATACTTACAATTATTGTGCTATGTTAAAATGCGAATCAAGTTATTACACTGAGTGTACCTAACCAATTCAATACGATCGATGGATTGTCGCTAGTAATGAGCACGATCTTGTGTTTGATTTTGAGAAAGACAACCGATTTAATGATCTTACATACACGGACACAGACACGCTGAAACACTGTCACTGGGAGGATTAACAAGAACCGTCTTGTTAGAAGTGCGCCGTCTCATCCCTTTTGTTACCCACTGATTCCATTAAACAACGTGGTTATTACGGACGCTATCCCCTAAGAAGTAGTGGACTGTTCCGCGTATTATGTTATGAGCGCCAAATATACGCATAACGGAATATAGTGGTGTTATTGAGCCACGCGGCCTGCCATTCCCCGGGGATCCGTAATTCGTGGAGTTGGTTTAGCTTGGCTCGACAAAAATCAGGTAAGGCGCTAATTTCGCTGAAACGACGTCGTTGATGTAATGCAAATGTGGGATCGGCGCACACGACGGCAAAGTGAGAGTCGTAGCGCGATACAAATACGTTGTTGTCGTATATCTGGCAGTGCCACTGCCAGTGGGGACTTCCAAGCAAGGCGCCTCGGGCGCCGGTTGTGTTGAAAGGGCAGTGTTTGCGCTTGCAAGTTGTAGGCAAGACACGTGCAAGACAACACTGTGACTATATAGGCACCGAGTGGAGGAATTCGGTATGGCATATATAACTAATGTCGATGTACTACCACATAGGCAGCTTACACAAAACTCATGCAGTCACACAACTAGAGCAGGCGTGTTATTGATAAAGCTTCAAGTTCAAGGCGAAATGCAGTATTCGGGCCGTAAGGCGTAACATTAACAAGTCTGATGTGTGATCGTCCGTCGCATAAACACTTAACACTCAGAACAGAGAGAAGCGACATGTCTGAGCGTGTTCATTTATTTAGAGATTAATTGAATACACAACATAGATCTTCAAATAATTTATAAATAGTCACACTCAGAGCCAGAGGGAAACATTTACGTTGGCTTGGACATGGTGCTAGACCTAGCCAGCAAGCATATAGTATAGGGCTATACAGAACAATGCAATACCTCTGTCACAATTCCGGAATATCTCTGTATACTCTAATAATTGAATAAAATGTGATTCTCACATGATAAGACCGCCACCCATCTATTCTAGCCAAGTAGAGACAAAATCTTGTGCTAAGCCTAAGCAGGTCATCTTTTGTATGGTTTCTTCATAGTGGCCTAGCCCTAGATGCATGAATAGTAATATAAACAAAATTGAAATAGTCATGTATCAGTGTCTGCTTAAGGGCCAAAACCATAGGTATCTAGTTTTACAACAGTAACAGCTAACTTACAATATGAAAACACAATTAGATAATTATAAAGAAATACATTATTATTGTAAATGCTAAAACACAAGTCATCATTGTTATACTTGTCAATTTCATGCATGTATAGTTATTTATCCCTGTGTCTACATGAACAGGTTACCACCATTTCTTTCATTTAAAAACACGTGATTTTAAAGTCATTAGTTACTCGGAAACATTAATGACTGTCAATGAAAGAACAGACTTTTATTGTTTAATTAGATTATCAATTATATCCATCCATTCCTGTTGAAATGTAAAACGCATTGAGCAGTAATATTTAGTAACACATTAAATGAAAATAATAAAAGTCTGTCGAGACAGAACAATAATAAAATGGTCAGAATTGACTGTAAAAATGCTAACCGAATTAGTTGGGTCACGTGATATGCCCAAACAACCAGCAATGTTCTGTTCTGCTCCTTCATCTCTAGCTGCGTTCACACCTACAGGTTTAGTTAAACCGGTTTATGTTTATAAATTGAGAGTGTTCACACACGCATTTAGCTCAACCGTTTTAAGGAGGAAATTGGTATGTGCACATGCGCAAGCTGGCATAGCAAAATGGCTGTATTGCAGCCAACTCCTTCTAATTCGGCCTGCACGTAATCGTTCCTCCACATCTCAATTAACAATTTATCTTCTCCATCATCCCAATTGTTGCTTCGCAATTGCGTTTCTTTAGCTTTTACGGTGCTTTGATCTGTAGAAGACATAGTGCCGCCAAAATTGTTGATGTTGTAAACAGGAAGCGACGAGACGCAAGATCGAATGCGCATGACTGTGACATACTTAAAACATTTCAGCTAATACTTTTGCGTTCACACTTGCACACTGAACCGTTTTAGCTAAAAGTTTAAAACGGTTTAACTAAACCACCTACTGAAGTGGATTAGTTAAAATGTTTTAGCGCTAAATTGCATTCATACGTATGTTTTCTGATTGGATTAGTTAATAAAACGATTTAACTAAACCGTTTTAAAGTGTAAGTGTGAACGCAGCTTAAGTTAACTTGAAAGGGTTTCCATGTCACCTCCTGGCTCCTTATATAAATCCTCCAGATGTTTACTCCAGGCCACCAACAAAGATGAAGGTTGTGCCAGGGTTGCTTGTTTTATGCCCCTATGTGATACATATATAGACATTGCACACCATAAACTGTCTTGAAGTGAACACAGGTATTTGTTGCTGTAAACAAGACAAACAGCTTAAGAGATGGTGCCTTTCTACATCATTCATCTATAGATGACCAGATCTGGACACAAGTTAGACCACTTTGAATAATTCAAACAAATGTAATTGGAACTAACCTTTTAATTATAAATAAATACATTAAATAACTTAATTATAATTTACAACTCTAAGTACTTTAAATGTTAATATAAATTAAACTAGAGTTAATTCCTGATTATATATTGATCCTACTCTGTGTGGCAAAAATGAGCAAACTTACATACATCACAGACATAGATTAGTATACCTGTAAAACAAAAACAGAAATTCAATGTGGACTTGTAAGAAATGGTCTTGAGAGTTCCATGTATTTGCTGCTGGATTTTGGTGTATGTGTGTGGGTAATTTATTTATTATGTTCTCTGTAGAGTTTAAAGTACAGTAGTTCTAGTAATACTACGTAAATGAAATGTGAGCACGTTGCCAGATACTTCATCTGGTTCATCGTCATTCTATGTGAGTATTATAAATTACATACGCTCTACCTCATTTTTGTTGGAGAATGACATGAAAATGAAATAGTTGCACATAGCTCTCAGCACCACCTTTGGTTTGGGGGTGTTTTTAATGCAATGCTTTGGTAATTCAGTGCCCACATTATTTTTACTATTTTAGATCTGTGTCAGTGAGTCCTCAACAGGTTACACATTTACCCCCCTCCCTGGCCTGTAAGGGATCTTTTATTTTACTTCCCCTGGCCCTCTTGATTGACCAACTAACGCTCACCGTTGAGCTGCCACACAATTTTATAAATGGGCATTGTGACATATATATCAAATTTGATAAAATGTCAATTATAGTACTCAAGGAAATTATTAATACTTAAACTGCTTCGAAACACCAATATAATTACAGTGCTCCAAAATACATTTTATAATTACAATACTTAAAAAAATAATTATACTGCTGCATAACTAGATAATTTAGAGTAATTTGCAATATAGTTCACTTACTTACTTTACTTATCCTCTTTGTGCCATGTGGCACATAAGGCTCTCACAAGATCATGCCAGACCTCTCTGTCTTGGGATCTCCTTGCTGCAGTGCCCCAAGTTAACCCAGCAGTCTTCAGTTCTTCACTGGTGGTTCGTTGCCAAATTATTTTCTGTCTGCCTCTTTCTATTTCCTTATGGCGTCCAGGTCAGTGCTGTTTTTGTTGGCATGACATTGCTCATCCTGTAGACATGGCCGAGCCATGTCCACCTCCTCTTTTTCAGGTTGAGGCAGATATGTAGTTGATATGTTGCTTGGTGGAGTCTTGTGCTGGAAATGGTCTCGGGCCAGTATACTTTCATTATCTTCCTTAGGCAGGTGTTGTGAAAGCTGGAGAGTCTATTGGTGTCTTTCTGTGTCATGCGCCAGCACTCCAAGCTGTCAGAAGGAGCACAGAGAAGACATTGCTCTTGTAGATTCTGAGTTGTTTTTGGGAGTGTACTGAGGATCTCCATAGCCATTGTAGATTTGCAATATAGTTCACAGGTTGTGTACATTTAGTTCTCGTTGATTTTTAGACATAGTCTGAGGTAAATTCAGACCATGGCCCATTACAGTTACACAGCCTCAACAACTGAAGTTCTATTATATGCCTAATTAGTGTTGTAATTAATTGCAAATTACTTTACACTTGATTTCAGCCCTGGTGGGGCTCTTGAGGGGGCATCTCAAGAATGTATTGACTTAATGTGCTTCAAAGTTACTTCTTACTAAATTAACAATAAATGTTCAAAATCAAAGACAAAAAACTTGACCGATTTCATTTAACTGTTTCTGGAAGATGATTACCGATACATTCTGCCAGCCAGTAATTTCTGAGCAGGAAACCTACAGAGTATTCAGTGACTTTTCTGGCAGGTGCTTGTTAACATTAATAACAGATTACAGCAGGACACAGGCGCACACAGTAAGTAATCTGTGCACTTAGTAGTCTTCCTATTGACTGGTTGTTGACTGTGTACTTGAATAGTTGTAGCCACCAGAGGAGTCTAGACAAGTCTCAGCTGACAGTGACTGATTGCTCTGTAAACCACAGCAAGGATTCCCCTGACAGTGACATTACCCACCTAAACAGTTCCTAGTTGGAAAAATGAAGATTGCATACATGGAACATGTGAATTTTTCGAGCAGTTTTGCATCACATAAATTAATTAGCCCTCCTATATAGTACAACTAAGTCTAACTAGATCATGAAACTGTAGATAATAATTATATACTTGCAAGATACCACATGTTCTGAGCGATCCATGCATCAAAAACAATCCTAGCAAAAAACTCTTCCATATCTTTCCAAGAAGCCATTATGAAGCGTCCATTCATCAACCCCATTCAGCTCTGAGCCATCTCTAAAAATAACACATTCACAGAGAAGTCTTCTAAGACCTGCAACTGAGGAGAATTATGTACCTGTAGTGTCGCTCTCAGCATACATGCCCCAGATAAGCTTCAGCCAAATCAGACAAACAAAGAACTTTGGTCAACACTTAATTATATACATAAATGATTAATTATTACATAAATTACGTCAATTACAGATAACAGTTTGGCAATCACTAGTTTTTATACACAGTAATGTTTCACTGTTATATTAATTGCCTCCAGAAATTGCTCACCTACCACTAAACATTCGGGAGTTTACCAAAGAATAGGTTTCCGGTGCAACTTAAGAGTAGACCAGTGATCTGCTGGTCTGGCGTGGCAGTACAGCTGCACTTTGGACCAAGGATGCCATTCAAAGCCTGGGCAATTTCATCCAGCTGATGCACATTGCCTGCACTTGCTCTGTATTTATAACTGAGTTCCTTGTTAAATATAGATCTACAATATTATTGGAACAGTCAGGGAATTACCCAATTTTGTGTATTAATTTCTGAATGGTTGAACGTTTCCCAGATATATATGTTGAAGTGCTGTTGGAATCAGGGACTAATGCATGATAATATTTGTGCCCATCGTGACAGCACCATGCATCAAGTGCCCATCATGACAGCACCATGCATCATGTGCCCATCATGACAGCACCATGCATCATGTGCCCGGAAATTTGGAAATTTTACTTGTCCAAATGATGGGTTGACACAGTCCGCATGTGCAGCGTCTGTCACACAACCTGTAGCATAAAATAATGATAAAGGGCTAGTTGGGATCATTACATAGGTGTCAGTCCAAATTCTTGGCTGCTCCCGGCCGACTCCCGTCCCAAAGACGGGGTGACGGGTGTCTGCATTAGTCTATGGTTGGAATGAATAAAATGTTGTTCGATGTGTAAAGTGCTTAGATTTGTCCTGTCAAGTTCTTATAATATTTGTCCTGTAATATGCATAGATTTCCCACAGTGACAATCCTCTGGCTGATTGTAAGTTTCCTGCAGTGTATGCATATGCATGCTGAAGCCACAGAAATCCGCCATTGTGTTTGACATTATTAGCACAGTGTAGCCTGTAATTACTGGTGACACCGTTATTCTCCATGCTGCATTACTACTCAAGTTTATATTAGTATTATGTATTGTGTAAATATTGCTTCCAATTGTAAACATGACAGTGGTGCCACCTGTGGAACATGACTACATTAACACTAAAGACAATGATTTTCAAGCATTAATTTGTCCACTACTCAGTGTTGATTATGTGTCGTTATAGAACCACTATGAGATGACATCTAATGTTTACAAAGTTTACATCTACCATAAAAGTGTTCAAAATTACAACACCCTCAACTTATTGGTCTGGGTACCGCCTTTAAACAAGTGCTACTGCTAGCCTGCATGGTGACCAGCGTCTTTTCATCAAATATAATAATTTGTAATTAAAAAAAATTGCAAATGTTTGCATTTTGTGTTATTTACTGACTCTAACTAATCAAAGTTAAAGGAAATAAAATAAGGCATTAGCTAAAATCCTTTTCCATGTGTACACAAAATTTAACATTGTATGTAACATTTGACAACATTAAACAAATACAGAAAAATACATTTGTAGCATATATTCGATTTTAAGCCCGTCTGTGAAGCGATTCCTACGGAAAATAAAATTTTAATGAGCTAGGTGATCACGTGGTATCGTGACGTCACTTATGACACACACTCGCATCAGGCCGACCCTTTCCATGCATTCAGAGCATGTTTACAAGGATAGCTTTTGGGTTGAAATGAGCGTCAGAATGAGATATTGTGCAATATTCTGACGTAATACAAACACTAGTCATCATAGAGGAACAAACATTTATCTTATTTGATCAACTTAAATCAGTCAGAGAGCTTCCGCTAGTCCCGCTAGCTCAGTGGGTAGGTGCGTTGGTTACTTGTCATTTATTTTACAATCGGGCGACGCCGGTTCAATCCTGACAGCATGCAAACCTTTGATTTTCTTTACACTTTTTTATGTTTTCACGAAGTAATATAAACAAAATCATTTTATACTATAATGCACTGTTTGTAAATATTTTTTTAGTAATTATTTATTCGCCACAAAAATGAAACTGGTCATTATATGTAACAATGTTTCTAAATTGTATTTATTCAGACAGATCTCAATCTGTTTTCACATATATAATTACAATATATTACCGTACAATATATTTACAATTAATAAATTATATATCCATTACATTATATTTGTTTGGATAAATAAAATTTATAAACATCGTTATATAATGACCATATTTTCATTTTTTTGTAGAATAAATAATTACTACAAAAATAAAAATTATTAACAAACAGTGCATTATAGTATAAAATGATTTTTTTTTTATTATTTCGTGAAAACAAAAACAAAAGTGTAAAGAAAATCAAAGGTTTGCATGCTGTCAGGATTGAACCGGTGTTGCCCGATTGTAAAATAAATGGCAAATAACCAATGCGCCTACCCACTGAGCTATCGGGACCAGCGGAAATTCTCTGACTGATTTAAGTTGTTATGATAAATTGTACAACACCTTCATATATCGATATTCTAGTGATATTATGAGATTATACACATTGCTTTATGTAGCTGGATACAATATATGTTTGCTATGTATGTTTATTGGTGTAGATTATCTCCTGTTGGTTGCATTCGATATAATTATTCTGAAAACGAGCCTAAGCTCGGCGAAACCTAGTCGACTTGTAGGCCCATTCGCATTCGTTGTTTTGAATAAAATTTGATTCATGTGGAACCGTAAGATAACTGCTTGTTCCTCTGTGATGACTAGTGTTTGTATTACATCGGAATATTAATAACTCATTCTGACGCTCGTTTCGACCCAAAAGCTATACCTGTAAACATGCTCTGAATGCATGGAAAGGGTCGGCCTGATGCGAGTTTGAGTCATAAGTGACGTCACATCTCGGCATCCCGAAAAGCACGCCAAAAATATGCATATTCGAAAATGTCCGGATGCACAGCATAAAATGTGGAATTTCTAATTCATTGAATTTTTTTATATTTGTTTGGCTTGGTGGACGTGGAAATAGATGGCAGGATGTAATATAACATGAATTCAAGCAATAGATGTTTTTATTCCCTTTAATGTCCCGCTGACCACAAATTCTCCAGCTCAGACGTAGAATGTTGTCATCGTTGTTTCAGACCACAGCAGAATGTTGGGGCGTCAGGTAGTGCGAGCGGTACGTCGGCTGACAGGGCCGCGTATGCAGCACAGTGCATCGCAGGTGAACATAGAGAAAGACCCGATCGAACAGCCACAGAAACAAGACTGCCCTGTGTGCGCCTACACAGAGTGGGACCCACTGGAGGAAGTGATAGTAGGGCGACCAGAGGGAGCGCGAGTCCCGCAGCTACGACCTGAGATCAAGGTGAGATCTATGACATTGAGAGTACCACATACTTCTGAATGGCACAATGTTGTCGTTTTTTTATAACAGGCAGATATGGAAGGAATCACACTTAACAATCGTAATTGTTTGTAATTAATTTTTTTATAATCGTAAAAGTACGCAGTTACATTACCAAAGTAATTGTAATAATTATCCCAATTAATTTTGTTCATATTTTCACGTGCATGTTTTTGTCGCTCAGGTTCCAAATTCAGTGTAAATAGGTAGATATGGATCAAAACATAAAATCCAAACGTTTTTTGCTTCTGTCACACCTCAGCTGGTATGTTATCAATATCATATACAACCGTATCTGGTAACAATCACAGACACATGTAGACATCTAGAAACAATGTGCAGACAGTGACTCAGCCAATAATGTAATCATGATAGTAACCATGATTGTAATCATGATTACATGCAAAAGTAATCGTAATCATAAACAATCACTAATTTTGCAATCATACTTGAAATCATACTTGTACATTTTCAGAATAACCATAATCGATTACATTTGTGATGTATGTAATTATCAAATCACTGGTCACAGGTGTTCAAAACTGGAATTAATTTGACAAAGTAATTTGTTAATTCGACCTTCCTCAGTAACACTAATACAAAAATTAATCATTAAAAAATAATATTTCCGTATCAATCAATATTTACTGGCTTCAAGACATGAACAATGTTATGATTTGGTGCCAGTCAAAGTACAATGTCTTTAGTACAATATTGAGATGATCTTATCAATTTTTTTTCAGTCTAAACTCAGTATGATGTCGAAATTTACCTTTCCCTAGAATCTTCACTCTTGTATAAGATTCTATCATCTACAAAGAATTTTCAAAATTGAATCTGAGAAGACACATTATTACAGTGTACTATCAATAGATGCTGAAACTGTAGATATGAAAAAATTTGTATGTTTAATATAGTATATATTTACTTGAAACAAGTCAAAGGCACATGCTAGACTCTACGAGGCTAGAGTTAGGCTGGCTAGTTATGATGACTTCCCTTCAAATAGGGGTCCTCTCATAGATTAACGCAGAGACCCTTCACCCGGTTATTTGGATGGGCTGAGTCAGCTGGGAGCGGGTAAGAATTTTGACTGCTGGGGTTGTAGGCGGTCATCTATGTAATGACCTGAAATAGCCCTTTATATACAACTATTGGATGTGTGACAGCCGCCACCAATATGCAATGTGACAGGGGCCACACATGTGGAGCCTTTCTCTGACGTTGGCACAGCTTTCACAGGGCAGTTTCTGGAAATACTCTATGCACCCATGGCGTGTGTATAGTCAAAAACTGGCACTACAAAGACTTGCGTCGGCACTGTTGTGGGAAAGTTTCTGGCGTTTGAATTGACAATAAACAAATCGCTGACCATATTTTACACCTTGTTAATGTTGTGTTAACTTCGCCCTCTAAAACTGCTTTGTAACAATCGATTACGACGGCATTGAGTTTACGGATGATTTCCTTATTTAGCAGTCACGTGCTGGCCCGTTATTCTCCGTATGCAAATATGAGTAATCGGGAGCATTCAGGTTTTTGGCATCCAATATACTGAATGCACGTGCTTCGTTATTTCCCTAGAGGTGTCCGGTTAATTGAAAGCATGTGACACTATCAATTGAAACAGCAATGTAACATTTTTGTCTTCGCCATGCCGCCGCCATCGAGGAAATGTCAAAATAACATTACGTGTTTTTTAATCAAAACCAACAAAAATGTTGACTGCCATCGTTCACTGGGAAGACGATTGTGTGGACCAAGTGGAGACTGCGCCAGTGTCGTTGGTGATACCTCTGCCCGTGTCGTCGTGTTCTTCGTCGTCGTCATCTCTGCCCATGTTGTCGCGTTCGACGTCATTGTCAACTCTGCCTATGTCGTCGCGTTCGTCATCTCTGCCAGTGTTGTCGCGTTCGGTGTCATCTCTGACTGTGTTGTCGCGTTCGGTGTCATCTCTGCCCGTGTCGTCGCATTCAGCATCGATAGCATGTATCCAGTCCACAATTGAATTTTTTCCAAGCTGCTTGGCTGTTTCTTATGTTGCTGATTTTATTTGTCCTGCTGCAGGCTCTTGTTGGCAGCACATTGATTTGTTGTCCTGCTGCAGGCTCTTGTTGGCAGCACATTGATTTGTTTGTCCTGCTGCAGGCTCTTGTTGGCAGCACATTGATTTGTTTGTCCTGCTGCAGGCTCTTGTTGGCAGCACATTGATTTGTTTGTCCTGTTGCAGGCTCTTGTTGGCAGCACATTGATTTGTTTGTCCTGTTGCAGGCTCTTGTTGGCAGCACATTGATTTGTTTGTCCTGTTGCAGGCTCTTGTTGGCAGCACATTGATTTGTTTGTCCTGCTGCAGGCTCTTGTTGGCAGCACATTGATTTGTTTGTCCTGTTGCAGGCTCTTGTTGGCAGCACATTGATTTGTTTGTCCTGTTGCAGGCTCTTGTTGGCAGCACATTGATTTGTTTGTCCTGCTGCAGGCTCTTGTTGGCAGCACATTGATTTGTTCAATACATGATATTCTACTGGTGATGTAGTGTTGTTATTAATATAGTCACTTTATATGTATATGTATGTATAGATATATATATATATAATCTTATCCTCTCAACCGGGAGTGGATAAGAATTGTGTCAACCCGTCATTTGGACAGGTAAAGTTTCCGGGCACATGATGCATGGCGCTGTCATGACGGGCACATGATGCATGGCGCTGTCATGACGGGCACATGATGCATGGCGCTGTCATGACGGGCACATGATGCATGGCGCTGTCATGACGGGCACATGATGCATGGCGCTGTCATGACGGGCACATGATGCATGGCGCTGTCATGACGGGCACATGATGCATGGCGCTGTCATGACGGGCACATGATGCATGGCGCTGTCATGACGGGCACATGATGCATGGCGCTGTCATGACGGGCACATGATGCATGGCGCTGTCATGACGGGGCACATGATGCATGGCGCTGTCATGACGGGCACATGATGCATGGCGCTGTCATGACGGGCACATGATGCATGGCGCTGTCATGACGGGCACATGATGCATGGCGCTGTCATGACGGGCACATGATGCATGGCGCTGTCATGACGGGCACATGATGCATGGCGCTGTCATGACGGGCACATGATGCATGGCGCTGTCATGACGGGCACATGATGCATGGCGCTGTCATGACGGGCACATGATGCATGGCGCTGTCATGACGGGCACATGATGCATGGCGCTGTCATGACGGGCACATGATGCATGGTGCTGTCATGACGGGCACATGATGCATGGCGCTGTCATGACGGGGCACATGATGCATGGCGCTGTCATGACGGGCACATGATGCATGGCGCTGTCATGACGGGCACATGATGCATGGCGCTGTCATGACGGGCACATGATGCATGGCGCTGTCATGACGGGCACATGATGCATGGCGCTGTCATGACGGGCACATGATGCATGGCGCTGTCATGACGGGGCACATGATGCATGGCGCTGTCATGACGGGCACATGATGCATGGCGCTGTCATGACGGGCACATGATGCATGGCGCTGTCATGACGGGCACATGATGCATGGCGCTGTCATGACGGGCACATGATGCATGGCGCTGTCATGACGGGCACATGATGCATGGCGCTGTCATGACGGACACATGATGCATGGCGCTGTCATGACGGGCACATGATGCATGGCGCTGTCATGACGGGCACAAATATTATCCTGCAGTAGTCTCTGGGTAATCTCATATTTACATAAATCAATGATACTACATGAATCCTGATGACTGTTAACCTGACACCTGCTCCCCTGACAGTATGACACTTTCAGTCTGCAGGTGGCACTTGAGCCGTCATGTGACACAAACTGACTCCGTGAGCTTGGAGGTAGCACCTTTATGAAATATAAAAAGTACACTGTTGTACAATGTTAAACTGAGCATATCAACTAAACTCCCCACTTTCATTAAAAGAAACACATTTTTTAGTATTAAACACTGTTGTTTTGAGATGATGGTTGAATGACAACTAGAAAGATTTACGACATCATGTTTTGACAAAATCTACTATCTTGGTTATCCTTAGTAGCCCGTTAAGCATATCGAAAACATGTGTAGTGTTGACATAAATATAGAAGCTAGTGAGCTTATTCCTGTAGTACCAGGCTACACGAGACATGTAAATCTTATTAGAAGCATGTTTTTGTTAATGCTCGTTCAGTTGAAGGCCCAGATTTTTGTAAGAAAGCGAAACAGATGAAGAGAACACCTGCTGCAGTCTGGTGGCAGATCCTGGAGGACATTAACCGGAAGTCATGGCTACCACATTATTCATAAGAAGAAGGAGATGGGTCAGGCACTGACAACTGTCAGTGGGCGTGATCTATTTCCCTTCATGCACTACAGCAGATAGGAACCATATAATGGTTGTCATGGTAACAACTTACCACATGTACGTAGGTGTGTGGGAGGGTGTCCTTGACATACGGTCTTGACCTAGCATGTGTTACGTCTGTCGAGGAAACTGTTTTCGAGGAGTATGCGTGGAATGTCTGACATGGAAGGAATGGAGGCAGGAATCTGTACGGGAAACACAGTGGCATCCTAGTTAGAGAACTAAGATGTTTTCTGTTGCAGTGATGTCAGTGATCCTGTCCATTCACCCCACCACCCTTATCTAACCCCTCTGTTCTCAATGTCTCATGAAGTGGCTTAAATATACCACAGATGAGGAGATTCAGAGTAGACTAGATAAGTTTGTTAAATACTGAATGGTTATGAAAATATTGATAGCTTCTAGGTATGTTTAACCCATTAGACCCCAGCCAGCAGTGTCCCTGTTCCCCAGGCTGCTGCCACAGATCTCAACATTTATGGGTGTCTGCAGTTTTTAAGCTGTATCTTCAAAACTATTGATTTTCTATAATTGCAAGTTGTGTTTATTTTGATGTCCATTGAATTATCTTTAAAATGATGTGATTGTGGTGTTGATTGGTTAAATATATGTTGTTATTTATAGGTGACAAACATAGAATATTTATATTCTGGACAACTATAGAGTGGAATACATCATACATTTTATTGACATCAAATGCATTCTGCTGTGAATTTCAGTGTTTCCCCTGGATGAAATGATGGACGAGGTGGTAGGGGTGGGGTATGCGAGCACTGTAGGCGCGAAGCATTGCTAGGGGGGTCCGGCATGCTCCCCCGTAAAAAAATTTAAACTAGCTTTAAAATGGTGCATTCTGAGGTATGTTTTAACATTTACTCTTGAATATAGAGGGGAAGATATAAAACAAGAAGACACTATTCGTAAATGTAGTAATCATGATTGATAAAAGTCAGTAATCATGATTGTTTCATCATGTTGAGGTGTGGTTTCCATTTTACCACTGCTACTCAGTAGAGATGTGGTTTCCACTTGACCACTGGTGCGTGGTTATGGTTATGTTTTCTTGCACTAACCCTAGGCCTTGTTACCTCGATGACAGAGTCAGTAAAAAAGTAAACGGTAAGTTCTTATATAGCGCTCTCTGAGAAGCATCCAGTGGTATCATCTGAAGACTCTTTGATCATGACCTTTAAATTATTTTAATATCATGGTAAATCGGTGGTTTATGTTCAAAAGATTATATTTTATTTGTTTGCTAGAATGGTATACAATTAATTAAACAGTCATTTCTGGAATGCCATAAAGTATGTTTCTATTGATCGCAAGAAAGTTTATCTAATTGTGTCCTTTTTATAAAACAGTATAAGTTGTTTAGTACATCCAATTGCTGTGCAAACATATCATTGTCTAACCCAAGTTATTGATAACCCGTTAGTATACACGGTTTTGGATAGTAGGCATTTTTTATGAGATGTGAACTTCGGTGGTTTATATTCGTAAGTATTTCATTCAAATCAACTTTCCCAAAAGTTTGTTTGCACACCTTTGTCGGAATATGTATTATATATTTAGCACAAAGATATCTTACGAATCACATTCCTTATTTTGCTAAAACAAAACCGCATAGAACATTAGTTGAATAGACTTGTGGGCATTTGCATCGAATCCGGACCCACTTTGTCATTGATTTTGCCGCTTGAGTTTTGCTTAACTTTGATACCTCAATGAGATACACTGTAGTTTCGTCATTCAACAATATCCTAGGCATATTTACCTTTAAGAATATTGCGTCTTGCGTCCATTTGAGGCGTAAATAACGCCCCGGTTTGTATCAACATACGCTGTTATATATCTCTTTTTACGCGCGCTGAGCCTGTGTGATAACGTACGGCCGCAGCGGCACAGGCTAGCTCAAACAGGGTCGCTATTTGAGCTTCAACAGGGTCCGAATTCAATACAAATGCTGACTAGTGAATAGGATTAGGATGCACGGTTCTTATTTGGGCTTCAAAAGAGTCCGGATTCGACACAAATGTCGACAAGTGACGTAGTGCCATCAGCCTGCACGGTTTTCACTCCCACCACCATCATAAACCAAAACGCAAGTTACCGTTTGGGCGCCATTTTACATGAATTTCTAGTATGTCGAAACTCCGCAAGGTGTCACCATTGGAGACACCGGGGATCCCGCAGGAATATTCAGTGATTGGACAACTGACAAGTGATATCTTTCACGTTGTCCAATGACGGCTAAACGATGTTGCTACAAATCTGCGATTTTGCATGAATATAAGTGACTTTGTGGTGTCATTACGCGCCGCTTGCTGATGCTGAATGTACCGTGAAAGAACGAAAAAAAATGGGCGTATGAAATAGCTACAAGGCGGCAATTTCGGCATATTTGGGGCGAGGCGGCATAGAAAAACGGCGAGGCGGCCCACCTCGCTTGTTATATACCAGGAGAAACACTGAATTTACACTTGCCATGCCTTGCTTACACATGAGACAATGTAAATCAGTTCACTTTGTATAAATATAGAGAGCAAGCACAGCTTTATAAGTGTTCTATCTTGGTTGCTGTCATCCTACACATGGCTTCTGTGTCGTGTCAATGTCAGTGTTGACATTGTGATCACTAGCATATTGACACCTGAAACAACCAAATGTCAATCATTAGAACAATTGACAGAGTGTTAGAATACGTACCCTAATAATTCATTATAATAAAAGACATAATTTTCATGCAGTAACATATAAACAGCAGTCTCCGTGCCGAAAACCCAACTGACGGTGACCAAACTTGGACAATGAAACATAAACAAAATCCAAGTCATCCATGTTATCGCTCATTCAGTTGCATACCCTTTGAATGTATCGTCAACTTACCTTTAGTTCAGTGTCAGAAATGTCCCATCCTACGAAATAATAACGCAAACTTCGTCATTAGTAAGCAACTACGATGTCCAAGGCGCCGCCATTTTTGAAGGTCCACAGCTGGCGAACTTTTATCGCAAAAAACTCAATTTTTCTATCTCAATGCAAGCACATGTCAAAAATACCCACAATTCATAGCTCAGATATCAAGGAATCAGCCAGTATTAGTCTCTTAAGTATCCGCAAGATGGGGCCACCGCTAGATACTTTATCTCCACCTGACGCTTTCGGGCGCTCTGGGGAAAAAACACCTGGGCGCTTTCGGACGGGCGGGGTCTAATGGGTTAAAGAGGGTAGAAAACAAAAAATAACTTGGCATCGGCATGTGAACAGAGTAAATTGGATTTATGAAACTAGTTTCACTAGAGGCATAATTAATGGAAAAATTATGTTATGTCTGTCCTAGGAGTATGAATCAATTTTTAAGAAGACCTTTATGCAGTCAAACCTCGCTTTACGGTCACCTCGGTAATGCAGCCACTTTGCAGTCAAGGTCACCGTAGGAGAGTCCTAAATTATTTCCATAACAGGAAAGTATAGCATATTAGTCCCACTAATAAGGTCACATCACAATTCAGGACACTTTGGCCCAGTCCCAAGTGTGTGACCTTGGTAATGAGGTTCCCTGTAGCTGTCTAATAACCTAGGGCAGGATACACTTGTGTACGGTATATTACATGCATTATATGCCAGGTGGTTTCCTTCTCCACAGGTTTCTCTGTTTTGGCAGGCAGTCTTGTCATATCTTGGACAAAATTCCAGAATATTCCACAGATGCAAACATTTTGTAAAAATTTGTTTTATATCCAAAGCAGATCCTAGGTGTTCAAACATAATGTGATAAGTATAGTAATATTCATATAATATTCTAAATATTGAATATTAGTATGTGACTGAAATGATGACCTCTCCGTGTTGTGTATCTTCTACAAGGCGACCATCAAACCAGGCAACTGGGACTGGATAACAAAACATGCTGGGAAGCCACAAGACCCAGAACTTGTCAAGCAGGCGTCGAAGGAAGTTGAAGAGTTTTGCCGTGTTCTTGAGATAGAAGGCGTCACTGTGCGTCGCCCCGAACTGATCAACTGGACTGAGACAGGGACGATGAGAACTCCAGACTTCGAGGAGGGTGGTAGGAACCAACTTTTTGTTTCTCTCTCTTTGAAATGTGACTATTTTGTGCACTTAAAGTTAAACCACTCAAAAATTGTATGGTCATGGGTCTTGCTGTAGCTTACCAATTTTACACACACACTTGATTATCTATTTGTAATGCTTGCCAACACATTGTTTTGCACATTTGAGATGAAATTCACATACAGAAAACTGTAGAAAACACTTTTATATCTTCTCAGAAGGGCAGTTAAGATATATTTGCTATATCTTGAATAAAATACTATGACTTCAGTTACTCTCGAATAGAACAGCCGGCCTCGAAATAATGACAGTACCATAATTAATTAATTGCTTCAGAGCCTTAGTCAGCTGTGATAGTGTAACTGAGAATTCACAAACTTGCCAGCCAGTACCAATATTGCAGTAAAGCCACTGGTAGCCTCCCTTGGTAAAGCAGCCTATGTTAAACATGTTGGCCAGCTTCATCCAGAATGGACTTGGTGCTTGCCGAGATGCTCGGTGACGAATGCTTATCTAGGATAATTAACTTTAATGATGTCGGCAACTCAGGAATTTCTCATTCTGTACCACTCATTGGTTTATCAAAGAGTAAAATAAGGTTTCCATGTTGGGTCTGCACAGCTTTGGTGGGAAATTTGTTCATTGCTTTGGGGAATTCGACCACATTTATGTTCATGCACTAACAGTTCAATTCATACATGTAAAAATGGAATAGCCTTGTAGCCGTTTGATCTGTTTAACAAAATCCTGGGTGCTAAAGATTCCAATTTTGGCTGTGCCCTTTTTGTACCTTATTTCGAGGCCTAAAATTGTATTATGTTTTATTTTACATGAGTAATTAGAATGCCCAGAAAACATGTTTGTGTATTACGTTATGAAAACAATAATTGTGCTGTAAAATAAATGATGCACAGGTTGAATGAGAAAATGTAACCAGTATATCTGGCTAGTCTGTGTATATATGTGTGTATGTTCCCAGCCTGCTGTCACAATAGATCAAAAACTTGTGAAGTTAGAATCTTACTGATTGGCTGAGAGTTTCTATTTTACAAATTAGTTAGTTATTTTGTCAAATTGATGCACTACCTTTTCTGACCTATTATATTATACCTGTTATATATTTTAAGTCAGTCAAAAGGTTTTTCCATCTGTAATACCTTATCTTGTGGCTAGGGAAAAAATGAAATTCAAAATGGTGGCGTTTTTAGTTCTGGTGTTTTTAATGAATTTGACATTGCATGTAACAGTAGTGAGCCTGAAAGCCACAGTAAAAACTACAGTGAAGACGTCACATGTATCTGTTTGAAAAGGAAAATTTATGATCAATTAAGGGACCTGTATATGCACCAGCTTTCATTGATATGTTTAAATCATGGTTGTCATGACAATACACTTACCAGATTATGATGTACAGTTCACAGGAAAAATGTGACGGAGACAGACATAATTATCATACAGCGATATCAAAAATTAAATGTCATTTTGAAGGTCTTTCAAAGATCCATTTCTCTACTTGTATAAGCTGAAAAATATGTCAAATGAAACTTTTTGCCAATTCCGACAGCAGGTAACACACACACACACACACACACACACACACACACACACACACACACACACACACACACACACACACACACACACACACACACACACACACACACACACACACACACACACACACACACACACACACACACACACACACACACACACACACACACACACACACACTAATTGCAAACTGTAACCACATTAATTTGTTTTAAGAAAAGTATCACATTTGTATGTTTGGTGTCTTAAAATAATATATCTTAAATGCCTGTACTTTGTTGTCATGGTAACACATCAGGTTTGTATCGTTCCATATTCAGATTTGGGTGAATCACAAACACTGAATTGTCATCTTATTAATGGTCATATGTCAATATGAATTATTTCCAGTGTCACTCCATGTATTGAGGGTTGGGTGGTGGTTTCAACTAAACACTATACGATTTTGGACTTTGGGAACTTGTGACAACATCCCTTAGGTATACCCAGGCACCAGAAGGATGGGTGCAGAATGGTACAATAAGGTTACAGTGAAGAACATTTACAAACTTGATATATATTTACTTACCTGCATTATGCATTCAGAAACGTGAATATCTTTGACATGGTCCATGAACCTTACCAGATATTTGTTTGATCATTATTAATTACATGATTCAATTATTTACATTGATATGATTAGAGCAGTCATTGCATAATGTTTTAGTAAGATTGCAACTTGTAAGTTTATTGATTACAACCAGTAATGTTTACTCACACATGAGTATATCTTGAAAGTGCGTAATTTTGTGTATGTCTGCTGTGTATATAACAATGCCTGTCTAATACATGTCTCTGATTTCCGCAACGACCTGACGACACTTCACTATTGCGCATTGCGAGGCAAATATCTCATCTCTGGAGTTTCGTCATATTGCAGGTTTCCCAGGGTGCCGTGCGGCCTTGTTACCGTTTTTAGCTGACACACTGTCATGCACTTGCATGACGGCCGTGGCTGCAATAGCTACAGCTATGCAGCACAGGTAACACCTCCTTTATGACAATTCTGGGGCCAAGTCGGCATATCGACACTGCAGGGAGTATGCTCGTTCCTGTCTGTCACGCTCCGGCGAACAGGGTTCTATGCATCGAATGCACCCTTTGTTTTGGTTGTAATTTCACCCCAACATTGTCGTGGGGTGTGTTTTCAGAACTGACATGAAGTCCTCCAAAGTAATTTTCGGTATTGCGTTAATGATTGTGTGTGGGCTTCTGCAATTCAGGGCTGATTGATACGTTCAGAACACATATCGCTCATTGTAGGTCAACTCAATCTCAACATGTCTGACAGTACAGACCAAACATTTACTCTATGAGTTGAATTGTCACTAGTGATGGAGCTACCGCCCTATAAGATATCACTCAGCCATATAACAGTTGGAGCACAAATATGTTCTTATCCACCGGACCACGTCAGTGTAATCTAGTGGCTTCTGTACTCACACTTATACTTACAGGAATCCTTGTAGGTACATGCAAGCATTTATAACAAGAAATTACGCTATTACCCAGTACCCACAAAGCCAATAATTGAAGAGAAAATTAGTGCGGCTCTTTCCACTTTATATGAGGTTAATAATAACAAGTTAAATTGGTACTGATTGTCCTAGGGGAAAGAGTTCTTAATTTTGTTTATTATAATACACATATTTTGACACACATACTGAACATGCTTCACTGTTAAGGCCTGAAAGTTTAGTTAGTCATAAGTTAGTACCAACCTGACTTACTTTTATTCAGTTGAATATGAGAATCACAACAATCAGTCACACAGAGCATGTACAGTATTTCTGTCCTGAAATGCAGAATTAACTCAGTCACACAGTTTTCTTGTGAACTTTCACAGAACCTGTTCATCAGTGAGCGTGGCATGAAAGGTACTGAATAACAATCCAATTTACCTAATGCTCTGTCACTTCTCAGGTCTTGTTGGTAACCAAATTCAACTCAGCAAATTCTCAAAATGTCAAAACAACTCAAACACCACTATAATATTATACATGCAAATCTGTATATTGCTTGGTCCGGCTTGCCGTTCCCAGCAATATCAAAATGACTAACTAGTAAATCAGTTCTGACTTATCCTTTGATGTAGCACTGTGCTTATTTCTGACAGCCACCAGCACGCGCATTATACATGCATTGAAAGACAACCAGATTTGAGAAGCTTGTTAATGCGGGGAAAGGTTGTTTGCAAGTGGCAGCTGTTTCGGTATTGATCATCACTCAAACTATGACGTCTTCCCCCCTCGATGGTTATTAACTACTAGTCGCCCACCACACAGTTAGAGAGTTTTTTCACTGCTGACATTTGTCCGGATGTGCTACTCTCATGTTCTGTAACAAGTGAGTGAAGCAAGTTGTGGCACTGTCATCAATTAGTGTCACTACGTAGCAGGAGGACTCTCGCTTTTGGCGAATACGCAGATAATTCATTCTTGTGAGATGGGTCAATCCACAGGTCAACATTGATTTACGAATGTGCATACATACATATTCACATAACTGTGTACGGGGTTGTGGGTGTGTAGGGGGGGTTTTAGTAGTCTCGCTTAACCGACTCTTGCCCGACTGCTTGACTTCGCTGGGAAAAAGAGTCTGGCCGAGAACATGCATTATGAATGCACGCACATCTGGCTCCGGTGGTGCTCTCATCTCGCGGTGCCTGGATAGTCGTGCTAGTGCTCGAGAATCCATTTGCGTACGCTGCCAGCAGCAAATGTTTTGGGCAAGCAGCCAATCAGCATCATTATCGACATTCTTAATCCAAAAATAAATTAGGATTTAACTTTTCTGTTTATCACTTGTGACAATATAACCAGTGTTTCCAATGCGTACCAAAAACTTATATAAATTTACTCTAATTTAACTTTGAGTTTTATTGTTAGCCCGAGAGCCAGTCATTGTCTCTACTCGGATTCAGGGTAAACCGGGATCAGTGTCGTCAGAGCCTCACCAAGGATCAAATTTTTGTCAGTCCAAATTTTTTACGACATGCTACAAAGCGAGGTCGGGTATGCGATCGGACAAATTGAATGAGAATTCCTAATTTGTGTGTATATTTTTTTTCAAAGCATGATTCACATTTTAATGCCACTTACAATATAGCACATATAAGTTGTTTCATTAGAACACATTTAATTGCCACAATTTGCAAAATTACTAACAAAACTATAACAAATTAGCAAACATATTTAATGTGGAATCCCAATTTTTATGTACAATTAAAATATGTGTATACAAGTTGTATACAAGGTGTAATGGACTATGGAATGTAATATTTGGAATTTTAAAGCATTTGATTTTTTTTGGTACAAGTACCATATCATAATATCAGAAATACTACAGTCCGATTTTTTTATATTTCTAAAACAAAATATTAGATTGACAAATATTTTAAAAATAAGTTGCCATGCAATGGCCATAATGAGTTACAGTTATTAATTAAAACATTGTGTATTCATGTTGCTGTGAATGTTTCAATTGTTAAACTATAAATCAGTCAAAACATTAATTAATTTAATTAGCACGCGTAGCTCTTAGACCAACCAATGGGCGTCCAAACAATGCGTGACGAGCGGAACTCGCTACGGCAACGTTCTAAAAATAGCGCAGACGTTACTAAATCTAGCACAGTCGCCGCACGTGCAGCTTGCATGCTCCAATGCAGGCTGATTATCGCAATCCTGTTAAAAAATGATGTGACATCATCAAACAAAATCTAGTTTCCACACTTGTAAATCATGTTCAGTTATCACACAATATATTTAATTTGAATAGTGGAAAAATTGCATCAGTGATGCACGAAGTTGTATATTGGTTGATAACATAGGTAAACCGACATGCTTATACTTCAACTGATCGTAACGTCCGTTTCTCTGACTGCATCAATTTCGTGTAACATCAACAGACAACAGTGAACACCAACACATCTCCTCATTGGTTGATTAAAAACCATACGATCCAAATATAATTACAAGTGTGGGTTTTCGATTTGCCGCAACCTGTGTTTGTACTTTCACGACGCGCCGTCGACATGAAATTCTTAGCGCACATTTTCACTGAATCACAGACGACAAGTTCGTCAAATAAAGGAACACTTCTAAAACTTTATACCATTGTAAAGAATGTTATGTTGTCGTTCCAATGATGTTAAATATGTATCATTTAACGTGGACTGAACAATGTAAGGGCTGCATGACTGGTGGTTTGTCATAGTTTTGCACCAGATCTGGCCAGATCCAACAGCTGCAGCGGCCGCTGTGGTAATGCTAGTTAGTTATTGTGATAGTCACTGTTGTCTTGTTAGTGGTCGCCGGTGCCTTTGATGCAGTTACAATTAGGTGTAGGAAATAATTTGTGAACGGAAAGAGCGGGTTCTTCCCAGGCATTAATAATTACACCAATACACACAATTGGGGCCTGCGAAACATCACCCAATTAGTTCACTAAACCATCCAATCGATGGGTGCTTATTGTATCTCTGCCGCCCTGATTATTTGGTCTACGCAAGTGTTTGCCTGCTTTTCAAGCAACAACCGCTAGAGGTTAGGTGACTATTACCCTAGCAAGTTGAGGTCTTAATTGATTTCTGTCGTGTGTTGGCCAGGCGATCCGGGTGGTCGATTTTCAAAACCAATCTCTGTAGATTTTATAACTGGCTTTGCTGCAGTTTCAATGACATCGTAAAAATACGACATGGACAGATATGGAAGGGTCAGCCTGGCGGACCCGTTCACAATAAATTTTAACCCGTCCAAATGACGGGTGGGCGGGTCTCTGGGTGAGGCCCTGAGTGTCGTACAGTGAAAACCAGTATTATCTTCCACTGGCAGTAGAACGAGAGCCTTACAGTGCTCCCATCTCGCAGTGCCTGGATAATCGAGGCTAGGGTTTTAGCGAGATGTATAATGGGAATGTGTGACAGGAGTGAGTAGCGGGGGTGTACCAGGGTGTAGTGGGGTTGTACCAGGGTGTAGTGGGGGTGTACCAGGGTGTAGTGGGGTGTACCAGCGAGTAGTGGGTGTGTACCAGGGTGTAGTGGGGATGTACCAGGGTGTAGTGGGGATGTACCAGGGTGTAGTGGGGGTGTACCAGGGTGTAGTGGGTGTGTACCAGGGTGTAATGGGGTTGTACCAGGGTGTAGTGGGGGTGTAGCGGGGTGTACCAGGGAGTAGTGGGTGTGTACCAGGGTGTAGTGGGAATGTACCAGGGTGTAGTGGGGATGTACCAGGGTGTAGTGGGTGTGTACCAGGGTGTAGTGGGGGTGTACCAGGGTGTAATGGGGGTGTACCACGGTGTAACAACAAAAACCAATATTCCAACTTAAGTCAGAAGAAAAAGAGTGCAGTGACACATTTGAGAATACCCAGCAGGACCTGCAAATTAATTTACTGGAGAATTGGCTAACATTTCGTTGATATTTGAATCCATTCATTACCTCTGGTTATTCCAGCTCCCCCCACAAACAAGTTATCTATCTAAGAGGGAAGACATAATGTACTCTAAGATCTGCTTCACGTTATTTGTTTTTGACTTTAAATATGGCTGTGTCAAAGCAGCTGATTGTCAGATTTCAAACGCGCGATGCTGCTCACTAGTGAACAACCAACCCCTTTAAGACACCAATATTCACACAGCTTTATCTATACATCGGTATCACGATTTTCAGTGACAGTGCTAATTTTTCACGAGAGAGAAACTTTCTGATAATGAAAACAGAATCGTTGGGGTGCTCATGTTTGTGTGGGTGAACATTTCAGGATTACACATGGCATGCCCACGTGACAGCTTGGTTGTCATTGGCAATGAAATCATCGAATCGCCAATGGCGTGGCGATCAAGGTACTTTGAGACTCGGCCATACAAGAGGTTATTAAACGAATACTTCAAGAAGGGAGCAAAGTGGACGGTTGCACCAAAACCTACCATGACGGACGAGCTCTATGACCAGGTAGAACATCTCACCGGTTTGTAACAATTGGTGTCTTTGACAGTCACAGATTGACCTGAATGTAGTGAGCAGGTGAAGAGGTATCCGAGTGATCACAGCTTAGACATTACGCCATTTTATGAAACGCACTCCGAATCCTTGCAGCTCGCACACAGAATCACCATGATATGGGTTCACGTGTATAGTTGTTTTGCAATTAACTTTTCTTATCTTAAAGATAATTGAATTCCACACAACTTTTTAATTAAATGTGTGAAACGGGATACACTGGATGTGTATGCATACCAACAAACTCTTTGTCAGTTGATTTTTTCAAACAACGCTCCTTCAAAAAATTCCAATACAAAGCCATATGAAAAATACTCCTAATGCACAGCAGATTAATTAAAGACACAGATGATTTTGGACAGTGTTGGAAACTCAAGAGATAGTTAGATTTAACTTGTGGAAGACTGCAGGAAGCTTTCCAAATTCAGACTTTTTAAAGTGGGATTATCCAAGGTTGTGGGTTGTGACATGCTTCACAAAACATTTCACGTTGTACAATTATCTTCCCTATGTATATAATAATGTAGAATTAACCCTGTAACATGTTTAATGATGTAGGATTACTCTCACGACATGCATCATGGTGTAGGATTACCAACGTTACATGTGTTGCGATGTAGGATTATCCCTGTCGCATTCTCCATTATGTAGGATTATCCTTATGGCATGTTTGATGATGTAAGATTACCCTCATGACATGCTACATGATGTAGGATTATCCTTATGGTATGTTTGATGATGTAAGATTACCCTCATGACATGCTACTTGATGTAGGATTATTCTTATAGCATGTTTGATGATGTAGGATTACCCTCATGACATGCTTCTTGATGTAGGATTATCCTTATGGCATGTATGATGATGTGGGATTACCCTCATGATATGCTTCTTGATGTAGGATTATCCTTATGGCATGTTTGATGATGTAGGATTACCCTCATGGCATGCTTCTTGATGTAGGATTATCATTATGGCATGTTTGATGATGTAGGATTACCCGTACGACGACAATGAGAAGAAGCTGGAGCTGTCTCTACAGGGCAAGTTTGTGCTCACTGAGGCGGAGTTGTGCTTTGACGCCGCAGACATCTTCCGGTGTGGACGAGACATCTTCATGCAGATCAGCCAGGTCAGACACACTCAGTCTCTATACATTCAACATATTTGTTGTTCTCTTGTTTCCCTGTCATCAGGGGTGAGGCTGGCCTTGATTCTTTTCCACGATTTCAGTTAACGTTTTTAGTCCTTTGAGCCGAAGGTCCAACGGACATATGCCATCACTCTGCGTCCGCCGTTAGCTGCATATCTCAGAAATCGTTCTACGTGTTCTCAATTTTTTCCATAGACATCTTAGGGTACTGCCACTATGCACAAGAAATCTGTATTTGATTGAATCATTCTAACCCCCCAGGACCCCCAAAACTGGAAAATTTTCACATTTTGTCTATTTTGTTCAAAAACTCTTCAGTAACTTTTCTCTGATTTTATATAGACAATTCATGTGGTAGTGCCACTATACACAAGACAAATATTATGTAGTGTAGTGTTTTTGTCACACATTGGACTGGTTGCTAAAAGACAGTGTCCTTAAGAAACTGCAACCCTAGTAGACACTACACAGGCTGCATGCCATGGCATTGGCCAGATTAATGATGTGTCATTGAGGGCCACGGGATTCTGCCTAATGCTAGGCACACAGCAGCCAATTTTCGGCACACACCAACCGACTAGTCGGCGTAAAAACCATCGGCCGGCAGCAGTCGGTTGGTGTGTGCCGAATTTAAGCCCAATGGTTGGCCTTATAGCGCCAACTAATGCCGATTCAAATGTTGAATCGGCGGTCGGCGTTAATCAGCAGTTGGCGTTAGATAAGGAGGTATCCGGTGACAAGTCGGCGCATATCCGATGACGAGTCGGCTGGTGTGTGCAGGTTTTTTGTCATAACACGACGGTCGGCGGTAACTTGGCCAATAAGAAATCATAGCGCTATCGTGATAGTTCTCGATACAAGTCAAGGTTAAGCCCGGCGTCTTTTTTGAGTTTTCAAACCATTTCGGGCCACATGCTTTCATTTTTTAATTTCATATTTTACTGACCTGGCGGATAACCAACGTTTCAGAAAGTGATAGATTATTTTTTATTCTATTGCCATTGACCATCATCATTTTTTTCGCTTGTTCTTAAAACAGGCGCCACAAATAAACCTAATTTCCACCTGACTTTGTAAGTTTGTTTCACGCTTCCGACAGGAATCGCCATTTTGTTTTGTGAAAAACGCTTTAAGGGCTGATGTACTGTAGTAAACAGGCAGTTGCCGAAATAAAGTAGCCCTGTGAACTAGTACCACTGTTGAGTTGCCTTCATTGCTATTGTATGATACAGCGTTACTACGTAGCAAGGCACTGTTGAGTTGCCTTCATTGCTATTGTATGATACAGTGTTACTACGTAGCAAGGCACTGTTGAGTTGCCTTCATTGCTATTGTATGATACAGTGTTACTACGTAGCAAGGCACTGTTGAGTTGCCTTCATTGCTATTGTATGATACAGCGTTACTACGTAGCAAGGCACTGTTGAGTTGCCTTCATTGCTATTGTATGATACAGCGTTACTACGTAGCAAGGCACTGTTGAGTTGCCTTCATTGCTATTGTATGATACAGCGTTACTACGTAGCAAGGCATTGTTGAGTTGCCTTCATTGCTATTGTATGATACAGCGTTACTACGTAGCAAGGCACTGTTGAGTTGCCTTCATTGCTATTGTATGATACAGCGTTACTACGTAGCAAGGCATTGTTGAGTTGCCTTCATTGCTATTGTATGATACAGCGTTACTACGTAGCAAGGCACTGTTGAGTTGCCTTCATTGCTATTGTATGATACAGCGTTACTACGTAGCAAGGCACTGTTGAGTTGCCTTCATTGCTATTGTATGATACAGCGTTACTACGTAGCAAGGCACTGTTGAGTTGCCTTCATTGCTATTGTATGATTCAGCGTTACTACGTAGCAAGGCACTGTTGAGTTGTCTTCATTGCTATTGTATGATACAGCGTTACTACGTAGCAAGGCACTGCTGAGTTGCCTTCATTGCTATTGTATGATACAGCGTTACTGTGTAGCAAGTGACTATGTAACACTAATAGCAATGAATATTTTGTTATACCATGTTGAATTTTGTTTTCATGTGAATAATGACTATCGACTTTAAAATGGACTTTTCTCCATAACTAATTCTGGACAGGTGCCCTGTTTAAATTCTTGTAACTTTGTGGTTATAGTGCAAATATTTCAGTAACCTTTTCTCTGATTTTGCATAGACGTTTCATGTGGTAGTGCCACTATACAGAAGAAATCTGTATTTGATTGAATCATTCTACCCCCCCAGGGTCCCGCAAACTCCAAATGACTTCAGGGCCTCTTGTTCTTTTCCCTCCTGATCTGGCACTGCTCTCTCCACCAACTGTCTCCATTCCCCTCTAACTTTCGCTCTCATTCTCCTCTCCCAATCCTCCCAAGTCTCTCTTTACACAATCCTTCCATCACAGTCTAGGTCTTCTCGCCTCCTTTCCCTTCCTCTCTCCTAATCCTTCCAAGTCTCTCTTTACACAGTCCTCCAATCCTGTCTAGGTCTTCCTCGCCTCCTTTCCCTTCCTCTCTCCCAATCCTTCCAAGTCTCTACACAGTTCTCCCATCCCAGTCTAGGTCTTCCTCGCCTCCTTTCCCTTCCTCTCTCCCAATCCTTCCAAGTCTCTCTTTACACAGTCCTCCCATCCCAGTCTATGTCTTCCTCGCCTCCTTTCCCTTCCTCTCACCCAATCCTTCCAAGTCTCTTTACACAGTCCTCCCATCCCAGTCTAGGTCTTCCTCGCCTCCTTTCCCTTCCTCTCTCCCAATCCCTCCAAGTCTCTTTACACAGTCCTCCCATCCCAGTCTATGTCTTCCTCGCTTCCTTTCCCTTCCTCTCTCCCAATCCTTCCAAGTCTCTTTACACAGTCCTCCCATCCCAGTCTAGGTCTTCCTCGCCTCCTTTCCCTTCCTCTCTCCCAATCCTTCCAAGTCTCTTTACACAGTCCTCCCATCCCAGTCTAGGTCTTCCTCGGCTCCTTTCCCTTCCTCTCTCCCAATCCTTCCAAGTCTCTTTACACAGTCCTCCCATCCCAGTCTAGGTCTTCCTCGCCTCCTTTCCCTTCCTCTCTCCCAATCCTTCCAAGTCTCTTTACACAGTCCTCCCATCCCAGTCTAGGTCTTCCTCGCCTCCTTTCCCTTCCTCTCTCCCAATCCTTCCAAGTCTCTTTACACAGTCCTCCCATCCCAGTCTAGCTCTTCCTCGCCTCCTTTCCCTTCCTCTCTCCCAATCCCTCCAAGTCTCTTTACACAGTCCTCCCATCCCAGTCTAGGTCTTCCTTGCCTCCTTTCCCTTCCTCTCACCCAATCCTTCCAAGTCTCTTTACACAGTCCCCCCTCCCAGTCTAGGTCTTCCTCGCCTCCTTTCCCTTCCTCTCTCCCAATCTTTCCAAGTCTCTTTACACAGTCCTCCCGTCACCAGTCTAGGTCTTCCTCGCCTCTTTTCCCTTCCTCTCTCCCAATCCTTTCAAGTCTCTACACAGTCCTCCCATCCCAGTCTAGCTCTTCCTCGCCTCCTTTCCCTTCCTCTCTCCCAATCCCTCCAAGTCTCTTTACACAGTCCTCCCATCCCAGTCTAGGTCTTCCTCGCCTCCTTTCCCTTCCTCTCTCCCAATCCTTTCAAGTCTCTTTACACAGTTCTCCCATCCCAGTCTAGGTCTCCCTCGCCTCCTTTCCCTTCCTCTCTCCCAATCCTTTCAAGTCTCTTTACACAGTTCTCCCATCCCAGTCTAGGTCTTCCTCGCCTCCTTTTCCTTCCTCTCTCCCAATCCTTCCAAGTCTCTTTACACAGTTCTCCCATCCCAGTCTAGGTCATCCTCGCCTCCTTTCCCTTCCTCTCTCCCAATCCCTCCAAGTCTCTCTTTACACAGTTCTCCCATCCCAGTCTAGGTCTTCCTCGCCTCCTTTCCCTTCCTCTCTCCCAATCTTTCCAAGTCTCTTTACACAGTCCTCCCGTCACCAGTCTAGGTCTTCCTCGCCTCCTTTCCCTTCCTCTCTCCCAATCCTTTCAAGTCTCTTTACACAGTCCTCCCATCCCAGTCTATGTCTTCCTCGCTTCCTTTCCCTTCCTCTCTCCCAATCCTTCCAAGTCTCTTTACACAGTCCTCCCATCCCAGTCTAGGTCTTCCTCGCCTCCTTTCCCTTCCTCTCTCCCAATCCTTTCAAGTCTCTTTACACAGTCCTCCCATCCCAGTCTAGGTCTTCCTCACCTCCTTTCCCTTCCTCTCTCCCAATCCCTCCAAGTCTCTCTTTACACAGTTCTCCCATCCCAGTCTAGGTCTTCCTCGCCTCCTTTCCCTTCCTCTCTCCCAATCCTTTCAAGTCTCTTTACACAGTTCTCCCATCCCAGTCTAGGTCTCCCTTGCCTCCTTTCCCTTCCTCTCTCCCAATCCTTCCAAATCTCTTTACACAGTCCTCCCATCCCAGTCTAGGTCTTCCTCACCTCTTTTCCCTTCCTCTCTCCCAATCCCTCCAAGTCTCTCTTTACACAGTTCTCCCATCACAGTCTAGGTCTTCCTCGCCTCCTTTCCCTTCCTCTCTCCCAATCCTTTCAAGTCTCTTTACACAGTTCTCCCATCCCAGTCTAGGTCTCCCTTGCCTCCTTTCCCTTCCTCTCTCCCTATCCTTCCAAGTCTCTTTACACAGTCCTCCCATCCCAGTCTAGGTCTTCCTCGCCTCCTTTCCCTTCCTCTCCCCCAATCCTTTCAAGTCTCTTTACACAGTTCTCCCATCCCAGTCTAGGTCTCCCTCGCCTCCTTTCCCTTCCTCTCTCCCAATCCTTTCAAGTCTCTTTACACAGTTCTCCCATCCCAGTCTAGGTCTTCCTCGCCTCCTTTTCCTTCCTCTCTCCCAATCCTTCCAAGTCTCTTTACACAGTCCTCCCATCCCAGTCTAGGTCTTCCTCGCCTCCTTTCCCTTCCTCTCTCCCAATCCCTCCAAGTCTCTCTTTACACAGTTCTCCCATCCCAGTCTAGGTCTTCCTCGCCTCCTTTCCCTTCCTCTCTCCCAATCCTTTCAAGTCTCTTTACACAGTCCTCCCATCCCAGTCTAGCTCTTCCTCGCCTCCTTTCCCTTCCTCTCTCCCAATCCCTCCAAGTCTCTTTACACAGTTCTCCCATCCCAGTCTAGGTCTTCCTCGCCTCCTTTCCCTTCCTCTCTCCCAATCCCTCCAAGTCTCTCTTTACACAGTTCTCCCATCCCAGTCTAGGTCTTCCTCGCCTCCTTTCCCTTCCTCTCTCCCAATCTTTCCAAGTCTCTTTACACAGTCCTCCCGTCACCAGTCTAGGTCTTCCTCGCCTCCTTTCCCTTCCTCTCTCCCAATCCCTCCAAGTCTCTTTACACAGTCCTCCCATCCCAGTCTAGGTCTTCCTTGCCTCCTTTCCCTTCCTCTCACCCAATCCTTCCAAGTCTCTTTACACAGTCCCCCCTCCCAGTCTAGGTCTTCCTCGCCTCCTTTCCCTTCCTCTCTCCCAATCTTTCCAAGTCTCTTTACACAGTCCTCCCGTCACCAGTCTAGGTCTTCCTCGCCTCTTTTCCCTTCCTCTCTCCCAATCCTTTCAAGTCTCTTTACACAGTCCTCCCATCCCAGTCTAGCTCTTCCTCGCCTCCTTTCCCTTCCTCTCTCCCAATCCCTCCAAGTCTCTTTACACAGTCCTCCCATCCCAGTCTAGGTCTTCCTCGCCTCCTTTCCCTTCCTCTCTCCCAATCCTTTCAAGTCTCTTTACACAGTTCTCCCATCCCAGTCTAGGTCTCCCTCGCCTCCTTTCCCTTCCTCTCTCCCAATCCTTTCAAGTCTCTTTACACAGTTCTCCCATCCCAGTCTAGGTCTTCCTCGCCTCCTTTTCCTTCCTCTCTCCCAATCCTTCCAAGTCTCTTTACACAGTTCTCCCATCCCAGTCTAGGTCTTCCTCGCCTCCTTTCCCTTCCTCTCTCCCAATCCCTCCAAGTCTCTCTTTACACAGTTCTCCCATCCCAGTCTAGGTCTTCCTCGCCTCCTTTCCCTTCCTCTCTCCCAATCTTTCCAAGTCTCTTTACACAGTCCTCCCGTCACCAGTCTAGGTCTTCCTCGCCTCCTTTCCCTTCCTCTCTCCCAATCCTTTCAAGTCTCTTTACACAGTCCTCCCATCCCAGTCTATGTCTTCCTCGCTTCCTTTCCCTTCCTCTCTCCCAATCCTTCCAAGTCTCTTTACACAGTCCTCCCATCCCAGTCTAGGTCTTCCTCGCCTCCTTTCCCTTCCTCTCTCCCAATCCTTTCAAGTCTCTTTACACAGTCCTCCCATCCCAGTCTAGGTCTTCCTCACCTCCTTTCCCTTCCTCTCTCCCAATCCCTCCAAGTCTCTCTTTACACAGTTCTCCCATCCCAGTCTAGGTCTTCCTCGCCTCCTTTCCCTTCCTCTCTCCCAATCCTTTCAAGTCTCTTTACACAGTCCTCCCATCCCAGTCTATGTCTTCCTCGCCTCCTTTCCCTTCCTCTCTACCAATCCTTCCAAATCTCTTTACACAGTCCTCCCATCCCAGTCTATGTCTTCCTCGCTTCCTTTCCCTTCCTCTCTCCCAATCCTTCCAAGTCTCTTTACACAGTCCTCCCATCCCAGTCTAGGTCTTCCTCGCCTCCTTTCCCTTCCTCTCTCCCAATCCTTCCAAGTCTCTTTACACAGTCCTCCCATCCCAGTCTAGCTCTTCCTCGCCTCCTTTCCCTTCCTCTCTCCCAATCCCTCCAAGTCTCTTTACACAGTCCTCCCATCCCAGTCTAGGTCTTCCTCACCTCCTTTCCCTTTCTCTCTCCCAATCCCTCCAAGTCTCTCTTTACACAGTTCTCCCATCCCAGTCTAGGTCTTCCTTGCCTCCTTTCCCTTCCTCTCTCCCAATCCTTCCAAGTCTCTTTACACAGTCCTCCCATCCCAGTCTAGGTCTTCCTCACCTCTTTTCCCTTCCTCTCTCCCAATCCCTCCAAGTCTCTCTTTACACAGTTCTCCCATCCCAGTCTAGGTCTTCCTCGCCTCCTTTCCCTTCCTCTCTCCCAATCCTTTCAAGTCTCTTTACACAGTTCTCCCATCCCAGTCTAGGTCTCCCTTGCCTCCTTTCCCTTCCTCTCTCCCTATCCTTCCAAGTCTCTTTACACAATCCTCCCATCCCAGTCTAGGTCTTCCTCGCCTCCTTTCCCTTCCTCTCCCCCAATCCTTTCAAGTCTCTTTACACAGTTCTCCCATCCCAGTCTAGGTCTCCCTCGCCTCCTTTCCCTTCCTCTCTCCCAATCCTTTCAAGTCTCTTTACACAGTTCTCCCATCCCAGTCTAGGTCTTCCTCGCCTCCTTTTCCTTCCTCTCTCCCAATCCTTCCAAGTCTCTTTACACAGTCCTCCCATCCCAGTCTAGGTCTTCCTCGCCTCCTTTCCCTTCCTCTCTCCCAATCCCTCCAAGTCTCTCTTTACACAGTTCTCCCATCCCAGTCTAGGTCTTCCTCGCCTCCTTTCCCTTCCTCTCTCCCAATCCTTTCAAGTCTCTTTACACAGTCCTCCCATCCCAGTCTAGCTCTTCCTCGCCTCCTTTCCCTTCCTCTCTCCCAATCCCTCCAAGTCTCTTTACACAGTTCTCCCATCCCAGTCTAGGTCTTCCTCGCCTCCTTTCCCTTCCTCTCTCCCAATCCCTCCAAGTCTCTCTTTACACAGTTCTCCCATCCCAGTCTAGGTCTTCCTCGCCTCCTTTCCCTTCCTCTCTCCCAATCTTTCCAAGTCTCTTTACACAGTCCTCCCGTCACCAGTCTAGGTCTTCCTCGCCTCCTTTCCCTTCCTCTCTCCCAATCCCTCCAAGTCTCTTTACACAGTCCTCCCATCCCAGTCTAGGTCTTCCTTGCCTCCTTTCCCTTCCTCTCACCCAATCCTTCCAAGTCTCTTTACACAGTCCCCCCTCCCAGTCTAGGTCTTCCTCGCCTCCTTTCCCTTCCTCTCTCCCAATCTTTCCAAGTCTCTTTACACAGTCCTCCCGTCACCAGTCTAGGTCTTCCTCGCCTCTTTTCCCTTCCTCTCTCCCAATCCTTTCAAGTCTCTTTACACAGTCCTCCCATCCCAGTCTAGCTCTTCCTCGCCTCCTTTCCCTTCCTCTCTCCCAATCCCTCCAAGTCTCTTTACACAGTCCTCCCATCCCAGTCTAGGTCTTCCTCGCCTCCTTTCCCTTCCTCTCTCCCAATCCTTTCAAGTCTCTTTACACAGTTCTCCCATCCCAGTCTAGGTCTCCCTCGCCTCCTTTCCCTTCCTCTCTCCCAATCCTTTCAAGTCTCTTTACACAGTTCTCCCATCCCAGTCTAGGTCTTCCTCGCCTCCTTTTCCTTCCTCTCTCCCAATCCTTCCAAGTCTCTTTACACAGTTCTCCCATCCCAGTCTAGGTCTTCCTCGCCTCCTTTCCCTTCCTCTCTCCCAATCCCTCCAAGTCTCTCTTTACACAGTTCTCCCATCCCAGTCTAGGTCTTCCTCGCCTCCTTTCCCTTCCTCTCTCCCAATCTTTCCAAGTCTCTTTACACAGTCCTCCCGTCACCAGTCTAGGTCTTCCTCGCCTCCTTTCCCTTCCTCTCTCCCAATCCTTTCAAGTCTCTTTACACAGTCCTCCCATCCCAGTCTATGTCTTCCTCGCTTCCTTTCCCTTCCTCTCTCCCAATCCTTCCAAGTCTCTTTACACAGTCCTCCCATCCCAGTCTAGGTCTTCCTCGCCTCCTTTCCCTTCCTCTCTCCCAATCCTTTCAAGTCTCTTTACACAGTCCTCCCATCCCAGTCTAGGTCTTCCTCACCTCCTTTCCCTTCCTCTCTCCCAATCCCTCCAAGTCTCTCTTTACACAGTTCTCCCATCCCAGTCTAGGTCTTCCTCGCCTCCTTTCCCTTCCTCTCTCCCAATCCTTTCAAGTCTCTTTACACAGTCCTCCCATCCCAGTCTATGTCTTCCTCGCCTCCTTTCCCTTCCTCTCTACCAATCCTTCCAAGTCTCTTTACACAGTCCTCCCATCCCAGTCTATGTCTTCCTCGCTTCCTTTCCCTTCCTCTCTCCCAATCCTTCCAAGTCTCTTTACACAGTCCTCCCATCCCAGTCTAGGTCTTCCTCGCCTCCTTTCCCTTCCTCTCTCCCAATCCTTCCAAGTCTCTTTACACAGTCCTCCCATCCCAGTCTAGGTCTTCCTCGCCTCCTTTCCCTTCCTCTCTCCCAATCCCTCCAAGTCTCTTTACACAGTCCTCCCATCCCAGTCTAGCTCTTCCTCGCCTCCTTTCCCTTCCTCTCTCCCAATCCCTCCAAGTCTCTTTACACAGTCCTCCCATCCCAGTCTAGGTCTTCCTCACCTCCTTTCCCTTTCTCTCTCCCAATCCCTCCAAGTCTCTCTTTACACAGTTCTCCCATCCCAGTCTAGGTCTTCCTCGCCTCCTTTCCCTTCCTCTCTCCCAATCCTTTCAAGTCTCTTTACACAGTTCTCCCATCCCAGTCTAGGTCTCCCTTGCCTCCTTTCCCTTCCTCTCTCCCAATCCTTCCAAGTCTCTTTACACAGTCCTCCCATCCCAGTCTAGGTCTTCCTCACCTCTTTTCCCTTCCTCTCTCCCAATCCCTCCAAGTCTCTCTTTACACAGTTCTCCCATCCCAGTCTAGGTCTTCCTCGCCTCCTTTCCCTTCCTCTCTCCCAATCCTTTCAAGTCTCTTTACACAGTTCTCCCATCCCAGTCTAGGTCTCCCTTGCCTCCTTTCCCTTCCTCTCTCCCTATCCTTCCAAGTCTCTTTACACAGTCCTCCCATCCCAGTCTAGGTCTTCCTCGCCTCCTTTCCCTTCCTCTCCCCCAATCCTTTCAAGTCTCTTTACACAGTTCTCCCATCCCAGTCTAGGTCTCCCTCGCCTCCTTTCCCTTCCTCTCTCCCAATCCTTTCAAGTCTCTTTACACAGTTCTCCCATCCCAGTCTAGGTCTCCCTCGCCTCCTTTCCCTTCCTCTCTCCCAATCCTTTCAAGTCTCTTTACACAGTTCTCCCATCCCAGTCTAGGTCTCCCTTGCCTCCTTTCCCTTCCTCTCTCCCAATCCTTCCAAGTCTCTTTACACAGTCCTCCCATCCCAGTCTAGGTCTTCCTCACCTCTTTTCCCTTCCTCTCTCCCAATCCCTCCAAGTCTCTCTTTACACAGTTCTCCCATCACAGTCTAGGTCTTCCTCGCCTCCTTTGCCTTCCTCTCTCCCAATCCTTTCAAGTCTCTTTACACAGTTCTCCCATCCCAGTCTAGGTCTCCCTTGCCTCCTTTCCCTTCCTCTCTCCCTATCCTTCCAAGTCTCTTTACACAGTCCTCCCATCCCAGTCTAGGTCTTCCTCGCCTCCTTTCCCTTCCTCTCCCCCAATCCTTTCAAGTCTCTTTACACAGTTCTCCCATCCCAGTCTAGGTCTCCCTCGCCTCCTTTCCCTTCCTCTCTCCCAATCCTTTCAAGTCTCTTTACACAGTTCTCCCATCCCAGTCTAGGTCTTCCTCGCCTCCTTTTCCTTCCTCTCTCCCAATCCTTCCAAGTCTCTTTACACAGTCCTCCCATCCCAGTCTAGGTCTTCCTCGCCTCCTTTCCCTTCCTCTCTCCCAATCCCTCCAAGTCTCTCTTTACACAGTTCTCCCATCCCAGTCTAGGTCTTCCTCGCCTCCTTTCCCTTCCTCTCTCCCAATCCTTTCAAGTCTCTTTACACAGTCCTCCCATCCCAGTCTAGCTCTTCCTCGCTTCCTTTCCCTTCCTCTCTCCCAATCCCTCCAAGTCTCTTTACACAGTTCTCCCATCCCAGTCTAGGTCTTCCTCGCCTCCTTTCCCTTCCTCTCTCCCAATCCCTCCAAGTCTCTCTTTACACAGTTCTCCCATCCCAGTCTAGGTCTTCCTCGCCTCCTTTCCCTTCCTCTCTCCCAATCTTTCCAAGTCTCTTTACACAGTCCTCCCGTCACCAGTCTAGGTCTTCCTCGCCTCCTTTCCCTTCCTCTCTCCCAATCCCTCCAAGTCTCTTTACACAGTCCTCCCATCCCAGTCTAGGTCTTCCTTGCCTCCTTTCCCTTCCTCTCACCCAATCCTTCCAAGTCTCTTTACACAGTCCCCCCTCCCAGTCTAGGTCTTCCTCGCCTCCTTTCCCTTCCTCTCTCCCAATCTTTCCAAGTCTCTTTACACAGTCCTCCCGTCACCAGTCTAGGTCTTCCTCGCCTCTTTTCCCTTCCTCTCTCCCAATCCTTTCAAGTCTCTTTACACAGTCCTCCCATCCCAGTCTAGCTCTTCCTCGCCTCCTTTCCCTTCCTCTCTCCCAATCCCTCCAAGTCTCTTTACACAGTCCTCCCATCCCAGTCTAGGTCTTCCTCGCCTCCTTTCCCTTCCTCTCTCCCAATCCTTTCAAGTCTCTTTACACAGTTCTCCCATCCCAGTCTAGGTCTCCCTCGCCTCCTTTCCCTTCCTCTCTCCCAATCCTTTCAAGTCTCTTTACACAGTTCTCCCATCCCAGTCTAGGTCTTCCTCGCCTCCTTTTCCTTCCTCTCTCCCAATCCTTCCAAGTCTCTTTACACAGTTCTCCCATCCCAGTCTAGGTCTTCCTCGCCTCCTTTCCCTTCCTCTCTCCCAATCCCTCCAAGTCTCTCTTTACACAGTTCTCCCATCCCAGTCTAGGTCTTCCTCGCCTCCTTTCCCTTCCTCTCTCCCAATCCTTTCAAGTCTCTTTACACAGTCCTCCCATCCCAGTCTATGTCTTCCTCGCTTCCTTTCCCTTCCTCTCTCCCAATCCTTCCAAGTCTCTTTACACAGTCCTCCCATCCCAGTCTAGGTCTTCCTCGCCTCCTTTCCCTTCCTCTCTCCCAATCCTTTCAAGTCTCTTTACACAGTCCTCCCATCCCAGTCTAGGTCTTCCTCACCTCCTTTCCCTTCCTCTCTCCCAATCCCTCCAAGTCTCTCTTTACACAGTTCTCCCATCCCAGTCTAGGTCTTCCTCGCCTCCTTTCCCTTCCTCTCTCCCAATCCTTTCAAGTCTCTACACAGTCCTCCCATCCCAGTCTATGTCTTCCTCGCCTCCTTTCCCTTCCTCTCTACCAATCCTTCCAAGTCTCTTTACACAGTCCTCCCATCCCAGTCTATGTCTTCCTCGCTTCCTTTCCCTTCCTCTCTCCCAATCCTTCCAAGTCTCTTTACACAGTCCTCCCATCCCAGTCTAGGTCTTCCTCGCCTCCTTTCCCTTCCTCTCTCCCAATCCTTCCAAGTCTCTTTACACAGTCCTCCCATCCCAGTCTAGCTCTTCCTCGCCTCCTTTCCCTTCCTCTCTCCCAATCCCTCCAAGTCTCTTTACACAGTCCTCCCATCCCAGTCTAGGTCTTCCTCACCTCCTTTCCCTTTCTCTCTCCCAATCCCTCCAAGTCTCTCTTTACACAGTTCTCCCATCCCAGTCTAGGTCTTCCTCGCCTCCTTTCCCTTCCTCTCTCCCAATCCTTTCAAGTCTCTTTACACAGTTCTCCCATCCCAGTCTAGGTCTCCCTTGCCTCCTTTCCCTTCCTCTCTCCCAATCCTTCCAAGTCTCTTTACACAGTCCTCCCATCCCAGTCTAGGTCTTCCTCACCTCTTTTCCCTTCCTCTCTCCCAATCCCTCCAAGTCTCTCTTTACACAGTTCTCCCATCCCAGTCTAGGTCTTCGTCGCCTCCTTTCCCTTCCTCTCTCCCAATCCTTTCAAGTCTCTTTACACAGTTCTCCCATCCCAGTCTAGGTCTCCCTTGCCTCCTTTCCCTTCCTCTCTCCCTATCCTTCCAAGTCTCTTTACACAGTCCTCCCATCCCAGTCTAGGTCTTCCTCGCCTCCTTTCCCTTCCTCTCCCCCAATCCTTTCAAGTCTCTTTACACAGTTCTCCTATCCCAGTCTAGGTCTCCCTCGCCTCCTTTCCCTTCCTCTCTCCCAATCCTTTCAAGTCTCTTTACACAGTTCTCCCATCCCAGTCTAGGTCTCCCTCGCCTCCTTTCCCTTCCTCTCTCCCAATCCTTTCAAGTCTCTTTACACAGTTCTCCCATCCCAGTCTAGGTCTCCCTTGCCTCCTTTCCCTTCCTCTCTCCCAATCCTTCCAAGTCTCTTTACACAGTCCTCCCATCCCAGTCTAGGTCTTCCTCACCTCTTTTCCCTTCCTCTCTCCCAATCCCTCCAAGTCTCTCTTTACACAGTTCTCCCATCACAGTCTAGGTCTTCCTCGCCTCCTTTCCCTTCCTCTCTCCCAATCCTTTCAAGTCTCTTTACACAGTTCTCCCATCCCAGTCTAGGTCTCCCTTGCCTCCTTTCCCTTCCTCTCTCCCTATCCTTCCAAGTCTCTTTACACAGTCCTCCCATCCCAGTCTAGGTCTTCCTCGCCTCCTTTCCCTTCCTCTCCCCCAATCCTTTCAAGTCTCTTTACACAGTTCTCCCATCCCAGTCTAGGTCTCCCTCGCCTCCTTTCCCTTCCTCTCTCCCAATCCTTTCAAGTCTCTTTACACAGTTCTCCCATCCCAGTCTAGGTCTTCCTCGCCTCCTTTTCCTTCCTCTCTCCCAATCCTTCCAAGTCTCTTTACACAGTCCTCCCATCCCAGTCTAGGTCTTCCTCGCCTCCTTTCCCTTCCTCTCTCCCAATCCCTCCAAGTCTCTCTTTACACAGTTCTCCCATCCCAGTCTAGGTCTTCCTCGCCTCCTTTCCCTTCCTCTCTCCCAATCCTTTCAAGTCTCTTTACACAGTCCTCCCATCCCAGTCTAGCTCTTCCTCGCCTCCTTTCCCTTCCTCTCTCCCAATCCCTCCAAGTCTCTTTACACAGTTCTCCCATCCCAGTCTAGGTCTTCCTCGCCTCCTTTCCCTTCCTCTCTCCCAATCCCTCCAAGTCTCTCTTTACACAGTTCTCCCATCCCAGTCTAGGTCTTCCTCGCCTCCTTTCCCTTCCTCTCTCCCAATCTTTCCAAGTCTCTTTACACAGTCCTCCCGTCACCAGTCTAGGTCTTCCTCGCCTCCTTTCCCTTCCTCTCTCCCAATCCCTCCAAGTCTCTTTACACAGTCCTCCCATCCCAGTCTAGGTCTTCCTTGCCTCCTTTCCCTTCCTCTCACCCAATCCTTCCAAGTCTCTTTACACAGTCCCCCCTCCCAGTCTAGGTCTTCCTCGCCTCCTTTCCCTTCCTCTCTCCCAATCTTTCCAAGTCTCTTTACACAGTCCTCCCGTCACCAGTCTAGGTCTTCCTCGCCTCTTTTCCCTTCCTCTCTCCCAATCCTTTCAAGTCTCTTTACACAGTCCTCCCATCCCAGTCTAGCTCTTCCTCGCCTCCTTTCCCTTCCTCTCTCCCAATCCCTCCAAGTCTCTTTACACAGTCCTCCCATCCCAGTCTAGGTCTTCCTCGCCTCCTTTCCCTTCCTCTCTCCCAATCCTTTCAAGTCTCTTTACACAGTTCTCCCATCCCAGTCTAGGTCTCCCTCGCCTCCTTTCCCTTCCTCTCTCCCAATCCTTTCAAGTCTCTTTACACAGTTCTCCCATCCCAGTCTAGGTCTTCCTCGCCTCCTTTTCCTTCCTCTCTCCCAATCCTTCCAAGTCTCTTTACACAGTTCTCCCATCCCAGTCTAGGTCTTCCTCGCCTCCTTTCCCTTCCTCTCTCCCAATCCCTCCAAGTCTCTCTTTACACAGTTCTCCCATCCCAGTCTAGGTCTTCCTCGCCTCCTTTCCCTTCCTCTCTCCCAATCTTTCCAAGTCTCTTTACACAGTCCTCCCGTCACCAGTCTAGGTCTTCCTCGCCTCCTTTCCCTTCCTCTCTCCCAATCCTTTCAAGTCTCTTTACACAGTCCTCCCATCCCAGTCTATGTCTTCCTCGCTTCCTTTCCCTTCCTCTCTCCCAATCCTTCCAAGTCTCTTTACACAGTCCTCCCATCCCAGTCTAGGTCTTCCTCGCCTCCTTTCCCTTCCTCTCTCCCAATCCTTTCAAGTCTCTTTACACAGTCCTCCCATCCCAGTCTAGGTCTTCCTCACCTCCTTTCCCTTCCTCTCTCCCAATCCCTCCAAGTCTCTCTTTACACAGTTCTCCCATCCCAGTCTAGGTCTTCCTCGCCTCCTTTCCCTTCCTCTCTCCCAATCCTTTCAAGTCTCTTTACACAGTCCTCCCATCCCAGTCTATGTCTTCCTCGCCTCCTTTCCCTTCCTCTCTACCAATCCTTCCAAGTCTCTTTACACAGTCCTCCCATCCCAGTCTATGTCTTCCTCGCTTCCTTTCCCTTCCTCTCTCCCAATCCTTCCAAGTCTCTTTACACAGTCCTCCCATCCCAGTCTAGGTCTTCCTCGCCTCCTTTCCCTTCCTCTCTCCCAATCCTTCCAAGTCTCTTTACACAGTCCTCCCATCCCAGTCTAGCTCTTCCTCGCCTCCTTTCCCTTCCTCTCTCCCAATCCCTCCAAGTCTCTTTACACAGTCCTCCCATCCCAGTCTAGGTCTTCCTCACCTCCTTTCCCTTTCTCTCTCCCAATCCCTCCAAGTCTCTCTTTACACAGTTCTCCCATCCCAGTCTAGGTCTTCCTTGCCTCCTTTCCCTTCCTCTCTCCCAATCCTTCCAAGTCTCTTTACACAGTCCTCCCATCCCAGTCTAGGTCTTCCTCACCTCTTTTCCCTTCCTCTCTCCCAATCCCTCCAAGTCTCTCTTTACACAGTTCTCCCATCCCAGTCTAGGTCTTCCTCGCCTCCTTTCCCTTCCTCTCTCCCAATCCTTTCAAGTCTCTTTACACAGTTCTCCCATCCCAGTCTAGGTCTCCCTTGCCTCCTTTCCCTTCCTCTCTCCCTATCCTTCCAAGTCTCTTTACACAGTCCTCCCATCCCAGTCTAGGTCTTCCTCGCCTCCTTTCCCTTCCTCTCCCCCAATCCTTTCAAGTCTCTTTACACAGTTCTCCTATCCCAGTCTAGGTCTCCCTCGCCTCCTTTCCCTTCCTCTCTCCCAATCCTTTCAAGTCTCTTTACACAGTTCTCCCATCCCAGTCTAGGTCTCCCTCGCCTCCTTTCCCTTCCTCTCTCCCAATCCTTTCAAGTCTCTTTACACAGTTCTCCCATCCCAGTCTAGGTCTCCCTTGCCTCCTTTCCCTTCCTCTCTCCCAATCCTTCCAAGTCTCTTTACACAGTCCTCCCATCCCAGTCTAGGTCTTCCTCACCTCTTTTCCCTTCCTCTCTCCCAATCCCTCCAAGTCTCTCTTTACACAGTTCTCCCATCACAGTCTAGGTCTTCCTCGCCTCCTTTCCCTTCCTCTCTCCCAATCCTTTCAAGTCTCTTTACACAGTTCTCCCATCCCAGTCTAGGTCTCCCTTGCCTCCTTTCCCTTCCTCTCTCCCTATCCTTCCAAGTCTCTTTACACAGTCCTCCCATCCCAGTCTAGGTCTTCCTCGCCTCCTTTCCCTTCCTCTCCCCCAATCCTTTCAAGTCTCTTTACACAGTTCTCCCATCCCAGTCTAGGTCTCCCTCGCCTCCTTTCCCTTCCTCTCTCCCAATCCTTTCAAGTCTCTTTACACAGTTCTCCCATCCCAGTCTAGGTCTTCCTCGCCTCCTTTTCCTTCCTCTCTCCCAATCCTTCCAAGTCTCTTTACACAGTCCTCCCATCCCAGTCTAGGTCTTCCTCGCCTCCTTTCCCTTCCTCTCTCCCAATCCCTCCAAGTCTCTCTTTACACAGTTCTCCCATCCCAGTCTAGGTCTTCCTCGCCTCCTTTCCCTTCCTCTCTCCCAATCCTTTCAAGTCTCTTTACACAGTCCTCCCATCCCAGTCTAGCTCTTCCTCGCCTCCTTTCCCTTCCTCTCTCCCAATCCCTCCAAGTCTCTTTACACAGTTCTCCCATCCCAGTCTAGGTCTTCCTCGCCTCCTTTCCCTTCCTCTCTCCCAATCCCTCCAAGTCTCTCTTTACACAGTTCTCCCATCCCAGTCTAGGTCTTCCTCGCCTCCTTTCCCTTCCTCTCTCCCAATCTTTCCAAGTCTCTTTACACAGTCCTCCCGTCACCAGTCTAGGTCTTCCTCGCCTCCTTTCCCTTCCTCTCTCCCAATCCCTCCAAGTCTCTTTACACAGTCCTCCCATCCCAGTCTAGGTCTTCCTTGCCTCCTTTCCCTTCCTCTCACCCAATCCTTCCAAGTCTCTTTACACAGTCCCCCCTCCCAGTCTAGGTCTTCCTCGCCTCCTTTCCCTTCCTCTCTCCCAATCTTTCCAAGTCTCTTTACACAGTCCTCCCGTCACCAGTCTAGGTCTTCCTCGCCTCTTTTCCCTTCCTCTCTCCCAATCCTTTCAAGTCTCTTTACACAGTCCTCCCATCCCAGTCTAGCTCTTCCTCGCCTCCTTTCCCTTCCTCTCTCCCAATCCCTCCAAGTCTCTTTACACAGTCCTCCCATCCCAGTCTAGGTCTTCCTCGCCTCCTTTCCCTTCCTCTCTCCCAATCCTTTCAAGTCTCTTTACACAGTTCTCCCATCCCAGTCTAGGTCTCCCTCGCCTCCTTTCCCTTCCTCTCTCCCAATCCTTTCAAGTCTCTTTACACAGTTCTCCCATCCCAGTCTAGGTCTTCCTCGCCTCCTTTTCCTTCCTCTCTCCCAATCCTTCCAAGTCTCTTTACACAGTTCTCCCATCCCAGTCTAGGTCTTCCTCGCCTCCTTTCCCTTCCTCTCTCCCAATCCCTCCAAGTCTCTCTTTACACAGTTCTCCCATCCCAGTCTAGGTCTTCCTCGCCTCCTTTCCCTTCCTCTCTCCCAATCTTTCCAAGTCTCTTTACACAGTCCTCCCGTCACCAGTCTAGGTCTTCCTCGCCTCCTTTCCCTTCCTCTCTCCCAATCCTTTCAAGTCTCTTTACACAGTCCTCCCATCCCAGTCTATGTCTTCCTCGCTTCCTTTCCCTTCCTCTCTCCCAATCCTTCCAAGTCTCTTTACACAGTCCTCCCATCCCAGTCTAGGTCTTCCTCGCCTCCTTTCCCTTCCTCTCTCCCAATCCTTTCAAGTCTCTTTACACAGTCCTCCCATCCCAGTCTAGGTCTTCCTCACCTCCTTTCCCTTCCTCTCTCCCAATCCCTCCAAGTCTCTCTTTACACAGTTCTCCCATCCCAGTCTAGGTCTTCCTCGCCTCCTTTCCCTTCCTCTCTCCCAATCCTTTCAAGTCTCTTTACACAGTCCTCCCATCCCAGTCTATGTCTTCCTCGCCTCCTTTCCCTTCCTCTCTACCAATCCTTCCAAGTCTCTTTACACAGTCCTCCCATCCCAGTCTATGTCTTCCTCGCTTCCTTTCCCTTCCTCTCTCCCAATCCTTCCAAGTCTCTTTACACAGTCCTCCCATCCCAGTCTAGGTCTTCCTCGCCTCCTTTCCCTTCCTCTCTCCCAATCCTTCCAAGTCTCTTTACACAGTCCTCCCATCCCAGTCTAGCTCTTCCTCGCCTCCTTTCCCTTCCTCTCTCCCAATCCCTCCAAGTCTCTTTACACAGTCCTCCCATCCCAGTCTAGGTCTTCCTCACCTCCTTTCCCTTTCTCTCTCCCAATCCCTCCAAGTCTCTCTTTACACAGTTCTCCCATCCCAGTCTAGGTCTTCCTTGCCTCCTTTCCCTTCCTCTCTCCCAATCCTTCCAAGTCTCTTTACACAGTCCTCCCATCCCAGTCTAGGTCTTCCTCACCTCTTTTCCCTTCCTCTCTCCCAATCCCTCCAAGTCTCTCTTTACACAGTTCTCCCATCCCAGTCTAGGTCTTCCTCGCCTCCTTTCCCTTCCTCTCTCCCAATCCTTTCAAGTCTCTTTACACAGTTCTCCCATCCCAGTCTAGGTCTCCCTTGCCTCCTTTCCCTTCCTCTCTCCCTATCCTTCCAAGTCTCTTTACACAGTCCTCCCATCCCAGTCTAGGTCTTCCTCGCCTCCTTTCCCTTCCTCTCCCCCAATCCTTTCAAGTCTCTTTACACAGTTCTCCCATCCCAGTCTAGGTCTCCCTCGCCTCCTTTCCCTTCCTCTCTCCCAATCCTTTCAAGTCTCTTTACACAGTTCTCCCATCCCAGTCTAGGTCTTCCTCGCCTCCTTTCCCTTCCTCTCTCCCAATCCCTCCAAGTCTCTTTACACAGTCCTCCCATCCCAGTCTAGGTCTTCCTCGCCTCCTTTCCCTTCCTCTCTCCCAATCCTTTCAAGTCTCTTTACACAGTTCTCCCATCCCAGTCTAGGTCTCCCTCGCCTCCTTTCCCTTCCTCTCTCCCAATCCTTTCAAGTCTCTTTACACAGTTCTCCCATCCCAGTCTAGGTCTTCCTCGCCTCCTTTTCCTTCCTCTCTCCCAATCCTTCCAAGTCTCTTTACACAGTTCTCCCATCCCAGTCTAGGTCTTCCTCGCCTCCTTTCCCTTCCTCTCTCCCAATCCCTCCAAGTCTCTCTTTACACAGTTCTCCCATCCCAGTCTAGGTCTTCCTCGCCTCCTTTCCCTTCCTCTCTCCCAATCTTTCCAAGTCTCTTTACACAGTCCTCCCGTCACCAGTCTAGGTCTTCCTCGCCTCCTTTCCCTTCCTCTCTCCCAATCCTTTCAAGTCTCTTTACACAGTCCTCCCATCCCAGTCTATGTCTTCCTCGCTTCCTTTCCCTTCCTCTCTCCCAATCCTTCCAAGTCTCTTTACACAGTCCTCCCATCCCAGTCTAGGTCTTCCTCGCCTCCTTTCCCTTCCTCTCTCCCAATCCTTTCAAGTCTCTTTACACAGTCCTCCCATCCCAGTCTAGGTCTTCCTCACCTCCTTTCCCTTCCTCTCTCCCAATCCCTCCAAGTCTCTCTTTACACAGTTCTCCCATCCCAGTCTAGGTCTTCCTCGCCTCCTTTCCCTTCCTCTCTCCCAATCCTTTCAAGTCTCTTTACACAGTCCTCCCATCCCAGTCTATGTCTTCCTCGCCTCCTTTCCCTTCCTCTCTACCAATCCTTCCAAGTCTCTTTACACAGTCCTCCCATCCCAGTCTATGTCTTCCTCGCTTCCTTTCCCTTCCTCTCTCCCAATCCTTCCAAGTCTCTTTACACAGTCCTCCCATCCCAGTCTAGGTCTTCCTCGCCTCCTTTCCCTTCCTCTCTCCCAATCCTTCCAAGTCTCTTTACACAGTCCTCCCATCCCAGTCTAGCTCTTCCTCGCCTCCTTTCCCTTCCTCTCTCCCAATCCCTCCAAGTCTCTTTACACAGTCCTCCCATCCCAGTCTAGGTCTTCCTCACCTCCTTTCCCTTTCTCTCTCCCAATCCCTCCAAGTCTCTCTTTACACAGTTCTCCCATCCCAGTCTAGGTCTTCCTCGCCTCCTTTCCCTTCCTCTCTCCCAATCCTTTCAAGTCTCTTTACACAGTTCTCCCATCCCAGTCTAGGTCTCCCTTGCCTCCTTTCCCTTCCTCTCTCCCAATCCTTCCAAGTCTCTTTACACAGTCCTCCCATCCCAGTCTAGGTCTTCCTCACCTCTTTTCCCTTCCTCTCTCCCAATCCCTCCAAGTCTCTCTTTACACAGTTCTCCCATCCCAGTCTAGGTCTTCCTCGCCTCCTTTCCCTTCCTCTCTCCCAATCCTTTCAAGTCTCTTTACACAGTTCTCCCATCCCAGTCTAGGTCTCCCTTGCCTCCTTTCCCTTCCTCTCTCCCTATCCTTCCAAGTCTCTTTACACAGTCCTCCCATCCCAGTCTAGGTCTTCCTCGCCTCCTTTCCCTTCCTCTCCCCCAATCCTTTCAAGTCTCTTTACACAGTTCTCCCATCCCAGTCTAGGTCTCCCTCGCCTCCTTTCCCTTCCTCTCTCCCAATCCTTTCAAGTCTCTTTACACAGTTCTCCCATCCCAGTCTAGGTCTTCCTCGCCTCCTTTTCCTTCCTCTCTCCCAATCCTTCCAAGTCTCTTTACACAGTCCTCCCATCCCAGTCTAGGTCTTCCTCGCCTCCTTTCCCTTCCTCTCTCCCAATCCCTCCAAGTCTCTCTTTACACAGTTCTCCCATCCCAGTCTAGGTCTTCCTCGCCTCCTTTCCCTTCCTCTCTCCCAATCCTTTCAAGTCTCTTTACACAGTCCTCCCATCCCAGTCTAGGTCTTCCTCGCCTCCTTTCCCTTCCTCTCCCCCAATCCTTTCAAGTCTCTTTACACAGTTCTCCCATCCCAGTCTAGGTCTCCCTCGCATCCTTTCCCTTCCTCTCTCCCAATCCTTTCAAGTCTCTTTACACAGTTCTCCCATCCCAGTCTAGGTCTCCCTCGCCTCCTTTCCCTTCCTCTCTCCCAATCCTTTCAAGTCTCTTTACACAGTTCTCCCATCCCAGTCTAGGTCTCCCTTGCCTCCTTTCCCTTCCTCTCTCCCAATCCTTCCAAGTCTCTTTACACAGTCCTCCCATCCCAGTCTAGGTCTTCCTCACCTCTTTTCCCTTCCTCTCTCCCAATCCCTCCAAGTCTCTCTTTACACAGTTCTCCCATCACAGTCTAGGTCTTCCTCGCCTCCTTTGCCTTCCTCTCTCCCAATCCTTTCAAGTCTCTTTACACAGTTCTCCCATCCCAGTCTAGGTCTCCCTTGCCTCCTTTCCCTTCCTCTCTCCCTATCCTTCCAAGTCTCTTTACACAGTCCTCCCATCCCAGTCTAGGTCTTCCTCGCCTCCTTTCCCTTCCTCTCCCCCAATCCTTTCAAGTCTCTTTACACAGTTCTCCCATCCCAGTCTAGGTCTCCCTCGCCTCCTTTCCCTTCCTCTCTCCCAATCCTTTCAAGTCTCTTTACACAGTTCTCCCATCCCAGTCTAGGTCTTCCTCGCCTCCTTTTCCTTCCTCTCTCCCAATCCTTCCAAGTCTCTTTACACAGTCCTCCCATCCCAGTCTAGGTCTTCCTCGCCTCCTTTCCCTTCCTCTCTCCCAATCCCTCCAAGTCTCTCTTTACACAGTTCTCCCATCCCAGTCTAGGTCTTCCTCGCCTCCTTTCCCTTCCTCTCTCCCAATCCTTTCAAGTCTCTTTACACAGTCCTCCCATCCCAGTCTAGCTCTTCCTCGCTTCCTTTCCCTTCCTCTCTCCCAATCCCTCCAAGTCTCTTTACACAGTTCTCCCATCCCAGTCTAGGTCTTCCTCGCCTCCTTTCCCTTCCTCTCTCCCAATCCCTCCAAGTCTCTCTTTACACAGTTCTCCCATCCCAGTCTAGGTCTTCCTCGCCTCCTTTCCCTTCCTCTCTCCCAATCTTTCCAAGTCTCTTTACACAGTCCTCCCGTCACCAGTCTAGGTCTTCCTCGCCTCCTTTCCCTTCCTCTCTCCCAATCCCTCCAAGTCTCTTTACACAGTCCTCCCATCCCAGTCTAGGTCTTCCTTGCCTCCTTTCCCTTCCTCTCACCCAATCCTTCCAAGTCTCTTTACACAGTCCCCCCTCCCAGTCTAGGTCTTCCTCGCCTCCTTTCCCTTCCTCTCTCCCAATCTTTCCAAGTCTCTTTACACAGTCCTCCCGTCACCAGTCTAGGTCTTCCTCGCCTCTTTTCCCTTCCTCTCTCCCAATCCTTTCAAGTCTCTTTACACAGTCCTCCCATCCCAGTCTAGCTCTTCCTCGCCTCCTTTCCCTTCCTCTCTCCCAATCCCTCCAAGTCTCTTTACACAGTCCTCCCATCCCAGTCTAGGTCTTCCTCGCCTCCTTTCCCTTCCTCTCTCCCAATCCTTTCAAGTCTCTTTACACAGTTCTCCCATCCCAGTCTAGGTCTCCCTCGCCTCCTTTCCCTTCCTCTCTCCCAATCCTTTCAAGTCTCTTTACACAGTTCTCCCATCCCAGTCTAGGTCTTCCTCGCCTCCTTTTCCTTCCTCTCTCCCAATCCTTCCAAGTCTCTTTACACAGTTCTCCCATCCCAGTCTAGGTCTTCCTCGCCTCCTTTCCCTTCCTCTCTCCCAATCCCTCCAAGTCTCTCTTTACACAGTTCTCCCATCCCAGTCTAGGTCTTCCTCGCCTCCTTTCCCTTCCTCTCTCCCAATCCTTTCAAGTCTCTTTACACAGTCCTCCCATCCCAGTCTATGTCTTCCTCGCTTCCTTTCCCTTCCTCTCTCCCAATCCTTCCAAGTCTCTTTACACAGTCCTCCCATCCCAGTCTAGGTCTTCCTCGCCTCCTTTCCCTTCCTCTCTCCCAATCCTTTCAAGTCTCTTTACACAGTCCTCCCATCCCAGTCTAGGTCTTCCTCACCTCCTTTCCCTTCCTCTCTCCCAATCCCTCCAAGTCTCTCTTTACACAGTTCTCCCATCCCAGTCTAGGTCTTCCTCGCCTCCTTTCCCTTCCTCTCTCCCAATCCTTTCAAGTCTCTACACAGTCCTCCCATCCCAGTCTATGTCTTCCTCGCCTCCTTTCCCTTCCTCTCTACCAATCCTTCCAAGTCTCTTTACACAGTCCTCCCATCCCAGTCTATGTCTTCCTCGCTTCCTTTCCCTTCCTCTCTCCCAATCCTTCCAAGTCTCTTTACACAGTCCTCCCATCCCAGTCTAGGTCTTCCTCGCCTCCTTTCCCTTCCTCTCTCCCAATCCTTCCAAGTCTCTTTACACAGTCCTCCCATCCCAGTCTAGCTCTTCCTCGCCTCCTTTCCCTTCCTCTCTCCCAATCCCTCCAAGTCTCTTTACACAGTCCTCCCATCCCAGTCTAGGTCTTCCTCACCTCCTTTCCCTTTCTCTCTCCCAATCCCTCCAAGTCTCTCTTTACACAGTTCTCCCATCCCAGTCTAGGTCTTCCTCGCCTCCTTTCCCTTCCTCTCTCCCAATCCTTTCAAGTCTCTTTACACAGTTCTCCCATCCCAGTCTAGGTCTCCCTTGCCTCCTTTCCCTTCCTCTCTCCCAATCCTTCCAAGTCTCTTTACACAGTCCTCCCATCCCAGTCTAGGTCTTCCTCACCTCTTTTCCCTTCCTCTCTCCCAATCCCTCCAAGTCTCTCTTTACACAGTTCTCCCATCCCAGTCTAGGTCTTCGTCGCCTCCTTTCCCTTCCTCTCTCCCAATCCTTTCAAGTCTCTTTACACAGTTCTCCCATCCCAGTCTAGGTCTCCCTTGCCTCCTTTCCCTTCCTCTCTCCCTATCCTTCCAAGTCTCTTTACACAGTCCTCCCATCCCAGTCTAGGTCTTCCTCGCCTCCTTTCCCTTCCTCTCCCCCAATCCTTTCAAGTCTCTTTACACAGTTCTCCTATCCCAGTCTAGGTCTCCCTCGCCTCCTTTCCCTTCCTCTCTCCCAATCCTTTCAAGTCTCTTTACACAGTTCTCCCATCCCAGTCTAGGTCTCCCTCGCCTCCTTTCCCTTCCTCTCTCCCAATCCTTTCAAGTCTCTTTACACAGTTCTCCCATCCCAGTCTAGGTCTCCCTTGCCTCCTTTCCCTTCCTCTCTCCCAATCCTTCCAAGTCTCTTTACACAGTCCTCCCATCCCAGTCTAGGTCTTCCTCACCTCTTTTCCCTTCCTCTCTCCCAATCCCTCCAAGTCTCTCTTTACACAGTTCTCCCATCACAGTCTAGGTCTTCCTCGCCTCCTTTCCCTTCCTCTCTCCCAATCCTTTCAAGTCTCTTTACACAGTTCTCCCATCCCAGTCTAGGTCTCCCTTGCCTCCTTTCCCTTCCTCTCTCCCTATCCTTCCAAGTCTCTTTACACAGTCCTCCCATCCCAGTCTAGGTCTTCCTCGCCTCCTTTCCCTTCCTCTCCCCCAATCCTTTCAAGTCTCTTTACACAGTTCTCCCATCCCAGTCTAGGTCTCCCTCGCCTCCTTTCCCTTCCTCTCTCCCAATCCTTTCAAGTCTCTTTACACAGTTCTCCCATCCCAGTCTAGGTCTTCCTCGCCTCCTTTTCCTTCCTCTCTCCCAATCCTTCCAAGTCTCTTTACACAGTCCTCCCATCCCAGTCTAGGTCTTCCTCGCCTCCTTTCCCTTCCTCTCTCCCAATCCCTCCAAGTCTCTCTTTACACAGTTCTCCCATCCCAGTCTAGGTCTTCCTCGCCTCCTTTCCCTTCCTCTCTCCCAATCCTTTCAAGTCTCTTTACACAGTCCTCCCATCCCAGTCTAGCTCTTCCTCGCCTCCTTTCCCTTCCTCTCTCCCAATCCCTCCAAGTCTCTTTACACAGTTCTCCCATCCCAGTCTAGGTCTTCCTCGCCTCCTTTCCCTTCCTCTCTCCCAATCCCTCCAAGTCTCTCTTTACACAGTTCTCCCATCCCAGTCTAGGTCTTCCTCGCCTCCTTTCCCTTCCTCTCTCCCAATCTTTCCAAGTCTCTTTACACAGTCCTCCCGTCACCAGTCTAGGTCTTCCTCGCCTCCTTTCCCTTCCTCTCTCCCAATCCCTCCAAGTCTCTTTACACAGTCCTCCCATCCCAGTCTAGGTCTTCCTTGCCTCCTTTCCCTTCCTCTCACCCAATCCTTCCAAGTCTCTTTACACAGTCCCCCCTCCCAGTCTAGGTCTTCCTCGCCTCCTTTCCCTTCCTCTCTCCCAATCTTTCCAAGTCTCTTTACACAGTCCTCCCGTCACCAGTCTAGGTCTTCCTCGCCTCTTTTCCCTTCCTCTCTCCCAATCCTTTCAAGTCTCTTTACACAGTCCTCCCATCCCAGTCTAGCTCTTCCTCGCCTCCTTTCCCTTCCTCTCTCCCAATCCCTCCAAGTCTCTTTACACAGTCCTCCCATCCCAGTCTAGGTCTTCCTCGCCTCCTTTCCCTTCCTCTCTCCCAATCCTTTCAAGTCTCTTTACACAGTTCTCCCATCCCAGTCTAGGTCTCCCTCGCCTCCTTTCCCTTCCTCTCTCCCAATCCTTTCAAGTCTCTTTACACAGTTCTCCCATCCCAGTCTAGGTCTTCCTCGCCTCCTTTTCCTTCCTCTCTCCCAATCCTTCCAAGTCTCTTTACACAGTTCTCCCATCCCAGTCTAGGTCTTCCTCGCCTCCTTTCCCTTCCTCTCTCCCAATCCCTCCAAGTCTCTCTTTACACAGTTCTCCCATCCCAGTCTAGGTCTTCCTCGCCTCCTTTCCCTTCCTCTCTCCCAATCTTTCCAAGTCTCTTTACACAGTCCTCCCGTCACCAGTCTAGGTCTTCCTCGCCTCCTTTCCCTTCCTCTCTCCCAATCCTATCAAGTCTCTTTACACAGTCCTCCCATCCCAGTCTATGTCTTCCTCGCTTCCTTTCCCTTCCTCTCTCCCAATCCTTCCAAGTCTCTTTACACAGTCCTCCCATCCCAGTCTAGGTCTTCCTCGCCTCCTTTCCCTTCCTCTCTCCCAATCCTTTCAAGTCTCTTTACACAGTCCTCCCATCCCAGTCTAGGTCTTCCTCACCTCCTTTCCCTTCCTCTCTCCCAATCCCTCCAAGTCTCTCTTTACACAGTTCTCCCATCCCAGTCTAGGTCTTCCTCGCCTCCTTTCCCTTCCTCTCTCCCAATCCTTTCAAGTCTCTTTACACAGTCCTCCCATCCCAGTCTATGTCTTCCTCGCCTCCTTTCCCTTCCTCTCTACCAATCCTTCCAAGTCTCTTTACACAGTCCTCCCATCCCAGTCTATGTCTTCCTCGCTTCCTTTCCCTTCCTCTCTCCCAATCCTTCCAAGTCTCTTTACACAGTCCTCCCATCCCAGTCTAGGTCTTCCTCGCCTCCTTTCCCTTCCTCTCTCCCAATCCTTCCAAGTCTCTTTACACAGTCCTCCCATCCCAGTCTAGCTCTTCCTCGCCTCCTTTCCCTTCCTCTCTCCCAATCCCTCCAAGTCTCTTTACACAGTCCTCCCATCCCAGTCTAGGTCTTCCTCACCTCCTTTCCCTTTCTCTCTCCCAATCCCTCCAAGTCTCTCTTTACACAGTTCTCCCATCCCAGTCTAGGTCTTCCTTGCCTCCTTTCCCTTCCTCTCTCCCAATCCTTCCAAGTCTCTTTACACAGTCCTCCCATCCCAGTCTAGGTCTTCCTCACCTCTTTTCCCTTCCTCTCTCCCAATCCCTCCAAGTCTCTCTTTACACAGTTCTCCCATCCCAGTCTAGGTCTTCCTCGCCTCCTTTCCCTTCCTCTCTCCCAATCCTTTCAAGTCTCTTTACACAGTTCTCCCATCCCAGTCTAGGTCTCCCTTGCCTCCTTTCCCTTCCTCTCTCCCTATCCTTCCAAGTCTCTTTACACAGTCCTCCCATCCCAGTCTAGGTCTTCCTCGCCTCCTTTCCCTTCCTCTCCCCCAATCCTTTCAAGTCTCTTTACACAGTTCTCCCATCCCAGTCTAGGTCTCCCTCGCCTCCTTTCCCTTCCTCTCTCCCAATCCTTTCAAGTCTCTTTACACAGTTCTCCCATCCCAGTCTAGGTCTTCCTCGCCTCCTTTCCCTTCCTCTCTCCCAATCCCTCCAAGTCTCTTTACACAGTCCTCCCATCCCAGTCTAGGTCTTCCTCGCCTCCTTTCCCTTCCTCTCTCCCAATCCTTTCAAGTCTCTTTACACAGTTCTCCCATCCCAGTCTAGGTCTCCCTCGCCTCCTTTCCCTTCCTCTCTCCCAATCCTTTCAAGTCTCTTTACACAGTTCTCCCATCCCAGTCTAGGTCTTCCTCGCCTCCTTTTCCTTCCTCTCTCCCAATCCTTCCAAGTCTCTTTACACAGTTCTCCCATCCCAGTCTAGGTCTTCCTCGCCTCCTTTCCCTTCCTCTCTCCCAATCCCTCCAAGTCTCTCTTTACACAGTTCTCCCATCCCAGTCTAGGTCTTCCTCGCCTCCTTTCCCTTCCTCTCTCCCAATCTTTCCAAGTCTCTTTACACAGTCCTCCCGTCACCAGTCTAGGTCTTCCTCGCCTCCTTTCCCTTCCTCTCTCCCAATCCTTTCAAGTCTCTTTACACAGTCCTCCCATCCCAGTCTATGTCTTCCTCGCTTCCTTTCCCTTCCTCTCTCCCAATCCTTCCAAGTCTCTTTACACAGTCCTCCCATCCCAGTCTAGGTCTTCCTCGCCTCCTTTCCCTTCCTCTCTCCCAATCCTTTCAAGTCTCTTTACACAGTCCTCCCATCCCAGTCTAGGTCTTCCTCACCTCCTTTCCCTTCCTCTCTCCCAATCCCTCCAAGTCTCTCTTTACACAGTTCTCCCATCCCAGTCTAGGTCTTCCTCGCCTCCTTTCCCTTCCTCTCTCCCAATCCTTTCAAGTCTCTTTACACAGTCCTCCCATCCCAGTCTATGTCTTCCTCGCCTCCTTTCCCTTCCTCTCTACCAATCCTTCCAAGTCTCTTTACACAGTCCTCCCATCCCAGTCTATGTCTTCCTCGCTTCCTTTCCCTTCCTCTCTCCCAATCCTTCCAAGTCTCTTTACACAGTCCTCCCATCCCAGTCTAGGTCTTCCTCGCCTCCTTTCCCTTCCTCTCTCCCAATCCTTCCAAGTCTCTTTACACAGTCCTCCCATCCCAGTCTAGCTCTTCCTCGCCTCCTTTCCCTTCCTCTCTCCCAATCCCTCCAAGTCTCTTTACACAGTCCTCCCATCCCAGTCTAGGTCTTCCTCACCTCCTTTCCCTTTCTCTCTCCCAATCCCTCCAAGTCTCTCTTTACACAGTTCTCCCATCCCAGTCTAGGTCTTCCTCGCCTCCTTTCCCTTCCTCTCTCCCAATCCTTTCAAGTCTCTTTACACAGTTCTCCCATCCCAGTCTAGGTCTCCCTTGCCTCCTTTCCCTTCCTCTCTCCCAATCCTTCCAAGTCTCTTTACACAGTCCTCCCATCCCAGTCTAGGTCTTCCTCACCTCTTTTCCCTTCCTCTCTCCCAATCCCTCCAAGTCTCTCTTTACACAGTTCTCCCATCCCAGTCTAGGTCTTCCTCGCCTCCTTTCCCTTCCTCTCTCCCAATCCTTTCAAGTCTCTTTACACAGTTCTCCCATCCCAGTCTAGGTCTCCCTTGCCTCCTTTCCCTTCCTCTCTCCCTATCCTTCCAAGTCTCTTTACACAGTCCTCCCATCCCAGTCTAGGTCTTCCTCGCCTCCTTTCCCTTCCTCTCCCCCAATCCTTTCAAGTCTCTTTACACAGTTCTCCCATCCCAGTCTAGGTCTCCCTCGCCTCCTTTCCCTTCCTCTCTCCCAATCCTTTCAAGTCTCTTTACACAGTTCTCCCATCCCAGTCTAGGTCTTCCTCGCCTCCTTTTCCTTCCTCTCTCCCAATCCTTCCAAGTCTCTTTACACAGTCCTCCCATCCCAGTCTAGGTCTTCCTCGCCTCCTTTCCCTTCCTCTCTCCCAATCCCTCCAAGTCTCTCTTTACACAGTTCTCCCATCCCAGTCTAGGTCTTCCTCGCCTCCTTTCCCTTCCTCTCTCCCAATCCTTTCAAGTCTCTTTACACAGTCCTCCCATCCCAGTCTAGCTCTTCCTCGCCTCCTTTCCCTTCCTCTCTCCCAATCCCTCCAAGTCTCTTTACACAGTTCTCCCATCCCAGTCTAGGTCTTCCTCGCCTCCTTTCCCTTCCTCTCTCCCAATCCCTCCAAGTCTCTGTTTACACAGTTCTCCCATCCCAGTCTAGGTCTTCCTCGCCTCCTTTCCCTTCCTCTCTCCCAATCCTTTCAAGTCTCTTTACACAGTCCTCCCATCCCAGTCTATGTCTTCCTCGCTTCCTTTCCCTTCCTCTCTCCCAATCCTTCCAAGTCTCTTTACACAGTCCTCCCATCCCAGTCTAGGTCTTCCTCGCCTCCTTTCCCTTCCTCTCTCCCAATCCTTTCAAGTCTCTTTACACAGTCCTCCCATCCCAGTCTAGGTCTTCCTCACCTCCTTTCCCTTCCTCTCTCCCAATCCCTCCAAGTCTCTCTTTACACAGTTCTCCCATCCCAGTCTAGGTCTTCCTCGCCTCCTTTCCCTTCCTCTCTCCCAATCCTTTCAAGTCTCTTTACACAGTCCTCCCATCCCAGTCTATGTCTTCCTCGCCTCCTTTCCCTTCCTCTCTACCAATCCTTCCAAGTCTCTTTACACAGTCCTCCCATCCCAGTCTATGTCTTCCTCGCTTCCTTTCCCTTCCTCTCTCCCAATCCTTCCAAGTCTCTTTACACAGTCCTCCCATCCCAGTCTAGGTCTTCCTCGCCTCCTTTCCCTTCCTCTCTCCCAATCCTTCCAAGTCTCTTTACACAGTCCTCCCATCCCAGTCTAGCTCTTCCTCGCCTCCTTTCCCTTCCTCTCTCCCAATCCCTCCAAGTCTCTTTACACAGTCCTCCCATCCCAGTCTAGGTCTTCCTCACCTCCTTTCCCTTTCTCTCTCCCAATCCCTCCAAGTCTCTCTTTACACAGTTCTCCCATCCCAGTCTAGGTCTTCCTCGCCTCCTTTCCCTTCCTCTCTCCCAATCCTTTCAAGTCTCTTTACACAGTTCTCCCATCCCAGTCTAGGTCTCCCTTGCCTCCTTTCCCTTCCTCTCTCCCAATCCTTCCAAGTCTCTTTACACAGTCCTCCCATCCCAGTCTAGGTCTTCCTCACCTCTTTTCCCTTCCTCTCTCCCAATCCCTCCAAGTCTCTCTTTACACAGTTCTCCCATCCCAGTCTAGGTCTTCCTCGCCTCCTTTCCCTTCCTCTCTCCCAATCCTTTCAAGTCTCTTTACACAGTTCTCCCATCCCAGTCTAGGTCTCCCTTG
>OZ023205.1:67414416-67616158 GCA_963995525.1 Escarpia spicata | reverse complement strand
GAATAGCAATGAGACACGCGGTACCTATTCGATGAGACACGCGGTAGCTATTCGATGAGACACGAGGTACCTATTCGATGGTACACGAGGTAGCTGTTCGGACAGGCAATAAATGCCAAACTATTGGTCTCTCCTGATAGTCGAAACTTCTTCAATACGAACAGGAAATGTGTCATCTCGTTCCGTCTCTTAGCCGTAGTCGTCTTGTGAGAGATGTCATCTCGTTCTATCTCTTAGCTGTTATCATTTTATGAGAGATGTCGTCTCCTTTTTTTTTTTTAACTGTCGACGTCTTGTGATATATATATATATATGTCATCTCATTCGGTCTCTAAACTGTCGACGTCCTGTAAGAAATGTCGTCTCGTTCTAGATACCTAACGTCGTGTGAGAGATGCCATCTCTTTTTGTCTCTTAATACTTCATGTCATCGTCTTGTGTCGTGCTGCATTTATGTATTTTATAATTGTCCTGAACATCACTCAAGTAGTAACGGTTGCACTGCATAAGTAGCTTTTGTCCTTTTCTCCAAAATACACAAGGTTTCGATTTTTTTGCATTGTTATAATTGGCTATCAATCAAGGCCCAAGGGAATACATACACAATGTGCAGGTGTTTTTGTTTTTATGTGGTTGATTCGCACCGCTACAGACGGAGAGTCGCCGTTACCACGCAGAAACGTATCACTATTAAAACAAAAATAACGTTAACAAATTATGCATTAAAAGTGCATATTAGGAAGCCGTGGTGGTAAAGTAATTATTATTACTACAAGTCGCCGATATTTCAGATGAATTCGGAACACGTGGATTGGTCAAACACCATGAATACTTTTATAGACACGTGTGCTCGTTATTATTCGTATGCACTATGATGTGTACATCTTTACTACTGGGCAACTTTGTATTATTTCAACGTAAGTTGCACAATTATACACGATTGCACTCACAATACAGCGTAAAATTTCTAGGAAATCATTTTCTCTCTCTAACTTATCAGTGGTATGGATAATCGACAGAGTTTTAAATTACGTAATAAATGTGTAATAATTTCTTTAAAACGTGTTTTCCCCACAAAATAACTGCTTGAAGTCACCACACACAAAAACAGATTTCATCATCGTAAGTAATTTTGCTACTAAGTAAATATGAAAAACATGTAACTTACGTTACCCTAGAGTAAAACGCAGTATAAAAAGTTAAACCATTTCTTAATTTGTATTATTATATTTAAACGAACTTTACGTTAAGATGCTCGAGTCCCGTTTTATAGCCCAATATTGAAGACGTGCGTATATTCTAGCACACTGGCTGTGACAGCACACCATTTTAAAATATAAGTTAACAATATGATATGTGCGTTCAGGCCCGTGGGCTGGTGGGGCATGTGTGGTTACGCACCCCCTTACTGAGGCAGAAGAGTTCTGTTCGAGAGAAGAGTTCATCTTGCGATCTCAATGAGGGTGCTGATGGAGGTCTTTAGGAGCTGACAATCTCAACCCGATAACGCACTCCACAAATCAACCAAGCTATCGGCCTGGTGTTTTTGAATATCAATCTTGCTGTCGAGCGTGTAATACGAACACGATATTCTAGCAAAAATGGCGTTCGTTAGGGAGGTGCATCTCTGCTTGGAGTGTGACATGAACTGTTGCAAAGCGTGGATGGGTATGTGCATGTTTCTTTACGCTGCACGGATCCGCGCCAAAACAATGCATTTGTTATCTACAGAGAACTACATTTATACTTGGCATTCCTATACATCTAGCTATTACGAACATGCATCCGTATCAATGTTTTCACCAGTTCCATATCTGTGTTGATTCGTAATTCACAGGTAGAATAAACGTACAGGTATAACTAATAATAAACAAGAGCACAGATTGTCCATGTTTAGATCGATGTATGTCGCACCCACATGTCAATATGTGTAACGACTTATAGGGGGATGGGGGGGGGGGGGGGGGGGGCTCCGCGGATAGACTCGCTGGGATGTCAATCGCGGTTCAGTGAACTTCTGTCCACTTAGAATGTATAGTCTAGGGCCTATGTCCTATAGGACTACTGCGGTTCCGAAATTTGTGCAATCCCGTTTACCTTACGTTGCTTGTTTCTTTTAGAAGAGACTATATAAGTCGTATTATGTCTAACATGGGAAGTAAAATGCACAGGGGCCTACAGATTTATAAATGTAAAATCCTTACGGCCGCATCATTAGCTGCTGCCAGAACCCTTGTCCTGATCATGGAGTCGGCGCTACCCGGGAGGCGCTACGAGCGCCTTGTCTATAGGCCTGCCAGGTCTATTGGACATTGGTATAACCATTGACGCCATTGGGATCTATTTTTATTGATACGCTCAACACAGTAAAAGGCGCACACTTTTGATTGCAAATGATAGCTGAACGAGCTATATAACATATACGTTTATAATCGTTAAGTAACATTTGCCTAGAAACCCACACCCTCGCATAACGCGTCGTCACGCTGACCCGGAGACCCCCATCCCTTAAGCTGACGTAGACATTTGATGTTTACAATATTATTATGGATATTAACCCCTATATAAATGGTGCAATCACCTGCATATTGATTACGTCCGGTTTTTTTTTTTTGATGCCATTATCCCAATTAGGTCTTATGTAGGTGTGCAAGGCTATACTCTACGTCACGGAGTTTTTTATGTAATAAAACTGATTAATTTATATGGTCGTATCATCTTTAAAATGTCAATGGACAGACCGATCGAGCCGCAATATCGCCACGACTGCACAATTATGGTACTGCATCATGAAATCTGGTTCAAGACTGATAGCGTATTCTTTGGTAACTGACAAGTATAGTGACATTTGTGATTGGGTTGAGATATGTAATGACGTCAATTGCAAAATGCTATCGCTTTTGATATTGATTTTGTTTCGCTGAGACTCACACTACTGTTTTTACTATTATTTTCACCACGACAACAAAATAGGTTAATGTCTATTGTACTAATATTGTAAATGTTTATTTGTGTCAGGTGCATTTTTGTGATATGTGTTTCAAGCAGTCTATGTTAAAAAAATCAGAAACTTAACTGCGCTTTGTAGACCAGCCTGTAATTTAATCTACCCACGTGGGTCGCAAGGCCGGGAAAGTGGACGGTTCCATGTCGGTAATGGCGGAGTGTGTTTATTTAATACACGTTTTTATTATAATAGGTTGCAAGCAGATAGTCACGTGGAAATATGTAGAATGTAAAACGTTATAAAATCTACGCTGAAAAAAGGATGATTGATATATATTATACTGACTCGTTATGTTTGACATAATTACTGAGAACCTGTTACCCCTTATGCAAAGTGACGGCTTCTGATATTACTACGCGCTGTTCTGATGCTGCTTGTAGATCCTTGCGCGCATGGCATTTAGTTCGTCAATTTTTGTCGTATTTGTTTGAATTTATATGGGTTGTTTTTATCTTAGTTATAGGTACCACTAAGGACACCATTGAGTGAGCTGAAAGCATAATGTACAGGGCGTATGTTGGTAATTTGGACAGTCGAGTAACCGAGGAAACGCTACACAGTTTGTTCGAGGAGCACGACTTGGGTCCAAGTAACGTGGTGCTGAAGCGTGGATACGCTTTCGTTGACTGTCCAGACCAAATTCTCCTCGACAAAGCTATAGACGAACTAAACGGTGAGTATTTTTACTCAGCCAGGTTGACTTTAAGCGTTCCTGTTGTGTGTTTGTTGAAAACGCCTGATTTAATGCTAATTTGTTTTTTTCTAGTTGCATGTCCACGTTGTCGGTTTTCAAAATGGCTGTCGCCTCGTGCGAGCCGGTAGGTTATTTGTTAATGAGCTTTGGGATGTTGATCTTATTATTTCCGCCACTACCTGCCCTTATGTGAAACATTTCATTGGGTTTAGTTGCAAATCTAGGTATATTTGTGCGTGTAATCGTAGTTTCGTATATTTACACAGAACCAGGAAATATGCTAACGAAATGGATTTTTTTCTTGCGAACACCGGCGTATATTTGGCACGCTGCCAACAAACCAGTGCGCGTTTTGTAATGAAACTTATCTGTACATTATAATTATTCAAATGCCTAATTAATGCACTAAGCGTTATAATGCATTATAAATTGCAATGCAGTAATGGTTTACAATTACAGGCAAAACATGGCGATTGTTGCCGTTTTTTTCGGAAATGTTTTTGTACAAAAACTGGACCAATTGACCAATTTATTCGTACACTGTATTACATTGTATGTAATGTTAACCTGTGACGCATTTCATGTAATACTGGCATAACTTTCAAGTCTTCCAGTGATTTATTTCAACAACGTTCACATTCACGTTACTGTTTTCTTCTTATTTATAAGCTTTTTTTATGTTTTAATTAATTAAATAAGAAAAAAGTTTGTTTAGACCATAATACAATTTCTAATGATTGTTGAGTGGATAACAACAGTTTACGTATATTTAACTTTGCCCTAGTTACATTCAAAGATGAACTCTCAGTGGAAAGTCATTAGTTTCCAAACTGTTGTTTCTTATGATTGCAAAGGGATATTAACCCTAGAGGTGACCAACTGTAAATTTCCACCGTGTACACAATTTAGAGCTATTTATGCTTTTAAACAATCACAACTTTGTTAATACTTATTGTAGAAATTTGATTGAGCTATCATTTTGGTATAACTCAATTTGGGACGTAAAAGAACCACTGAGGACGACAAGCACCCTGGCAGTGACCACCCTCAGTGCCAGCATAGAAAGGTCGGCTTGGCGATAATGTTCTGAAAAAGGCTGACTAGTTGAATGAGACCTCATAAGATCACTGTAACCACAATATATACAGACTAGTCAGTTAATAGAACGTTGCCGAGTGCTGGAAACAACTAGAACTAGAACTATAACTAAATTTTATCCAAAATAAATGCACATTTTTTTTACTTTTCTAATAGCTAATTACTGTAAAGTAAAAAAAGGTAAGTTCTTATATAGTGCAGTATCCAGTCCTCAGGACTGCTCAAAGCACTTTACTCCTTGGCAGACCTGTTCAATCGAACACCATCTCGACTTTTGGGAAACATCCAGGTACGCTGCAATTAATGCGCAAAGACTATTCGTACACAAATATCCACCACTGTCTATAGCCAGTTACTCATTCATACAGCTGAATGAACTGGAGCAACGTATAGTGAACAAACTTGTCCAAGGTTCGACACCGCCGCACAGGATTCGGACCTGGGTTCTCTCGGTTGAGAGTCTGAAGCTCTAGCCACTGCATCACAGCACTACTGAGTGGTTGTATGTATCCATGTCCAACTAGAGAACTGTAGCCATACATAGAAGCTAATGAGTACAGAAAAAAATTATCAAATATACTGAGAATTTGTTATATGAATTTTTAGGTAGACCCACGTAAAATGTATTCTTCATGAATGTCAGCAGGCCTTGACATTAAGGTTTTGTATCCATCCACTGGTCCGCCCAAAAAGTTATTTGCCCGGATTTTAAAAAATGATACCAAAGTGCCTGTCGGTCGCTTCACAAGAAGTCCAAAAAGTCTAAGGTTCACTTGGAGCGACGTCATGCTGACTTTTCTGAAGTTCTTATTTGTGCACATCGTTTACGAAATTAAGATAACGACTATATGAACAAGACCACTTATTGGGTGAATAATTAATTACCCCCGCCATTTGTCAATCATGCGGGCAGATACAAATGAGTTTGGCAGTGCATATACGTCATCGTTGGGCTTTCCATCGGTACCCCTATTTCCGGGTTTAGACCATATGAATAGGAATGTAAATTCCTGATGCAGAGCGTAGTCAAATCAGCCATTTTGGGGCATCTACTGCTATAACATTTGAAAGCTTTGTTGTGATTAGCTATTACTGAATCATGACATGATAAAACTCATTGATAAAAATGCTACAGGAAAAGGAATCATCCAGCTTTCCAATGACACCTCTCGTTCCACTGTCAATTGCAAGTAACGGAAACAAAAAAATTATAAAGAGATACTGAATTGGGCCAATATTTGTTCGGGGGCAGTTTTGCACTGATCAAGCGGGCCGAATTCAGCCCAATGACCACCTGTAAGGTTAACAAATATTTAAAGTGTTTTTCTTGCTGGTGCTCTCAAAGCACTTTGGTTTGACTGGTATTTGTTGATCATTCTAATCTTGTTTTAAGTTACTAGCCCACTATACAATAGCCATTTCTAAGGTTTTTTAATATGACCTAGTGAATCAGGTTGTTTTTCAGATGCCAATTCATGATAGATCTGTAGTGACTAGTGTAAATAGTTTAACTCTACTGTGCAAATGTGCCAAAACCACCCAATGCCTCGTATGTGCAAGCCGTCCAAAACGCCCACAAAACTTGCTTCTCTTAGGCCTTTCGTTTACCGTGATCAGATCCTTCTATTACACTAACAAGCCAGGTCAAATTGGTGACAGATTCTAGAAATGTCAAGAATACATGTGCTTTTGCCATCTTGCGAAAGCAGTTTGCGTTTGTGAATTAAAAGAGTATTTGGAAGTAAATCAAACTTTACTTTTGTTCAGTTGCGTTCGTTAAAATGATCTTCAACATCGCGTTGCATTTGGCGGATTTGATTGAGAACATTTTCCGTTAATTTTGAGTCGGACATATATGAATAGAGCATGAGTAGTGTTGGCAATGATCATAGAGTTCTATTATCGTCCAACTACGATGTCAGTACAACTTTTAGACAGAGATATCCAGCAGATGACCTGTAGTCGGCATCTTCATTTTGCAGTATATATGCAGTCATCTTGTTGATTGTGGCACCGCCACATCTTGTTTAATTTGTTTATTTGTTGTATTTTGCTACCTTGATCACACTGATAACGCAAAGGGAACATGTTTGTGAAAGAGGTTGATGTCTTTCAATGTTGATTTTTTATTGGAACAGAACGTTTCATTCAGTAATATGATCGGTAGAAAGTACCCTTTTTGTAAAATATAATTTGTTTGCACACTGATGTCATTTACAGAATAATGTATAATTTGAAAACTAACCATCAGAATTGAATAAATGTTTTACTGTGGCAAAACTAACATGCATGTCATGTTTTATTTTGTAATCGTAATTGTTGAACTTCGCTTCAAGATCTAAAACTTAATTGAATGCAACACAGCAATTTTAATAGCATATTTTATTTAAACATTCATTTCTATAGACAATGTAATTAATTTCATGTATTTTCATGCACTGGCTTTCAAGAAATCCATACTTTAATGCAAGCAACACACAATACAATTCACAATGGGTCGCCATCTTCATATTGTGTGCCCACAGAAGGGTGTAAAATAAGAAGGCTATCTATCCAGTAAAGAGTTAATACAACCCTGCATGATATTTCTTAAAAAACATGGTTTTGATAGGAGGCCGTAAGTACACTAGTATGTTACGTTAAATTTGGACTTTTTGAGATCCCCACCCTCTTGTAATGCTTCTCTGTATACCGCCAAAATATGTTCATTTTGAGGAAAACATGCCCACTCTATTATGGACGCATACATTTTATTTATTACTTGTAGAATATCTGTGTTGATTTGCAATTCACATAAACGCACTCATATCATAACTAATAATAACCAATAACACCAACTGTCCATGATTAGACCTATGTGCTTTTAATAACTGTAATGATTGATGGTGTGAGGGGCTGGCGCAGTAGTTGTGTAGGTAGTCGTTCCAGGCTGTCAATCGATTTTGAGTCCACCTAGGCCTACTGCTAGAATTGTTGACAATTTTGTTCACCCTTCTTTGCCAGTTTCTTTAGAAAATACATGTGTTCTTTCCAAAATGGGAAGTAAATACAGAGGTAACTTGTTATAATTGCACTAGAAAAATCTTGACCCATTTACTACGTCTACAACTCCTTGTTATGAAACAAGGTAAACAATACAATTTTATACATTTTGGGGGGAAATAATGGCCATTTTGCATATACAGGTATGTATTTTGTTATGTAATTTATTATAATACCCATTTTCAAAATTCAAACACCACATTTTTATTGTAATTTTTTAAAAGAAGTTAACTAGATTAGTTTAAAAAAAGTTAACTAGATGTACTCAGACGTCACTAGGTTACAATTAAATTTAACCCACAATATTTTTGTTAAAACTTATATAATTAAAAAATTCAACTAGTTTGCAAGATATTTTGACATATTGTGGTTCCTAATTACAAACAAATATGATCTACACAACAAATAATATTGTATTGATAACTTGTAGTGAATAATTTTAGTATTTGTTTATCATTAAAAGTGGATATCCTAATCACAATAAAATAGGCTGATTCACACAGCCTTCGCAATGGATGCTACTACAAGTCGATCTTTGGTGCGAGGAGCACGCGATGCCTATCGTTAACTGACATTTTTCTTAACGTTCTTTATGGTATTTTCACTGTTTGTTATCCCATTTTACATAATCGGAGATGTTTGAATCCTCTCGTGGTCAGAATGTCCGAATCAACCCGACTCCCACTCATGGCCAGAACGTTTCACATCCACTCCAGTGCAAGAAGTTTTTGTTTTGAAATGTTGTGCTTGCTTCTTGCCAGGTGTTAAACTGCTAAAAACAATATATTTCCTCATTTTCAAAATAAGATATCGCTCACATCCATCTAATATTTTGTAGACTTATAGTATAGGTTAGTGTCCTTGTACAGTCGCGCCTCGTTATAACGCGGTAGTCGGGGTCCACGAAATGAATCCGCGCTCAGCAGCCGAATACGCAAATTATTTTAGAAACGCTGTGTTAGAGTTGATTAAGGATTTAAAGCTATAAGTACGCTCACAATTGGCTTAACTTCGTCTTTTAATCAATATCAAAATACCAATTTAGAAAGCACATTTACCGTGCCGAACAATATTACGATTCACCAATTCATATGCGGTTGACAAATTAATATTTTGGCGCACCAGTACAGGCAGTAGCTTTGCGTTCATCGCAGCGAAAAGCTAATATTTGTTACGCAATGTTAGCTTACTGATTTTGCCTACTAAGCTGTATTAAAACGTTTTAAACCCATCCTTAAGCAAGGCGTATTTGTGAATTTCAATTGCACTTTACAAGCCGCCTGGCGCCGAAACCTGGCGATCCGCGGAAACCATGAGCATGACTAGCAGATTGGAAGCGATTCGTTTGATGTCAGCGCAAAAACAAACAATAGTTTGTCATAGCGCCCATTTTCCCCCTGGCGGCAGAAATTCGGGGTCCACGACCGACCGCGTTATAACCGAATCCGCGTTATAACGGGGCGCGTTATAACGAGGCGCGACTGTATTATGACAAAAATTGCATTTTATTAATAACATCCGTGACTGACCCTACTGCCTGTATTGGCGATATTTTGAAACAATGTGTTTATCGTAATATTATAATAATCCATCCGGGAGTGCATTGTGTACGGAGCTCTGAAGACAAATCTGGTGTTCCAGTGCTCTGTCCAATGCAGCACATAATACTACGGTACTGCTAAATGCCCTGTCACTATAGTCAAGTATGATGGCACATCGAGTCTCGTATAATGAGAGGATTAACCCATTTTTTTCCGGGATACGATTCTAGTCGTAGTTACCCTTTGTATCCGGGATACGATTCTAGTCGTAGTCTGCACTTGGCATGGAAACCCCGCATCGTAGTGTTATGGATCCCTATTGGTTGATTAACATTGAATGACGTCAGTATCTTGCCATCATTGGGAAACACGTAGGAATCACCAAATCGGCGCTGTTGATTGGTTATTCGACGTAGAGGTCCGCTACCCCCACGTAAATCGAAACCAAAGATGGCGGACAAGTCGCAAATGTCATCAAATTTCTATCGTTTTTGAAGGATAACTGCTAATTTACTTCATATTGGTGATAACAAGGAGGCAGACAAGCAGATAGACGATATAATATGCACGGGCATGCTAATTGATGCGATATTTGTCTGTGAAAATGTACTTTGAAGGCTTCGAATTGGAGTGAACCGACAACGGCACCTATTTTCGCCCACTTTGCACCACGACATATTTTGGGCGGCAACAAACTTATGTTACTTTCAACAACAGTAACTGCTTCACATATAAATTTACATTGAAATGTTGACCAAATTCATTACTTTAGTTTCTTGGTTTATTTGTTATAAGAAACAAAACACAAAAATAGATAGCGTCAGAAGATATTTAAAAAAGTGCGTAAATCCTCTCGGTAACACTACATGCTGCCACTCTGTTCTTTCGTGTAGGGGTGTTATTACAGAATTGTACATAACGAGATAATTATCCAAGATACGTGAACAAGTTTGATACCATTGTTTTCAGAGGAGAATGGTGTATAAAATAAAATCAACTTGTTCATTGAGATGTTGCCTCCTTCATGGAGAAAATGTCTTGTGAAAAGTAAAGTGACAAAACGGAACACAAATTTGAATTTGTTGGGAAATGTTTTGCCATATGCCACATATAGTAAATGTTATCAAACAACTAATTTGTCTATATAACTTCATAGTTTATTTTATCTGCTTTCTAATAGTAGAACACATTTCAAAATTCATTGAGAAATAATAAAGTTATGTCAATTTTAAACGAAGGCCTGTGATTTTCTGATGCTGACAAAATGATTTCTTGGATATGGTCAGGAACTGGCTGCAATTCGTCTGTACTAGCTTCAGGATAAAATGGGTTAAAGGTCTGCTTTCGAAAACATTGACTGTACATTATATTCTAGGTAGCCTCATCTATTGGTTATTACCGTTAACATCACGCCCTACATTGAAGACAAATTTGAGCAAATCACTTCTTGCAGAAACTATTCTAGTTGTGTTCCAAATGTATGTAATGTCTGCACTGTGGTGTTTTAATTGAGCACGTGTCTTGCACTTGCTAAAATATATTTTAGAACAGTTATCAGTCTTAGGGTTCACACTCCGCTTTAGGAATCATTGTAGGTGTGAATTATCATTCGTGATAATTGATGGAATATCATGTTCTCCACTGGATCTGTGTGGTTTCTTTGGGTGGGTAAAAACTGAATGTTCGAAATGACAGTCACATCCTGTAGACGAGGGACTCGGCAAATTAAACTGCATGGTGGCAGCCAGACCTGGGTTAAATTCTTAATTGCATTGGAATTGAATTAATAAAAAAATGCATGAATTTGGATGAACATAGAGTAAATTGTAACTTTTTGGTCAGAGACCAAAATAAAACAACCCACTGCAGAATTACAGGTATTTACATGCACAAAACATGGAATGCAATTCTTTGTCTAGCAGTTCTCTGCTCTCTCAGTCCCTATGTACCCCAGTTTTACTAGCAGCATAGAATACAGCTGCTAAGATGCTAATTGGAATGACTGCTAATTTACCACCAGAAACCAAAATTACTGTTTGCTGAAGGGGTGAATTAACATTTGCTAATGTCCAGAGTTCAGCATCCCCTTTGTTCTTTAGCCAGGCTGCAAGGTGGTTCCATACTAGATACTGGTGCTGGTTGATTGACTAGTCAGAGAACACTTAGATTGTAGTACTTGGTACAAGGCCTGCTTAGCTCTGTGTCTTCTGAGAGCAAAGCATGCATTTTTTATGGGCTTCCTGGCCATGCTGGGACAGCCCTGGATATGGGTGCCACCAAATGCCAATGGCCTGGACTAACCCATTAACCCGTAAGTGTAAATGCTTAATTAAAAAAAGTAAAGTGCTATTGTTTTCTTTAGTGGATTTTCACTGGGGCTTCATTGCACGTCAAAAGTCTCAACAAAACAATTAATGTTGCCGATTTGAATTGGAATTGAATGAAAATTAATTGGAATTGATCCTTTTTTGTGAGTGTGTTGAACTGAATTGAATTGGAGTTGATCCTTGGTAAATACACATGAATTTGAAATTATAAAAGCGAATAGAACCGAGGTCTGGTGGAAACCACAATGATGTGGTCCATCAGCGTTCATTGCCAACACGCATCAACTGGGGTGACATGTACAGAACCACCCGTGTAGGCTTGCCGCCATTTTGCTGCCTTTAATCCGTGGATTGTTATCAGTGTTTGTCATGAGAAAATGTGGATGAACATTGGGACTAACTAGTACAGTGCAACACGCTTATAACGAACACGGATACAACAAATTGATGGATATAACGAAACAATTTCTTATGTACGGATTTTTTCCCTATCTTTTCCATTATAAGCATTCATGCATATTACGAACACGGGTATAACGAATTCACGGTTATTACGAAACGAACACCTTTTCCCAAACAAATTTCGCTATATAACGAATTTCTGTCCAACCGAAAATCGCCCGGTTGTTTGCAAATATTTCTCAGCGTGACCTGGAAGTCGTGCCGTGGAGAGTGCAAGTGCCAAAATAATTAGGTAAATTTGTAACAGGGCTACGCAATCAGATGCTGCAGCGCACTGCGACTGGCTTGAGGATTTCCTTTTGTCTGGTGCCCTAGCCAACAGCAAACAAACATCAATGGAGGACTTCTTCAAAGCAGCTTAACTGGTGTCATTCTGTGAGTGTTGTACAAGAAGTAGTAGTTACCATGTATTCATCCTGCCACAGTTCGTGTTTTTGTGTGCTTTGAAGCGACGTGCTTGCCATGGCATGTGTTTACGTCATACTGTATTTCATTACTTTTTCACGCATGGTGGACTATGCTGTAACTACAATTAATAGTAACATTTGTCTTATGTATCATCTAAATAAATGTTACACAACAAAATATCTTTGCGTTTGATAGACACCTGGCGAATAGTTTTAAAACTCACACACAACACTGCCACCTAGTGGGTAAATGCGTACACGCATATAACAAATTCACGGATATAACGAACTCGTTAGCTACCCACAAAGTAGTTCGTTATAAGCGTGTTGCACCTTAGAAGATTTTTTATGGAAGGGAGACAATGGAATTGATTGTTTTCAGTGCGAATGAACATGTTGGATCTATGACAATGTCACCATCAATTGATGCAAACAACAAATACATGGTGTACATTCAAATGAGAAGTGTCTGGATTGTTTGGTGATGCCATATGGGTACTGCCAAACGTCAATCCCATTTCTGTCATTGCCCACAATGTTGTTAAATTGATTAGTTAGTTGTGATATGTATGGTGGCAGTACTAACTGCATCAATGTGGATTGTTGACGTAAATTAAATGGATGTTAGGTAACATAGGTTGGTCCATGGACAGTTAGTCACATATGTTATGTATGTAGCTTGGCACAAGTAAATAGTAGTGCTGCCAGATGAGTTATTAAAAAACTAACATTAGTTTGATGTATTTTGGTGAGTGATCAATCAATTTTGATTACATTCGTGGTTGTACTGTAATTTTAGTACGCTGTTTTGCGATGCTTCCTTGGACCAGTGGTCACTCACACACCTACTGGGATTTAAGGGGGAATTAATGTCGGCCACCAGAGCCACCTTAACCCATTAGACCTCAAGTCGGCCAAACCTGCCCGAGTTCCGACTCCTCAAGTCAGCCAAACCCGCCCGAAAAGATTAACGTCATAGTTTCATATATTCCAGAGGCGCACTCTGGGGGATACTTTTGAAACATTCAACGTGTCTCAATAACATATTGGCAACGAATTGTGGGTATTTCTGGTGTATGTTGCTATTCGACTTATCAAAGTTTCATGAGTTTTTTCAAGCTGCTCCAGTTTTTGAGAGAACAAAATGGCATCTGCTGGTCCTAGTCGTTTGTGTGCAGACGTCGTGTGTCTGTGATGACAGTGATATCGAAGAAAGTGATTCAGACATCGATGTTCATGTAATTATATGCGCCTTTGTTCGATACTTCGGCTCGACGATCGTTGTTGTTGTTGTCAGGGAAGATGGTTGGTCACGCCCATTTAGTAAACGGTATATAATAAAACACGCTACGAAACGAGTCCCGCACTCTGTATTCCTTATTCTTGCACAAAATCAGTATATTTTGATTAGGACATTGTGTGACGATGTTGTAGTTGTATTATTTGGTGATTGGTAAGTGTTGTAACTTGCGGGACTGTCCTGTTGTTCACTTGTTGTTTTGACTGAGGCTGCCCGGGGTGGTAGTGCTGACATTTGACAGCTACATGTGCCTGTGACAAGGCACTCCCATCACACAGTAATGAAGTATATATAATTATAGCCATCAGAATTTAATAATGCAGGTATTACTGCGTAGGCATTTATATGCTCTTGATAATAAAAAAATTATACATCCATCAATCATTATGTTCATTGTAGAAATTATGGTCCGGCAGGGTTTTGTTTTACCACATCTTGTTTGGACAAAATACTTATGATACAATAACACGTTGTACCAATATATTGTTTTAATTACATTTTACTAACATAAATTACAGCACTGCAACATGGTGTCCATTGAAGGTAGACTCCATATAGTGATGTACCCATATTTAATTTCAGCTTCGCAAATTTGTCAGGTATGCTTCCATTGTATTCCAGTATGTGCAACACATATTTTAGATATAACAACACTTTTTATACCAGAATGTAAGTAATTAAATTATCTTTCAAATAAACATAACTTGTAGCAGTTAGAAATGAAGCATAAAAAAGTTATGGCTCATAATATGACATGTAGTGAAATACCTAAATACTGGCATGCCTACCGAGATATTGACAACTATTGTTATTCATACAAAAGCATATTTACACCCAATGTGAAGAGCATTCTAAGTCCTTTAAAATAGTTACAACTTGCAATAATGGAAATTCAATAATAAAAGAGCTATGCCACAAAAACAGACATCCCAATTTTTTTGTAGAATGTGACCTAATTCTCTGAGGAACAAGGGGCTTTACACAGAAACACTCTGAGGTCTAAAGGCTAAGTGACCAGTCATAATAGAATGCTAGCAATACAAGTAACAATGGGTGCTCCAAACAGGGTACCAAGTTATTAGGGCTGGCAAGCCAAGTAAAGTGAAGGCACAAAGGTGTTAATGAGCTACATTGTACTTATCACATAGTAAGCAGTACAATAGGGCAGGTAGCAATGGAAGCAGATTTGTTCGCCATAAATAGTAGTAAATAGTTGAGGTGGTCACCGAAGAGCTGGGCAGAAAATGACTAACTTATGATATCCAGGATCATATGCCAATTTTGCAGTATATGTTGACTAAATGGTTATACAAAACTAATAAATAAACAATAGGCAATTCACCTAATTGTGTTAATGCGGACATTGCCTTACGGTTGCAGGTTTCAACTTGATGGGTTCCGTCATGCAAGTCGAGCCATCTACGATGTCCAGACGGAGGTATGCTCAAGTTCACTCTTACATACTTACTGTTTCACGATTGGAGAGAAGCTCCTTATGTCATGGGAGCATTGCAGATTGACTGCCTTGGCCATTGCAGGGATGAGAGGGTTACGCGGAAACATGGATTTTCGCGTTTTGGGAATCCAATTTTGTCATTCTTGTAATTCGTTCAGATCCGTGGAGAAATTTTAGGGAATTTATATATGGGGCGTCGCAAAGCTGAGTAAAAGTCAAAAAGTTTGTGCATAAACTGTTGTCCCAAAAGTAGTAGTTATATTTGATTGCTCAAGAGATATCATGAAAGGCTGTTGGATAATTAAAATTTAATGACATCAATATATCTCGTTTCCATTTGGGAACTCCAGGGAAACACACAGGAAAATACAAAATCGGCGTCTAGTGACTTCACTGTTAGTTAATAATCAGGTAATTTCCTGGCTTGACTGTGGCATGTTAGTGGAGCATATCAAACTAACATGATGATACATTCAATTTTGCTGTGCCGTGAACAAAACAAAGACTTAAATCAAAGTTCTTTAGTTTGGTTCTTTTTGAAACTAATAATAAATATTTCACACGCAAGGTTGCTGTGGAAGAGTTTTCATTCAGGTTCTGATCTCTTTGCTTCGTTTACTACCTTCCCATGTTCTCGCTAGGTGGGAACAGTATTCTTGCTGCAGATAGGCAAGGAAGCACCGATGGTGTGCTTATCGGCAGCCTCGAGCTTAGACTATAATCTACTACATGATACATCATGAAATTTCTGGACAAAATCAACAAGGTTCACTTTCGAGAAATTGATGAAACAAAACTATCATTCACATCCATCTCCTATTTTGCATGTCCAGAGCTCCCATTAACGTAATATGCGTATATACGCACAATTTTTTGTATTTCACGCATTATCTTGGAGACCATTGCGTGAACCTATGCATCGCCAGTGACATGTTTTTAACCTGCCCTGGAGTGGTGCATGCAGTCGGGGTTCGCTGCGCCAGAAAACTGCGTCGGCAAAAAGTATGATAGCAGATGAAGTTAAGTGACACTGGTATATAAACTGATACGTTTTACTAGTGATCCGATTGGTAATACCAATCCCTGTAATCGTGCGCTCCCCGTGAACTGGACGCATGCCGCGAGCCTTGTCCAGGGAGTTTGGTAAAAGTCATAATCATACATCGTCGTAGCAATCGCAAAACGTTGCCGTAACACAAACACATCTTACGTTTTTGTAAATAGTGATCGTTATAAGATAGTAACTGTATTTTACACGTGATAGATATAATTATATATACCCCCGGGTATGTGTCGTAGATATTGTTGACATGTTGTGAAGTTTGGAAGTTCTACGACTACGTCGAAAACTAGGTCCTAGGAGTCGGACTACGTGGTTATTTTTGTGTTAGGTTTATAATATAGGTCAGAAAGAAAACGATAACTGGGTTTGCTTTTTAAATAAAAAAAAAATTATTTATTTTAACTTCTCAACAATGTGTGGACTTGCAAGTAATATTACATATCATTATATGCGCGCATGCTTGCAGTCCAACTGGCGCCGCGGACTGCATCGGCCGTGAGCGTCTTCGATGTTGTCTGGGAATGCCATCGGCTTATATTATCGCTCACATCGGATGCAAACCGCGGCAATATTTTAACAACGAAGGCGCATAAGATATTTTAAGAGTATGTTTTTCTACGTGGAATGATTGTATTGTAAACAAGAAACAATATAAGAATCTCGTTTAGCTGCGTAAATAATGTGTTGGACACCCACAGAACATGCACATTCACAGCCGCAGGGCAAGTTGTGTGGAAAGTTAAACGTATTGGACACTCATTATCAGAACATGGACATTTGCTGTTTTCAACAGCAGGGGTTACATTACCCCTTTCCACAAACCCTTGCGAAGGCTCTGATGCCCTTTTCAGCCAGTCAGCACCACCTTACCCCTCTGCCCAGTAAGTGCAGTGACTCACTGTATGTAGTGGACTGTTTGTTTGATTAAAAATGAGCAACTATTTGGATTCATTACCACAGCAAGATTTGCAATAAAAAGTCCAGACTGTTTGTTATATTTATGCAAAGACAGGTTATTTATGTTTGTTTCAATGGTAAGATGTTTTTATTAGGGGATTTTGTCTTATTTGGCTTCAAAACAGTTGTGAAAAAGTTGAGTAATTACTCCTGTACAAAGTCACCATAAGAAAGAGCCCTTGTTTCTTCTTGTTTGAATGCCAGTGGCCATTTCTTTAGGCTCAGCAATCGCATCCAGATCCGCAACCTGCCACCACAAACTATCAAGGAGGACATCGACCAATTGGTGGGCTCTTTCGGCACAGTACAAAGATGCGAATTAGGTAGGTGTGTTTGCTAGTTTCTCTGCCCATTTCATTCTCGCAACACCATCGCGCATAGTTCATCTTACTATTAACATGCCTGCTTGGCTAATGGCCAACAACAGATCGCTACTTATTGGAAACAAAATGGCATCTCCACAAACATTGTCAACATGGCATAGGCATGTTTTTCTTTGAAAATAACCAAATGTTTGTTAAATGTACCCATTGAAATAAAAGTTCCGATGTGGCCAGTAATGCAGTGCTACAATCCTTGCATGTCTAGAATTGTCTCAACTACAGCTCACCTGGTTAAGCCACACCAGTGTGTTAACTATAAAAAAAAATATGTAAATCAATTTCTCAGCAATTTTATGTTCTAGATGACGTCTCCTATAACTCTAGACAAGTGCATTATTTTGTTCTTTTATAATGTGTAATTTTGTGCACCAACTGTACTTTGTATGACCTTGCTGTGTTGTTTTCTTTTCAGTTTCAAATAATATGGACAGTGTAGTTAATGTAACATACGAAACACCCGAACAAGCACAACAGTAAGTATATGCTTGTTTACTTTTTCTGGCTGAAATTTGGCCACTCAGTATTTTTATGAAATCAATCAGAACTTTCTGTCAAATTTGAAACATGCTAATCTTTTTTTATAGTGTTCCACATCCCTTTCCAGTAAGGATGATGACATTTTATGAAGCGTTTAAAGTAAGCAGATTCTTGGTGTGATTTTGCAGATTAACAAAGTTCAAAGGGGATATTTTAGTCATAAATAAATACATTTAATTTATCAATACATATATATATATATATGGGCATTTCCATAAAAAGATGGAAAATGGTCTTAAAATATTGTATTGGATTTCCTAAGAATATTATTTTTTATGGTGGGACATAACTTAAAGTTGTCTGAGATTTTTTGTTCAATGTTTGCACACTGCATTATGTGATGAAGCACCATTCAAACATTATGTACAAAATTAACTCATCCAAGATATCAATAATTAGTTGCACATTTGGACCCCTATTTGATGCAAATAAATACATGTAATGCCTAATAAACACTATAAGGGGGAACTATCAACACTAAATTATAATAATAATGCGATAGTAATTTTTAAATAAATGTGGCTACCTGGCGAGTATAAAGATTGGCTAAATCTATAAATAATGCCTATGATTCAAGCAGGCTGATAACTATCACGCTTGTTACTGTTGCAACCCACACACTCGTCCGGAGAAACATCGCGCTGCTAATTTGTTGAATTTTCACATCCAAAAACACCCCAAAGTCGTTCTAACTATCTGAACTAGTATAATAACCTTATTTATGAATACTGTCAGGCATTTTGTAAAAATATTGTTGCAGAAACTTGAGATAATCCGAAGTAAACTTTCGAAGTAAATAAGTTGCTGAACACCGCTCCGCCATTTTGTTTTTGACTTTCGCTTTGGAAGACTGATGACGCTACATTTGAAACCAAGGTTCTGAATTACATCAGCCCACTGATATAATTTTAGGCAGATCGGCCAATGGCAGAGTTTTCCATCAATACCATGTGTGCATCGTCTAGACTTTCTGAATGGATGCGTACGTTCATGGTGCAGGACGTAGTAAAATCACCAAAACGTGGGTGTTAACCGTGTCACGTGTTTTGTAAGCTAGCTTGTGAATAGCCGACACTGAATCTGCTCATGAATAAATATATGCGATCTCGAAAAAAATCTGTTAGCTATCCATAGATACCAAATGTTTGCGTGTCAGTTGCATGTGATGGAAATGAAAATTGTTGAAGTGTTAAGAATACCAATAATAAATTGTTAAAACAGATTGAATCCACCACCCATCACTCTGAACCACTGTGGCCATCTTCACTTTATCAATCTGTAATTCATCACAAATGTATAGCTTCAGACCTTGTTTGGATTTATACTTTTATGCAACATTTTACATGTATGTTAGTCTATATAATTATATTTGGTTACAAGTGTTCTTGCAAACGTAATTATAAGGTCATGATTTTGATGGGAAAAGTGAGCTAGTGTTTTTCAATTCTTGTTCATTACACATTTCTAGATTTAAGCCACAATGGTCAAGTTGGCATTACTTCCTATGTGTAATATGAAATGGTTAAGGCATATTTTAAACTAATGTTGCCTCCTTTCCCCGTCTTCAAAGCATAATACAAACAGAAAAATCGATTTTCCTCAAGTTAAAGTGTGCCTGATCAGTTAGTAAATGATAGCTGATTTCACATAATGCGAGTCACGGAATCGCAAGTCAAACTCATGTAATATTGTTATATAATACCGTTTTTTTAACTTTATTTATTTGTGATTCATTCAAGGGTATTCATTGTTTTCTGTTTGTAATTTGAGGAGAAATGTGACATCAATCAAAATAGGTATTTGTGTTTTCCTTTTGCTGTAACGTGACTCACACCATAATTAGATGCAATTAAAATCATATGATGTAATCAAATTATTATATGTTGATACCATTTAGTACACTATGCCAATAGGTTCCTATTCACAGAAGATAGAATTTTGAAATACATTATTATAGCACATATGCAAACATATAGTTTCTGAAATGGGCAAAACAGTAACGCGAGTCACTGTGGAAATGCCCATATATGTAAATATTTGTTGATGTTTTGTGTTGCTGTAGTTTTTGTGATGATTCAGTTGAAAATTATATAATGAATACATTGGTTGTAGCATATGAGATGCTTGAATACTGCAGTTTTTACAAGTAAATGTGTCGAAACGTTATGAAATGAGTCTGATGTCAGCGAACTTGATTTCAAGAAAACACAATTTTTACATTGCACAGTGATTTTTTAACAATTTTGACTTTGTTTCCAAATGATACTTTAATGTCTTTTCTATCGATTCTCTCTTATATTAATATTTAATACTTAATACAAACTTTTTAGAAAGAGTACATAACATTTCATGCATGGATTCCATAAAACCAAAGCAATAAATCGCACATGTTCCCATCGGATTTTTGGGGATATCCCTCAACGGAAGGATTACATATTTGGTACTACGAGAAAGCCCATTATGTCTGCTTCACATATATGGCAAGGAAACTCCCGTTTACAAACATTTTAGCCAATAGCAGCACCTGACACTGAGGCCTATCTGTAAACAAAAGTCACTGGCCTCGTGACTGATACAGATCCCTTCATTGGCTTACTCGGTGAACACATGCGCAGTGCGCCCTTTCTTGGCCTCGCTAACTGTAAACAACATATGGTGGCAATAGCTTTGTCGTTAGGAAACATTCCAAATTATTCAGATACTGTTGCGATAATCTCGGTAAACAGTTTGCGAAATATATCTTCAGCAATGAAAGTGACTTGGGAGTGTATTTTGAATGCATCGAACAGAGGAGTAGAAGAACGTCAATGCAGGCATAGCGATGTTCGATCACTTGCTATAGCCTTCGACGTCGAGGCCTAGCCCTTGTAGACTGATGATTAAGTTGATAAAACTACAATGCTTAGGTGTATAATTATCTACTTACAACAAATAATATATAAAATTCCATTACGTTCACCTGTATTGATGTCATGTTACGTTGTTGCTTTGTTGCTACACAACGTTTCTGTGTGCAGGAATTATGCTATAAAAGAACTTATTTGTTACTGTAGCTACATACAGCTTTTGGTCATAATATTATTAATATGCCACATATTTGATTAATATTTACATTATGTTCAGAAAATACCATTAGCCAAGACTGCACAATTTCAGAGAAATGTGTTGTGTGTAACTAGGGTCATTTTAAGTAAACATGTAAAATGTACATGATTTTCAGTTGCTTTTTTTCAATTTGAACATTTCTACCCCAGTCATGTTCATTGTGGCGTAACTTTGGCTATGAATGAGCTAGGTCCATGTTTTATGCACCATTGGAAAGATAACCATATCTTCTTTCCAATGGTATTGATAACTCATTTTTATTTGTTGACATGTGACTAATTTTGTCAACAGTCGACACACTTATACTATTAAAATAAGTGGCAACTTTCTGCTAAGCTAAATATTTGTCTGGTTTGTTGCAGAGCTGTTGAGCAGCTAAACGACTACGAGTATCAAGGAGTTGCCATCAAGGTTTGTTTCTGTTTCTCTGGCCCAATTTGACAACCAATCCATTCATAATAGTCATTTTGTATTTATCCAACCCTTCAGTATTTGGTGTGGGGTGGCTTCCAAGACCACTGAATTCTACTTGGCTGCCAAGACATTAGTTACCACTCTGCCCTGTTCTTGTGTCCTCAATAGCATCTGTTTGCATTAATATACCACTGTACTGCAACGATTAATTTTTCCAGTGATACCTGGTGGCAAACAGATCACCACTATACTAATAATACTGTTCATTTTTGGGAACCTTGTGAACTATGCAACCACCCCCTAAGTATTTGGTGTACGCCTGTGTAGTTTGTTGAGAGTAGACAACTATTGATGTTTGATCCACTGTCGATGCTCTGTTGCAGGTTGACTTCGCTAACAATAATGGACGTTTTTACAAAAACCGGCCACGGAATGTGGGGGGTAACAACAACAGGGGAACAGGCTATCCTCTCAGGTATATCTTCACAGCCATTATTGGTTGGTGCCCTCTGATGCTCTTAATAACCTGCCAAACTTGTCCCTCTTATTCAGACAGGCATGTTTTTGTTGAAATCTGTATTTTTGACTTGAAATCTGTATTTTTGACTTGAAATTGTGTATAAATAATTCATCAGCCTATGGCATTCTGAAAATTCAGATCCTGTTGTCTGGATACATCAAACAAAATTTGAATGTCATTCGGAAATCTGTCGGCTAATTGCCGATGCATGCATCAAAAGTGTCTAGATTTTATTGACTTATATTTTGTTTTGCAAGGGTCATGTAAACCTTATTTTAAATGGGTTGTTTCTGGGATGTGTTGACGATACTGGTGTGATGTCGTTGCAGAATCCTTGTTCCCAGTGACTTTGTCGGTGCCATCATTGGCAGGAAGGGTCAGACCATCCGCAACATCACAACACAGTGCAAAGCTAGGTGAGTGCTCCAGCCATGTTTTGTGGCCAATTATCTCGCTAATTGATTGCGGGTAAAATGCCTTAATTCTAAGTGATTCTCGTTTTTAAATGATATGTGAGTACTTTTCTTTCAGGAAATTGCATCATTGGTGAAAAGCTCTTGCCCCCCCCCCCCCCCCCATAAAATGTTATATTTCTGCTGGTGGAAGCGGTTTTGTTTAAAATAGATGTTATAATTCAAATTAAGTTGTCACAAAAGCTTTTCCTGAATTTTTTCCTCAAAAGGCTGTCTCGTCAGCCAGGCGAAAAGCAGTGTTTCTGTAATGATGTGCTGCCTCAGTCATTTATGGAAGTTCTGTATTTTAGGGTTGATGTACATGGCAAAGAGAACTCTGGTCTGTTAGAGAAGGTGAGTAACACGCTTCACTTTCACTCTGTTTCTATTATACAATTTTGTTAATCTACTCTAGCATCTTGATCGCCCAAATGTGGTTTATTTAACCATGTTTTAAGAATATATTCTGATTGTTACTATTTAATTTGACTGTTTTGGGGTGAAAATCATGTTTGCATTCCATGTGGATGAAGCCGTTTTTTTTTTATTATTAAAATGCAACCTTGTCTGTTCATTTACCTGGAGTCGCCTTCTCAAGCTTGCTGGATTAGTTATACTTTGTCCCACTAAGGTTGTGGAAAGTGGGAACCAGTCAACTTTAAAAGTACTTGTGCCTGCAGCAGCTTTTTAAAGTTTGATTGTTTCGTCGGTGTGCAATATTTAAATTGCTAATATTGTTTTGGGCTTAATAAAAAGGCAATTTGGCAGGCAGTGTGTCTTCAACATATTTACTTACAAGTTTGCTACAAATTATATATTATGGAAAGCTGATTGTGAATGCACTGAGAGGCAAGGTTGATAGTTTTAAACAAACAACGGTAAAAGTGTACTGTTGTGGTTCATTGGAAAACATTTGGGAAGTCAAGGTGTTAGAGAAGATGTAATTTATACCATATAGTGTGATGTCACAGTAAAGATGATAAGACCTTATGCCTACAGTGAGCAAGTCGTGGGCTGTAGTCACACCACATTCAGTAGTACGGCTGATAATAAACTATGGTCACCTTTCACTTATGCACTCCTGATGCAAGGAACGTCCACCTAAATGAAGCAACTCTAACATTCCCATTCATGCATTGTTGTTGGACATGCTCCCTTGTATCCATAGGTAGAGGGAGCAACTTTTATAGGGAACAATTTCGCCTTGTTCCACTGTCAATTTAAATAGATCACTACAAATCTTTTGTACAGAATTATTGTTTTTTATAATAAGTTTCGATTAAAATTATCTTATTAATAACGTGATCAGGATTACGACAGAGCCTCGAGAAAATACACGATTCTGATATAGACATAGTTATCATATGGTGATAAATTGCACACCATTTTGGAGCTCTTCCAATGATGCATCATGCATGTGACAAACTGAAAGATGCAAATATGTTGAACATGACATGGTTGATTCTGACAAGAGTTGACATGATGAGTGTTCCGGTACTTGCAGGTAATCTCGATCTACGGCCAGCCTGCGAACTGCACGAATGCTTGTAAGGAAATCCTCAAGGTGATGCAGCAGGAGGCGACCGCCACAAACAGGGGGTACGTTTCCATGACAACATCTTTGTGGGCCATCACACCCTAGATGCCATCTGATGATGTTGTCATGTTAGCTTCATCACTAGTGTTTATACACAAAATTGGGTTTACCTCTGAGGGTTAGGTCTGTCAGAATGTTTTCATCAGAATAGGGCCAATTCAGAAAAAAAGTTGCTTTCATGACTTGTTAATGTTTATTGCAGACATTTTGTGTGTTCATCTGTCGAAATACGAGTTATTGCTATATGCACATTTTTGTGTTTGGATTTACTGGTATCTTGCATAAGGGATTTGACCTTAAAATAACTATTTATTAGATTTGGAGATCTAAAACATCTTTGTAACTTTGTTACCAGACGTACATATTTTGTACATTCAAAAATGTTGTCTATAAATTAAGTTTGGGGAATTTAGTGCATGCTTGGGTGTTAGGAAACCAAATGAACGTCGGTGTAGAGTATTATAAAATAGTTCTGGTTGTAGAAAACGGCTTTGGCCATATGACTTGAAAGGTAGAATGATCTATGGACCTTGAATAATCTGCAATACTACTTGGTAAAACATGTTACGTTTGACTGATTGACATTGACTTTTTGTAGGGAAATCATGTTAAAGATGTTGGCTGATGATCGGTACTGTGGTCGAATCATTGGCAAGGAGGGAAAAGTGATAAAGAAAATCCGCGAGGATACAGACACAAAGATCACAGTCTCAAAGTAAGTCTATGGGGTTGTTTGATGTTGGTGATCACAGGCATCAAAGTCTCTGGTGGATTTGTTCAAGATTTGTGTCTTGCGGAGCCCAGTGGTGCAGTGTCTAGAGCCTCGGACTCTCTTCCGAGAGAACCCAGGTTCGAATCCTGTGCTGCGGTGTCAAAAATTGGGCAAGTTCGTTCTATGTTGCTCCAGTTCACTCGGCTGTATGAAGGAGTACCTGGTTATAGGCAGTGGTGGATATTTGTCTTTGTGCATTAATTGCAGCGTGGCTGGATGCTTCCCAGAGAAGTTGAGATGGTGTTTGATTGAACAGGTCTGCTAGGGAGTAAAGTGCTTTGAGCAGTCCTGGGGAGTGGATACTGCGCTACATAAAACTTTTTTGTGAAATGAGAATTTTTTGGAGGCTTTGTGGAATAACAGAAATTCTGTGAATTGCTACACTTGACCTAACAAAGAGTGTTATTGGGTATGTATTTTCTGTTTAAAAAATGTGCTTGTTTGTGACAGTGTACAGGAGGTGGCAGCACTGTACCCCGACCGAGTGATCACAATCAAAGGCAGCTTGGAGAATATGTCTGCTGCGGAGACAGCTATTTCAAACAAACTCAGGGAGTGCTATGAGAAAGAAATGCAGGCACCCACGGTAAGCATCGTCAGGTTGTGACAGTCCAGTCTTTATTATTGTTGGATTATTTTATTACTTTTAACCCTTTGTTACATTTAACCCTTTCAGACTTTAATTTCTTTAAGCAAAACTTGATCTAGGGAATCATGTCTCTCACTGGGATTTAATATTCCATTACCACGCACAGAAGATTTACCAATACCAATATAATTAAAGGAAATAAAAATAAGGCATTAGCTAAAATCCTTTTTCCATGTGTACACAAAGTTTAACCTTGCATGTAACATTTGACAACATAAAAAAATACTGAAAAAGACATTTGTACCATCAATTCAATTTAAAACCCTTCTGTGTAGCGATTCCCGCGGAGAAAAAAAAATTCATGAGCTAGGTGATCACGTGGTATCGTGACGTCACATATGACCCACACTCGCATCAGGCCGACCCTTTCCATGCATTCAGAGCAGGTTTACAAGTATAGTAATACAAACGCTAGTCATCACAGAGGAACAAGCCGTTATCTTACCGTTCCACATGAATCCAATTTTATTCAAAACAATGAATGCGAATGGGCCTACAAGTCGACTAGGTTTCGCTGAGCTTGGGCTCGTTTTCAGAATAATGATATCGAATGCAACCAACGAGAGATAATCTACACCAATAAACATACATAGCAAACATATATCGCATCAAGCTACAGAAAGTAACGTGTATAATCTCATAATATCACTAGAATATCGATGTATGGAGGAGGAGCATAACAACTGAAATCAGTTAGTGAATTTCTATCGGACCTGTTATCTCAGTTGGTAAAGGCGTCGGTTCCTTCGCATTTATTTTGCAATCGGGCGACGCCCGTTCAATCCCCACACCAAACCATTGATTTTTTTACCTTTTTTTGGTTTATGTTTTCACGAAGTAATATAAACCAAATAATTTTTATACTATGATGCACTGTTTGTAAGTATTTTTTAAATTTTTGTAGTAATTTATTCGCTACAAAAATTCAAATGTGGGAATTATATAACGATGTTTCTAAATTTTATTTATCCAAACAAATAGAATGTAATGGATATATAATATTAATTGTGTGTTGTGTATATATATTGTACGGTAATATATTGTAATTATATATGTGAAAACAAATTGTGATCTGTCTGGATAAATAAAATTGAGAAACATCACATTATATATAATTACCATATTTTCATTTTTGTGGCGAATAAATAATTACTACCAAACTATTTACAAACAGTGCATCATAGGATAAAATGATTTGGTCATTTTCGAATATGCATGTTTTTGGCTTGGAGGACATGGAAATAGTTAGCAGGATGTAATATAATATGAATTTAAGCCATATGTTTTTATTACCTTTAATTATAAGGGGTAAACCTATAAAAGTTCACATTTTTTGAAAGCTGAATAAATTAGCTATCCAACAAACATGATTTATTAATAAAACACAAACAGGTACACAACAGTTAGCAAGGAAAGCAGAAACAGAAATTTATGGAAATGTGAAAAAAAAATTATATTTAAAAGGCGGTTTACTGAAATACATGTCCATTTCTTTAATTTGTTCCATTGTTTGCACATGTTAGAATATTTCAATGTGGTTAATGAACAACAGTTACAGTGCAACATGCTTATAACGAACTACTTTGTGGGTAGCTAACGAGTTCGTTTCGTGAATTCGTTATATGTGTGTACGCGTTTACCCGCTAGGTGACAGTGTTGTGTGTGAGTTTTTAAACTATTCACCAGGTGTCTATCAAACGCAAAGATATTTTGTTATGTAACATTTATTTAGGTGACACAGTCAACAGTTACAAATGTTACTATTAAGTGTAGTTATAGTATAACATCGCAGTCCACCGTCTGTGAAAAAGTGTAACAAAATATGATGTATACAACATAAGGTGAGTACGCCGCATCCAAGCACACTAAAACACAAACTGTGGCCACAAACGAAGCCACAGTAACTACTACTTCTTGTACAACATACAAAGAATAGCACCAGTTAATCTGCTTTGAAGCAGTCCTCTTGCCGTTTGTTTGCTGTTGGCTAGGGCACAGACAAAAGGAAATCCTCAAGCCAGTCGCAGGGCGCTGCAGTGTCATCTGACTGCGTAACGCTGTTACGAATGATTTCCCTCATTGACCTAATTCTTCCACGTCACGTGTGAAGTATTTGCAAACAACCAGGCGATTTTCAGTTGGACAGAAATTTGTTATACAGCGACATTTGTTCGGGAAAACGTGTTTGTAATAACCGTGAATTCGTTATACCCGTGTTCGTAATATGCGTGAACGCTTATAGGGATATGGGATAGGGAAAAAATCTGTACGTAAGAAAATGTTTCGTTTTATCCGTCAATTTGTTGTACCTGTGTTCGTTATAAGTGTGTTGCACTGTACCTACATGGCAACTGTCATGAAAACATGTCACTAAAAATTAGAGAAGACAATTTGCTGCTCTGTTAGTCAGTGCCGCTACATTATTTTGTTGCTTTTGTACGACTACATTGATGGTGTCCAAAAACGTAGAATCCAATTTTGAATCCTGCATCATGACCGTGTTGTTGATTAGAGATGTTGTTTGTGTTGACAGCCAGGTAACATGATGATGCAGGGCAGTGGTATGTCTGGAATGCCCATGATGCCTGGTGGTGTCTACGGCATGCGGCCGAACCCCTACGGTGTCATGGTAAGTCGGGGTATTGAACCTCTTGTTAGTACCTTGGCATTGTTATTTAAATGACTAGTAAGACATCAACCGGTACTGGTTTTGATAAAAGTAGCACAGCAGGATTCTTGTTTCTTTAGAAAATCCTTTCCCAAAAAGTGTGAAGACTTATTTTGTAATTTATCCTGTTTTTGTTGCATACGTTGAGTAAGCTGTAGAATAATAACAAGGCAATGTTGGTGTGTGTTTGACAGGTAGGTAGCATTTTGTTTTTTTATTGTAGTTAATTTTACATAATTTGGTGGTTTCAATGAATTCATTACATTATTAAATGCACACAAAAAATAGAGGCAGTTTTGTAAGAATAATCTCCTTTGATGTAGTGATTGTATGTTATACAAGTCAAAGTTGGAAATAATCTCCAGGGCCAGTTGTTATTGTCATGCACAAATTGTGTATGTAGCTTTTGTGTGCCCCAGTGACTGTTGTGGTGTCTGCTTGCAGCAGGGTCAGGGCAGCTATTACCAGAACATGTACGGAGGTCCAGTGCCCCCACACGCAGTGCAGCAACCCCAGACAGATGTCTGTCAGATCAGCGTACCAAACTCGGCAGTAGGAGCCATCATTGGAGCCGGTGGCTCGAACATCAAACAGATCATCCGTGACTCAAACGCATTTGTTACAGTGAGTGTGATTGTCCTGTTGGTTCACATGTTGTATCACATTTGTTACAGTGAGTGTGATTGTCCTGTTGGTTCACATGTATCACATTTGTTACAGTGAGTGTGATTGTCCTGTTGGTTCACATGTTGTATCACATTTGTTACAGTGAGTGTGGTTGTCCTGTTGGTTCACATGTTCTGTCACATTTGTTACAGTGAGTGTGATTGTACTGTTGGTTCACATGTATCACATTTGTTACAGTGAGTGTGATTGTCCTGTTGGTTCACATGTTGTATCACATTTGTTACAGTGAGTGTGGTTGTCCTGTTGGTTCACATGTTCTGTCACATTTGTTACAGTGAGTGTGATTGTCCTGTTGGTTCACATGTTCTATCACATTTGTTACAGTGAGTGTGATTGTCCTGTTGGTTCACATGTTGTATCACAGTTGTTACAGTGAGTGTGGTTGTCCTGTTGGTTCACATGTTCTGTCACATTTGTTACAGTGAGTGTGATTGTCCTGTTGGTTCACATGTTCTATCACATTTAGCTGTTGGCATTTATCAAATAAGCATTATTTATTGTCACATATGTCATCCACAACCTTCCTACTGAGATGCTTGAATCAGCTTGAAATCCAGTGGACCAGGTGTAATAATCCATGTACCGTATTATCCCTAATAGACAGAGTGTGCAAGGGTTTGGGTGTGTGTCTATCAATTTATCTTAGACATAGGTAGCACAAACAGTGAGGGGTGAGCGGACGCACACATTGCATGCACGTCACACACATGCATACACATCACACACATGCAACTCCTAGGTAGACAACAAGTAGCAAAGACAGATTCAGCAAATCTACCAAAACATCCGGCACTCGATCGAAAGAACATGGTACACGACAGGAAGCACGAGTAAAGACAGACTGCTTAAATTATTTTAGCGATGCTAAACAAATAAATACCGTTGGACAATGCAGGAAATCCTGTGCTGAATCGGCACTCAAACAAAACCACGTGCTATGCCAATGTCTGTCCAGGCTGCGATGCAACGCGGCTACGCCAACGTCCTTCAAGCGTTGCACTAAGGGTGCGATTCCCAAAGACATTAAGTCGGACATCCGGGCGCCCTTCATTTTTCTGATCCATCCATCCATCCCATGTGGCTACTGCGGTTACGTGATTATGAATATTACATTATTTTGAACATTCCTCTGCATTGTTAGAACACCCAACTGAGAATAAAACGCAACTGACAGAAACGTTATATATAAACATGTTTTCGTGAGTGGTTTCACTTCTGTAAAAAGGGGGTGCATGTCTATTAGGCAGCACACGTCTATCTATACAGAACAATGCGGTATTTGGCTTAATCACACTCGGAATCTCTGGGTTGATGATAATTGTGCGGGCACATAGTTACGGCCTGGGCCTTGTGTGGTATACAGAAGCAACAATTTGCCATGTTTTACCAAACCTGCTCAAAATAAATGCTGATGTTTAATTATTACAATACAATGACAAAGAACGAGGTAGTAAAATATATTTGGTTACATGTGTTTTCTAAGTCATTTGATGTCGTTTGACTGTTTCCAGATTGAGCCAAAACGGGATGATGATCCTAACCCAGCCTCTGAGCGGATAGTGACCATCAAAGGCATACCTGATGCTATTTGGAGGGTAGGTGCTCTCTCATTATTTCTCACAGTGCCTCTTATGTAATGATCATTTATAATTGTAGAAGACTAGACGATTGCAGGGTATGTGCCAAATTTAGAATATAAATGGGATCTTCCATTTTCCTTGAAAAGATCAATACCATTTTGGATTTATATGCATCAGGTGGAGGCTTTTTAGTTTTAGCCTTACAAAAGGTTTTGAATGTAATCAGACCACACTGCACAAATCTTAACTACAAATGATACGAGCTGTGTCATGGAACTGACGTCTTTTGTGTTTCTCCACTTTTCAGGCAAACTACTTTATCTTTGAGAAACTGAAGCAGGAAGGTTTCTCGGGCAATGACGACGTACGTCTGCGCACGGCCATCACAGTGCCCCGCAACATGGTCGGGCGGGTCATTGGCAAGGCAGGCAAGAACGTGAGTGTGGTTCTCTTGTGTTGAACAACTTGATATTGTTGTTCTCTTGTTTCTCAGTTTGTCAGAGGTACAGCAGGCTTCAATACTTATCCTCGATTTCTGTTTTTCTTCTCCTTCAGATCTTGCACTGCTGCCTCCGCCAACCATCTCCACTCCCCTCAGTTCTCTCCCAGTTGCTCCAAATCTGTTTGCACCGTTTAACCCTGCAGGTGACCAATGGTAAACTTCCACGGTGTACACAATTTGGAGCTATTTGTATGGGTGCTTTTAAAAATCACAACTTCGCTAATACATATCGCAAAAATATGATTGAGCTATCATTTTTTTTGCAAAAAGACCCTTTATTATTATGCAGTGATGATATTTGCATAACATCAAATAATCATGAAGATATAACTGTTTAAAGTTTATATAAAATAAATGCCAAAAAAATATTGTTTTCACCCTACTAGCTAATTTCCGAGTGGTAGTATGTGTCAATGTCCAATTAGAGAAATGTAGCCATGTATATAAGCTAATGAGAAAAAAAATTAATCAAATATACTCAGAAGTTTTTTTTAGGTAGACCCATGTAAAATTTATACTGTTCTTCATGAACATCAGAACGAGGGTAAAGTAGAAAGCCAAGTTTGCCCAGTGACAAAATAATTATTGTGCGGTTGTATGTACATGCATGCAGTGTGACAAATGTAGCTGTACATTTTAGCTGCGTGATAATGAAAACTAGACTCAAATATATTCAGAACTTTTCACTTGTATTGTTCGTAGAACGTTCAAATACAACCAATACGGCAATAGGCCTCGTAAGCCTACCATTGCGCGCTGTGGCGCACCTGTCCGATAACATGACGTATCTATTATCAATTTTCTTACATATCAATAAAGTAAGTAATACCTACAGTTCCTAATTACACACATATATATGTCATCAGGTTATAGGATATGTTGTATTTGAATTCTGAATGCATCGTATCCTTCGCTGGCGGACCGAGTAGGCCGGTCGAATCGGCCCAAGGCAGCGATGTCCGGCTCGCCAGCAACTTGCATAATATCCACTTCAAAACAGCCCCCAAAGTCTGTAACTGTCTGAACTAGTATAATAACTTGATCCACAAATACTGTCAGGTATTTTGCTGATATATTGCAGCGGACATTTGAAATAATTCAACTTATATAATCGAAGGGAGACAAAAAACATGGCGGACTTTCCTCGTGATGGAATGAAACCAGCGTCAACAAAAAGACGTTTTAGAGCCATGTGCTGATTGGTTGACCGTTGACGTAAATTTATTTGGATAGACCAATCGTTGGGCTTTCCATCGGTACCTCCATTTCCCTGTTTAGACCATATTAATGGGAATGTAAAATCCTGATGCAGAGCGTAGTAAAATCGGCCATATTTGGGCATCTACTACTACGACATTTTAAAGCTTGGTTGTGATTTGCTATTACTGAACCATGACGCGATACAACTCATTGATAAAATGCCACAGGAAGAAGAATAATTCAGCTTTCCAATGATACCTCGCGTTCCCCTGTCAGTTGCTAGTGACGGAAACGAATATTTTTGAAAAGAGTGATACTGAATTGAGCCGAAAATCGGCCGGGAGCAGTTTTGCACTGATCGCACGGGCCCAATTCGGCCCAGTGGTCACTTGTAGGGTTAAGGTCATCCTCACTGCCTTTACCTGCCAATTTCTGGGCATCTGCTTTCTTTCATGTGACGGGGATGGGGACATGCAGGGTTGTTGTGTTGTGCTAGCACTGTAGCTGTGTGTCTGTTGCAGGTGCGAGAGACCCAGAGAGCCACAGGGGCGATGATCAAACTGCCAGAAGACCAGAACAATCAGGGTGACGAGGTCGTCGTAGAAATATTTGGCAACTTCATGGCCACTCAGGTGACTCATTTGTGACACTGTTTTGTCTTAGTGTTGTTACCTGTCTGGGCTAAATCCTATATTGCGTTTGAATTGCCTTCTGGAAATGTCATCTCGAGTTTGATTTATCCTATTAATAATGGTGTGTTTGCCCACAGTATTTGATTTATCCTATTAACAATGCTGTGTTTGCCCACAGTATTTGATTTATCCTATTAACAATGCTGTGTTTGCCCACAGTATTTGATTTATCCTATTAACAAAGCTGTGTTTGCCCACAGCGTTTGATTTATCCTATTAACAGTGCTGTGTTTGCCCACAGCGTTTGATTTATCCTATTAACAGTGCTGTGTTTGCCCACAGCGTTTGATTTATCCTATTAACAGTGCTGTGTTTGCCCACAGCGTTTGATTTATCCTATTAACAGTGCTGTGTTTGCCCACAGCGTTTGATTTATCCGATTAACAGTGCTGTGTTTGCCCACAGCGTTTGATTTATCCTATTAACAGTGCTGTGTTTGCCCACAGCGTTTGATTTATCCGATTAACAGTGCTGTGTTTGCCCACAGCGTTTGATTTATCCTATTAACAGTGCTGTGTTTGCCCACAGCGTTTGATTTATCCTATTAACAGTGCTGTGTTTGCCCACAGCGTTTGATTATCCTATTAACAGTGCTGTGTTTGCCCACAGTATTGTACATGGACTCCTTCCACTGAATTAATACTTCAAAACCTCATATTTTCCAGATTGAAGGTCGTGTATGTTTGCCATACGCTATACTGAGGATGTTGCCAATGCTGTTTGTCATTTGCTTGCAGAACGCACAGTCACGAATCCGGGCCCTCGTGTACCAGGGCCAGCAACAGCAGCAGCAAGGTGTGCCCCCACAACAGAACGGAGGCGGCCCCATGAACGGCGCGCCCCCGCAGCGGAGACGCACTCCCCCACAACGCGAGCCGGCCATCTAAGCGCGACGGCGACGGCAGCTCACCAACACAGTTACCTCGGTGACATACAAACCAAAGACACTGAGCGTGAACGGGCCGGAGACGGGACGCGAACGAGGACGGACGTAGTTCGCGGCGTCGTCGTCGTCCGGCGCACGACAATAGTTTTAGTTGTTCCACCGGTTGACACATCCTCCTCGTCGCCCCCCGTGGTCGTCCGCGCATCGTTCCCCCCTCGTTGCTGGCGGCGGCGGCCGTGCGCGGCGACAGCGGTGCCGGGCCCTCCGTCATTCGTTGAAGTAGTGTACAGGCATCAAAGTTGTAGAAAGACGCGGCGCCCGCGTCGAGCTGACAGTGCGGCAGCGCCTCCCGTCAGCGGGTCCTCGCGCTGCCCGCAGACCATTTATATCGATTTATATTTATATACTGGAGGGAGAGAGAGAGAGGGAGGGAGGTAGGACAGGGAGAGGCGGATATTGAGTTTGATAACTTTTTATAGGCCATTGTTGCTGTTGTTTGACTCTGTGGTCTTTTTGTAACAAAGTATGAAGTTTATTTTTGATACTTGTTGGAAGACCTTTTTTGTTAGTATTTTTAAGAGAGTTTGAGAAGGGTGGATGTGAAGAGTTGGTATAATCAAATAATAGAGATTACGTCTGGCTATTGGCTCGGTGCTGTCGTTGGACTAACGTCGCCACGCCGATCTATTGGATCAATGCTGCCATTGGACCAATGTCGCCACGCCGAAACAATGGCTTGATGCTGTCATTGGACCAACGTTGCGATGTCGATCAATGCACGACCGATTGATTTGCTATGCCCAGTGATGAAGGTGTAACCAGCCTGTCACTCTTCGTCGTCGTGACTGCCCGTTGTATCGGCTGGCGCCATGTGCGCGCTGGACTGATGCATGTTACGTGATCGTCGCTACAGCGGACGTGACGTGTGCACGCATGGGTGGTGGTCGGGGAAGCAGCATTACGTTCATACTTGTGTTCTAGGGTCGTCCGTCGTCCTCAGTTGGGTTGTCTTGCTCGATGTCCGTGTATTATAAATATGTAAGAGTTAATATAAAATGAGAGCGTGAACGTCGCAGTTCGCCGGTGACGTCGCGCCTACTTGATGCCGACGGGAATGGAACGCCGCTGACCTTTTCAACAATTTGATGCCTCGCTACACAACCGTACATACATACAGACACATACATACAACGTTGCCGGCACCTCTCGCGTCTGTGCCGACTGTTCATTCGGCGTCTTTACTATGATGATGATAATGAAATGTTACGCTTACCATCTTTAATCGCAAATTAGCTACTTGGATGTTTGTTCTTTTTATTGGTGATTATTTCTTGCAGAAGAAGCGCTCGTGGCGACGATTACGTTCTCTGCAATCGCGAAGAGGGATGCTCGTTGTCCCGGCGACCGGGGTGTCCACCCCGGTTGCCTGGCAACGGCAGCCGCCATCTTGGTTACCTTCCCAAGTCGCGCGTGCGTGAGTGCGCGTCACGTGTGTCTTTCCTCTTTTAGCTCCTAGGTTAACAGCGATGTTAGTTGACGATCGACTGATATAGATTATGTTTCATGTAACGCGGTGATTCGTTCGTATCATATGCAAGTGTGCGTTTATTAATTGGTGCAGCTTGCGCGCTTCCGTTTCCCGTCTGTGTTTGTTCCGACGAGAGGGGATTCTGGTTTTACACCCCTCTCTTCATCGTGTACGCCCGCCGCTCGCCAGGTGTCGTGGAGGGCGGGCGTCTACGTTTTAATTGATTGGAATACTGTACTTTGTGGTTAGATATAAAGCAGCGGCTTCATTGTATACTATAGCCCTGGTTGCACTGTGGGTGCGTGTGATGCCGGTACCGGCGGCGGCGGCGGCGGCGGCGATGTTACCTCTTCAACGACACTTCTCCGTGCAGCAGCTACGAGCGGCCGGCCGGCCGGCTGCTTCAGATCGACGATATCCTTCGCTGCGGAGCTGGAGCGAGACGCGCTCCGCTACGCCAGGATTCTTTAGCTTCCCACCACAGACAGTGCATGCGCATGGGTTTACTTGTACTACTTCTACTACGTCGTCGTAAGCAGAAACGCTCACTGGTAAGGAAAATGGAGAAGATGGACGGCGGACATAGGCCGAGTTTACGTGACCGTTAGGGTGGCGCTGGTTAGCGCCAGTGCGCGAGCGGCGTCACTCGGGTCACTCCCTTGTTCTCTTCGTGCTGCGGCTCCTTTTCTACCGTGAAATAAATTATTATAGTTAACGGCCGCTGAGTGTTGCGTTCTTATTCAGTTATTGCCTTCTGTAACGTCCTGTCGCAGTTCGTTACACAGGTTAAACTGGGTGTAGCGTTTTAAGCTTCGACCATTTCAAGCGGAACTGTTTTCAAGTCCGAAGGCAGTCTCGTGGTAGCAGGGACCGTGCCGCATTAGCGCTAAGCTGTGGTGTCACAACACAACAGGTTGGCAGAAGTTTATAGTGGAAACAGGTCTTATCTGTTCAAAGTATTAGTCTTGAATGTGATCAGCTCAAAGCCATCTCGTATGTTTGTCAGAGTTAAGATGCAAGCTACAAGCACTTAGAGCAACATTTTGGAAGTATGTAATGTTTAAGCCTTTGGGGCATTCCTAGAAATCACACTTGATGTTTTAATTTGCAACGCATTGGGTGTCTCTTGGTTGCATGTAATCTGTCCAATCACAACCGGCATTTGAAAGCATGGCGGTTGTTTGTCAGATTACTAATCAATTTGTTTAATTTACCTATTTTACGAACACAAATTTTTCTATGTTGATTTATATATACACGAAGAGCGCCATCGTTGGGGGTCATGTCAATTGCATTACAGGGAAGAACCGATACATTTTGGACGGTATGAAGATTGCGACCCAGAGAATTATTAACTCTAGATGGCAGGTGGACAAGGAAGCGCTTTGGCTTATCGAGAGACCAACCCTTTTATTTACGTGATTCCCTCCCTTCTGAGCTTTGTCGATTTAATTTTTAAACATTCACGCTACTAGCACCCACACAAAAAGCAGATAATATATTTCATTGATTTACAGTCCTTTGTGAAAATGAGAACGTTCTTATATCTAGTCTACACTGCTCCTTTACTAATGTAACTTCATATCCTCTAGTCCTATTTTTCACAACTGAGAAAAAATATTTCTATCAATATTTTCATAACCATTCAATATTTTAAACATTTCTATCTGATCTCTCAATCTCCTGGTCTCTAGTGTTGTTAAACCATATTCTTTTAGGCGTATTTCATTTCATAAGATCCTCAGTTTTGGTATAATTTTACTCGCTCTCTACTCTTTCCAGCATATCTATGTCCTAACGATATGGTCTCCACGCTTGTATACAACAATCTAAATGAGGCCTAACTATTGCTTTGTTCAGCGGTATTAGTTATCTTTCCTTATACACTATATTTCGCCTAATTAATCAAATGATTTGATTTCAATTTGAAGCTGCAATGCACTGCTCTGAAACATTCATATTAGCACTAATGGTTAACCCTAAATCCCTTTTTACTTGGTGCAGTTCTTCCCATTGTATATTCTACATCTTCGTTCCCATGTCATGTGTAGAGGCATACAAATTTATAAAAATTGAACAATGTTTGCCAGTTTTCAGACCATTTTATCAACCTATCAAGATCATCTTGTAAATGCTGTTTACTTCCATCACGTTTAAAGGGATTCTTTGTAAGCTAATATACATTCGAGATGTACCGTATCAAAACGTATTAATTTCCCATAAGTACTTTCTCTGCTACTTATGTCTTGCATGTTTATGCATAATTTGGGTGTTATCTGCGCAAAAAAACAAATAAACAGTTGTGTTTACGTGAATCATTTTGAGCTTGCTGCCACGTGGGTGATTAATTATGCAGCCCGCGTATAATGAATATTCATGCACGCGCAGTGAACCACACGAAGACCGTTGACGTCACACATACATTTGACATGTTAGTTTCCGAGGTAAGTTGATTCAAGCAATGGCATTGTAAATAAGCAATTTGTAGACATAAGCATATTGACAGCTATTTTTATAAGTGTGGGAAGCGTATGCATTGTTTAATTACGATTATTACCCGCTTCCCAAAGCTTTAACATAACGTTTCGGTTAAATAGAATTATAACGTCCGCTCACGTGGATGGCTGGTGTCGGCTGGCGCTGGGACTGTCGCCGAGTCTGTCGAGCCTCAACTACAATAAGTAACGTAGCCTTAGGCAATGGTCTCGTCTTTCTAGTTAACAAAACTGCATTGTCCAATATTTGACATGCAGTGAATGAAAATGCACACTAAAATATCAGTATATGCAACCATAGCAAGATGATTAATCTTGTCGTGGATGTAATTTGTTTGCCTAAATCTGGTATTTGGGTATGTGTGTCTACGGGTCTTGCCTTTCCAAATTCCAGTCAGCCGTTTTCTTTTAAGGTAGCAGAACTCCAGTCATATAATTTTAAAATATATAAGTCACTCTCAAAAACCTATAATATTATTAGAATGACTATACATCATTTATTCAAGAGACCATTTTTTTTGCATAAATTATGCAAATTAATACTCAAAATGTCTGCCAACGACAGAAATATATGACATTTTTCAAACAATATATTTTCAGAAGCATACATCATAATGATCTGAAATTTACACACAGCATTTACTACATGGTATGGGATGGTGAAAGAGTGTAACAAATAAATGATATTGAAAAATTTTATGTGGAAAAAGCAAAAATCGTAAATTGTTTTCTCCAAATTATGTATTCTGACACATGGTACACTAATTCTAAAATAAGTACAGCAAAATGCTTTGATCATCCCATATAGCTGAGTCTTGTGTACTTCTCTTTCAAATTTGAAGCAAATTCGACAAAAATTGGCGACGCTATGATGTTTGAAAGAACGTGTTAAACAGGAAAAAACTGATTCTGAGAAAATCGCTGGTAAAGTTTGATATTGAGCAAAAAAGTGTGAAAACTCACTGAATATCTAATAAAGCTGTCACAGGCATTGTTCATTACTCCTAGTGTCCTCCCTTTTCATATGCATTTCCTTCTTCATTCTCCTTGTTGTCCTGGAAGTTTTTTTTCTTCGCTCGAAGGATTTTGCGGTGCGTTTTTGACGTTTGCAAACTTTTGCGTTTGGCGAAGTAGATGCGGATGTCGTCTGCTTTATGTAAGCCAGCAATTGTGAAGTGACCAGGCACTAGTTTTAGCTCACACAGCATACTCTTGATAGATGTGCTACCATCATTGAAGTAGCTGATCTTCAATTACGAGACGGCTGACAAAGGTTTCCTTTGGACAACGATCCCAGATCAGTTTGTTCAGGCATTCATTATTGTTCTGTGTCATGCCATGTAAACATTTGCACAGGAGATCGGGGGATGTAAGTTCATCATAGATTGGCTCGATTACTCCAATGATAGCATCTGGGAGCCCATGTACATGTCTAAATGTGTCCTTGTTACGGTTGTAGCCGCACCAACTATTGTCGTCACCTATGTGATGTGACCTAAAATTACATGGTTACTCCATATGTGTAATAAAACTATTTTTTTTATTATTATTTCACTTAAAATGTAATACTTAATGTAGGAAAACATATTTTTCAAGGTATATATGAAAAAATATGGAAACAAAATATATGAAAAAATATGGAAAAAAAATATATACAAATTTCTTCATATTTGACTGGAGGTCTGCTACCTTAAAGTCCCGTTTCCCAACTTATTTGAACCGAAACATGAAAATGTGAGATTCGTACGTTCACAGACTGTTTTTAATGTTGCAGCTACGATTGCTAGTAAACCTGGCTGGAATATATTGCCACGGAATTTTAGACACCAGCAGATCTGCACTCTAGTATACATAAGTTTTTATCCATGAATATATTATAAAACATATAATAATAGATCAGATCAAGTTGCGCTGGTTTGTGTGAATAGCACATTTGATAATGGTACTCGCTAAAAACAAATTAAACATTTATTTTTGACATGTTACTTTACTGTTATTGTACACTTTTCACGAGAATGGCCCATAATTATATACAACATTAATTATTTGAGCAAGAATAAAGGAAAATATACAGTGCACTCTGGATAAGGTCGAACTTCCAGGGACCCATGACAATACTGATAAGTGGAATTTCTGATAACTAGAAAGTTGTGAGAAGGTCCTGGATCGAGGAAAATATTGATTTAACTTAGCAAAAATTCACTTATGTGAGTTCAAATTATCTGGAGTGCACTGTATATGACCAATGCATACAGGTAATTATGTAGAAGCAAATTAAATGTTGGCCAAAGTAATGGATTGGGATTTTAGTCTGACTGAATCAACATAACAAGGTTCTCTTGTATTTCTTTTCCATTTAGCCAGGTGTACACTTGGCGATAAGTCCTATAATCCAATATTTAAACTAAATTAATCTGCACAGTGTTGAGTTAGTTAACTCATATTTATGCTCAGTTTCATAAATTCAACTTTGTTTATTTGCAGGAACATTGGAAATAGCTGAGCTGATGGAAAGAGGAAATTGAAGAACTCTACTTAACAGTGCCATTAATTGGACAATGGGTCACCTGACATAAGATGATGTCTGACTTTGTTCTGCCCCTTTCTGTTCTGTGCGACATCTACTAGGAAGTTGTACCTCACTTCGAGTTTCAAATGGATGTGTGCATCTGATAGTTTTGTGTATCAAAATGCATAGCAGTGCTATTAATAGGACAATATGTTAACTGACCCAGTAGTGAAGAAGATGTCTGACTTTGTTCTGCCACATTAGTTCCGTGTGGCTTCTGCTGGGAATATGTACATCGCTACGTTTCAAATGGATTTGTGTAATCGATCGATTTGTGCATCCAAATGCACATCATCCCGTCATTATGTTGAAAAGTAGGAGTACATAATAACACTTTTGCTTTCTTATGCTCATCATGTTTGGATTGTGTTCTACAGCATATTCTTCAAAATTTGTTGAAACAAGTTTGTGTTAAGTGAACTATACTGGGAGTAGTGTATAAAAAGGTGTCGACAAAGTTGCTTTTACAATAATTTTGAAAATTAATAAAATATAAATGTTCCAAAACATTCAAAATGTCTTAGGGATCTTCTTGAGCTAAATATACCAATGATGACTGAAAACAGTGTTTTAGAATATGCGTTACTTTTTTAAGTTTTGTAATTTTATAACTTTATTTCCATCATACAATGGCAATTTTATTTGTTATCGAAACGGGAGTTCGACAGAAACAAATTCAATATATTTTACTCTAAATGATGGGCAGAACAAATAATTATTGCACTCCCAGTACAAAATAAAACAAGTTTTTACACTGATGCAATATATTATAATATTTTGTCGACAGTAATGTTATGCTCTTTATAGATCTACATTTTTCAAACTGAAACTGGTAAAGTAAACCGTTTGCAGATAGGAAAGTACATAACCACCTACCACATTTGAATACCATAAATTACATTAGTGATGTATAATGTATTTATACTGCTTATGGAAATAGCAGCTGGATTTATGGTGCAAATAAAATGGTTTCATTATTGAATGTTTCTCGGCTTCAGTAAGTTTCTGCTATCTAAACGTTTCATTAAAACTTCACTTCAAAATGTATAGCCAGATATACCTAGTGAAAAATGAACATGATAGTACCATAGTTTTTATATTCCAACAAAAACAATGCCAATCATTCAATTTGACATCGGCGTCACCATCGGCGGCTTCATGCATGGAGAAGTGGTGTATTTTCTTTTAAATCAATCCGTCTGTCACGAACTGTTGCTATGTTCATTCTCCGTTTATCCCATATATTTTCCTTCTTTACTTTGCTGAATCTGTGACATAAACAGCAGCTGGTCCACGTTTCATTTTGATAATTTTATCGGTCACGACTCATTCGCATGGCGGTGGCTAATCCACATACACACATGTTGATGACGTATTTCTTGCATCTATTAACTCAGTGTAGCTAATCGAAGTCTGACGGACAGTCCCGAATATTCATGAGCATGCCTTATACGGATTGTGAAGGTGGGCCCAAAGTAGAAACTCCGCGTATGCAGAGTTATTTTTTGATATATTGTCAGGGTCATTAGTGATTAATAAAACATAATTCTAATGAAATAAAGGCATAGAATTACATGAAATAATCATATTAACAGGATTACCTAATAATTGCGTACATTACAAAGATATTACAATTCTCAAAGAATCTCTTTAATCCTTCTAAACACTTGTATCGTCCGCAATTTTCAACACCTTGCTTGTTATATCATCGTCCAAATCATTGATATCTATTATTTTTCTATTAAGAATAATATAGGTCCCAGTACTGATCCCTGTGGTAACCCACTCAAAACTTATTTCCAGTTTGAAGCCTCCCCATCAACTATTACCCGTTGTCTTCTGTCAATCAGCCATTTCTCTATCCAATTAATGATACCATTTCCTATACCATCGGCCTTTAGTTTAAGCAGTAATCTTTAATGTGATACTTTGACGAAAGCTTTTTGAAAATCTAAATAGATTATATCTACTGGTGATCCCTCGTCTACCCACTTAGTGATATCTTCCAAAAAACAAAACATATTTGTTAAGCGTGACCTCACTTTTAGAAACCCATGTTGAGATAGGTTTATCAAGTTATGTTAAACAAGAAAATCCACCATATGGTGGATTTTCTTGTTAAACAACTAAATAGTTTTGCACGTGAGGTTGTTTTTAACATTATTGTAATATCCAAAATCATTCATTATAGTATATCACGGCTATTCTCAACTAAATTATTGTTTCACAAAAAACGATGTGGTTTATCCACATCAGTTAATTTTAACGTGTGCTTTTACAAGCTGGACACTGCGTGCCACAGTCGCTAGGAACGCATTGTGGGTCGCTGAGCATAACTCTGCAGCCGGCATTAATGCACAAATCCAAATTAAATCAATTAACTAATTACCCTAAACTATCACATGCTATGGCAATTAATGGGGGGCAGTCACGCGCTGAATAAGCCCAGAAAGGAAGACGGTTGTAAACGACACACGTCGACGCAAACAGTAACTGATGCAAAAGTGCCAGGGTGCCCGTGCTCCTCTCAACCAGAGCTATGGAACGCCTTATACGGAGGCAGTCATTTAGTTAGATTGTCCACGATTTAACCATAAAGACGGTATTGCTTGCGTTCTTAGTGGGTAAATAAATGCTTGCGAATATAATTATGGTCACAGTAATTGGCAGTACCCCAATTAAAATATAGAATTTGATCACTTAGGTATCTATATTAATAGAACATTTGAAACGACTTTATTTTAATTTTCTGCATATTTACCAAGTATGTACGTGTATGTTCAAAGTGTATTATTAGTTATCAACAAACTGTGATGAATGTCGGTACATTTTGCATACTTACTTAAATGGCAACACAATATTATATATATATTACATTACGATTTTAGTTTATTCCAAAACGTTATAAATTATTGTAGGTTTATTGTCAAAACGATATATCTAGGTTTCTTGGAAATTAACCTTCGTTTATGAGAATGCGGTCTGTGTGTTCAACGCACATAACCCTATGCAATGCATGTAGCGTAACAAATCACACGTATTGCTTATAATGAAAGGAATATAAATTTTAACAAAACAATACGGTTTTACATTAAAGGGTGGAAATTGAGACAAGCACAAAATTGCACATAATCGTGACTAATAAATTATTCGACTAATACCTAATTAGCCCATATGTCGATTATTGCTTATCTGATGAACTGTTGATCTCCACGCCCATCAACGTAGCCTCGGCAGCCTGAATTCACGTGAATACTCGTTCCACTAGAACCGTACCAGTTTCCCCAGTTCCACGCGTGAACGAACACGTTAATTCACGTGAATACGTGTTCCGCTAGAACAGTACCAATGTCCCCACTTTCACACGTGAATGAACACTAGAATTCATGTGAATACACCGTCCACTATGATCGTACCAGTTTCCCCAGTTCCACACATGAAGGAACTCGTGAATTCACGTGAATATTCGTTCCGCTAGAACCGTATCTGTGTCCCCAGTTCCACATGTGAATCAACACCTGAATTCACGTGAATACGCGTTCCGCTAGAACCGTGTACCAATGCCGCCACTTTCACAAGTGAATGAACCCGTCAATTCACGTGTTTACTCGTTCCGCTAGAACCGTACCAGTTTCATACCTGAGTGAACAGTTGAATTCATGTCAATACACCGTCCACTATGACCGTACCAGTTTCCCCAGTTCCATACTTGAAGGAATTCGGAAATTCACGTGAATACTCGTTCCGCTAGAACCGTATCATGGTCCCCAGTTCCACATGTGAATCAACACCTGAATTCACGTGAATACGCGTTCCGCTAGAACCGTGTACCAATGCCGCCACTTTCACAAGTGAATGAACCCGTAAATTCACGTGATTACTCGTTCCGCTAGAACCGTACCAGTTTCATACCTGAATGAACACTTGAATTCATGTCAATACACCGTCCACTATGACCGTACCAGTTTCCCCAGTTCCATACTTAAAGGAACTCATGAATTCACGTGAATACTCGTTCCGCTAGAACCGTATCAGTGTCCCCAGTTCCACATGTGAATCAACACCTGAATTCACATGAATACGCGTTCCGCTAGAACTGTAACAGTGTCCCCACTTTCACACGTGAATGAACCCGTCAATTCACGTGATTACTCGTTCCCCTAGAAACGTACCAGTTACATACGTGAATGAACACGTTTATTCACGTGATTACTCGTCCCGCTAGAACCGTACCAGTGTCCCCAGTTCCACACGTGAATGAACACCAGAATTCACATGAATACTCGTTCCGCTAGAACCGTACCAGTTTCCCCAGTTTCACACGAGAGTGAACACGAGAATTAACGTGATCACTCGTTCCGCTAGAACCGCGTATCAGTGTCCCCAGTTCCACACGTGAATAAACACCTGAATTCACATGGATACTCATCCCGCTAGAACCGTGCCAGTTTCCCCAGTTTCACACGTGATTGAACCCGTGAATTCACGTGATTACTCGTTCCCCTGGAACCGTACCAGTTTCCCCAGTTTCACACGTGAATTAACACCTGCATTCACGTGAAGATACGTACCGGTGGAGCCGTACCAGTTCTGAACCAGTACGACACGTGTCAAACTGGTTCAAAACTCGTGAAAATAGGCAGAACACGTGTATTCACATGAATACGTGTATTCACATGAATACACGTGAATGCACGTGCTGGTGGAGCCGTACCAGTTATGAACCAGTATGACACGTGACAAACTGGTTCAAAACTGGTCCCTTGTTCACTGGGATGTCATGTTTAATTAGTATTTCTAATAATTTGCAAATCACCGATATTAAACTCACTGGTCTATAGTTCTCTGACTTGTTTCTCGAACCTTTTTTAAATAATAATAATAAATAACGTCTAACGCGCCAATATCCTCAGACAATCCGAGCTCAGTGGCACATTAAAACCAAAGGATTAAGCATTCTCGTACTCGTGTGATAGACGAAAGGCGTCAACAAGTGGATGGATGTGCTAGGAAGCTAGGGAGGATAGGTGATATTGAAAAAATAGGTTTTGAGGTGACGACGAAATGTAACAATATTTTCTGCTGATTTAACATTAACGGGAAGCGAATTTCATATAGTTGGCGCGGCAACTGAAAAAGCTCGAGTTCCAGCCTTTGTCTTAACTCTAGGAACGGATAGCAACTTCGAACTAGACGACCGAAGTTGTCTGGCTTGTTTAGCTGGTGTGAGCATTGAGTGTAAATGAATGAACGTTTATTCAAAACATTGATAACAATATATATATACAAGACAAGACAAGACAACCAAACAAGTGTAATTATAATACAAGTTGTTTGGATGAAAGGGCTTGGTAGGTGATTATGCAGATCTTAAACATAATGCGATACCGCACGGGGAGCCAATGCAGTGATTTTAGAAGTGGCACTGAGCGGGAAAATCGAGGAGATTGTGTGACTACCCTTACTAAACAATTTTGGACACGTTGTAGTCTTGCAATATCCTTGATAGGAATATTATGAAGGAGGGTATCAATGATGAGGAATTCAGTTTTGTCTGCATTTAACTTTAATTTGCTATCGGTCATCCATGAGAAAACATCTTGGAGACAATCGTTGAGTCGGTTTAGGGAGTGACTTGTATCGTGCGTGGCCAAGGAAATGTAGATCTGTGTGTCATCTGCATAAAGGTGATGATCCAAGTTATGTAATTTTATCAGCAATCTCATGCCTGATGCCCAAATTATTAACAATCTTCCAGGGAAATTACTTAATGGACCTACCATACGTCATCTACCATCCACATGCTAAGCAAATTCACATCATTGAACTGACTACCGTTTGAACCTAACATCAAGAAAGATCATGTATTCAAAACTAACAAGTATGTCGCACTAATCCATGATGTAAACAATAACGGAATAAAATCAGAATTAACATGCATTGAACTAGGTTGCAGAGGCTATGTATCTGAACCCAACAAATCTAAGACTAAGACTGACAACCTCCTTAAAATCTCTTGGAATAAAACCACCAACAAAACAACTAATTCAATCGTATGCTTGTCTAAACTAGCCCGGCTAACGCCATTCACCCTTTCTAAATGTAAAGACGAACCACACTGGTTTGACCCAAGACTAATTTAAATATGATGACCATCACCCTAATATGACAATAATTGCAAAATAAAATTCCCCTCAACAGCAAGTAATCCTACATAAATGTGTTCATTTTCAGTATGACTTACCTTAACCGTTGGTCATTATTTACCTAAGCCTGCTACAATATACTACTATACATAGTTATTTACTGTATTCACACATGTACTTGGGTTATTGTTTCACACTTTATTGTATTCTACTGTAAGAATAAAGTGATACTCTCTCACTACAAAACAAATTATAATGGTTCCACTTAAGTTATCATAACGTATAGATACAATGTTTGTTGCACCGTCATAATTTGTTCTGTAGTGCAAAATTATCAATATTTGCCTTATTCCAGAAGAACACACGTTTCATGGTAAACAATTTATATAAACGAATGGTGTCGTTATAGAACCGAATTTTATATGTTATTTATTTACAGTGTCAGATGTCTATTTGACCCTAATTAATTTCAGGTCTCTCAGGTGGGCTGCATACAGACAGTTTACCTGGTGGATCCATGGCAAGCTGGGACGGAGGGTACAGAGAGTTCTACCAGCATGCGCCAGCCATGGAATAAGATCAAGGTTTCCTGCCCCTGATGGGGGACAACACGAGGGATACCACGCTGGACTTGAAAACTAAACTAGACAATGTACATGTGACCTGTGTAGGTTAGTGGTGGCAGTATTTACTGTTTCTTTACAAATTGACTGACTCTTGCTGCCAGCAAATCCTCCTTCTCTGGTTTTGGGACATCTGCCCCAGTGACTGTGATCGCATGCAGTGTGATATTTCTTTATAAACACATCTGTCACTCGATCCGTGAGCTTGAGCTTTTGTAGGTGGGTGGGTGGGTTCACCTGCTGTGGTCTGTTATGCAACACCCATTGTTTGCGTCTTTTGGACCACATGACACCAGTCTCAACCGGTTTGTCTGGGCTGGGACGTGGTCGGTAGTTCCACGCCAGAGCAGACAGCATCAATCTAGCTTTCATTCCTACAGTGAAGAATAGTGCATGCAGTATTCTAATAAAATGTCTGCAAACAACTGGTGTAACACACCAGTCTATATGTTGTTAGTAAGCAGCTGTTATTTACCCTATGACTGTAGCATTCAGTGAACTTTAAAGTGCTTTTCCTGTGTAAAGTGTTGGTTGTTTTTAGTAACAATACAATGGCCAATCATGGTAATCATACTGGTACATTAGTAAACCGATACTGATCCTTACAAATAAGGCATTCCATCATCACATTCCTTCACATAATTTATTATAACTTTTCTTCTTAATTTCTGTATCTACTCTATATACAGTCACTGTATTTTGATATCATGTTTTGATTTTATATTTCTTTAATAAAATTGGTGATAATGACACAAGTGCTCTTATTTATTTCATTACAGACAATTGCATTCTGGAATGTAATTATTACACGGAGATGTAATTTATTACACTCAAGTAAACTGTACTCATAAATGTACACAGCAACTGATTACAAGGAATAGGTAGGGTGATACAGAATGGACACTATCCATCTGTGGAGTATTCGCCCCCTTACATCTGAGTAACTAAACTACTGAAAAGTTGGTCATCAGGAACTTTGACTATGTAACATTTTTGGTCCCATTCATAAGTCGGTGGTCCACATATTAACACATAACATGTAAACAGCATTTACATTATTAGTTTTGGAAGTCTGAATAAACACATTTACTGATAAGGTAGTAGTCATGCTGGCTGGTACTTTTGAGTAGCCATCCTGAAAAAAACGAGTTGGATGCCTATGAAATGCAGTAATTTCGAAAACTTATTATAATGTTAGTTATGCATAGGACCTAATTTAGTGTATTTGGGATTCAAGTCGGTGACTGGAATTCACTTTACACTACTTGGGTCGTGGTCCCTACTCATCATTTACTGATTGCAAATCTAAAGGTTACTTGTTGCTTTGGACATGCCTCAGGTATAAAATGAATACATATCAAGTTTGGTACTTACTCCAGGAACTGTGCGTCACCGTTGCATGTTGCACAACACCACCACAGATGGTTTAATACATTCTGTATCCAATGAAGGAGGTCATCGCATCCCTTGCCTTGGACCTTCACAGTAAACTTGCGGTTGATGCCTTTCCCCATGTGCCACATCATGTTGGTGATCGAGCTGAAATGCAAATTACAATTATTTAAATTTTTGATCCAAATTCAATATATTTTCACAACAGCTGTTACCTGTTTTTGCTGTTAGTGTGCAAAAAACAAGTTAGTGAAGATGTGTGCACATGGTATATTATTAAAGATATTTTAACAATATATGATTATTGAGTGATGCCAGTATTTTTTATAATACAAACATGGTGTATCTGGTGAGCTCATTGATAATGTATTTGGATCACATAATTAGTCCGAGAGATATCCTTCCAAATGCAGAATTTAAATGGTTTTTTAAAAAGAAAATGGCCATCAAATGTGGCATAATGGATACAAATTACTTGATATTGACACCCTTATTCCATGGATAAGAGTGATTTAAAGGTATGTAGTTGTTATAAAATTATATATATTCACAGTAAACATAATAAGCTATCATAATCTGGCATAAAATAAAATAAATTGTATTTTTTTCTTTAAAAAACCACTTTCACCTGGGTTGTATCCCCTTAACTAAAATTGAGTAACATTATGGAATTTTACTAAATACAAATGAAGCCATTTTAAACGTTTTACAATAGAGTATATAGTGATATTCTTCGTCACATAAACACTAGTCACACATAATTATATACGAAGTCCAATTATATATAATGACATAAATAATAGGCCAAACATTTCGATATATGACAATGTCTAATGAAATATTATTGAATGCAGAACGTATGTTTGTTCATTTAACACAAAATACAGTAAGTTTTGCAATGTTATTATAAACGACAATCATTCCAGCCCATGTTAATCCGTTACTGTAAATTGTAATATCGCTCACGCCGTTAACATTTGCTATTCAGCTATCTTCTAAAGTATAAACTCTTTGTGGTGCAATATAGTACATTCTGGTACTGTTCTGGTTTGGCTCCAGCATATCTTGCATCTCAAATGTCAAAAGATTTTAATTGGATACCAAGTAACTCGGTACTAACCTTCTTGCGATCGATTTCACGGCGGCGGCGCGTTTGACCGAAAATATGCGTCGCTTCGACGGCCGAGGTCCGTGACTAAATATCGTAGGCACTGCACCTGGCTTCAAACATCGATGTCGGCGACGTTTTGTCGGATCTTGTGTCATTAACTGACGATATAGATTTCCTTCGAAGCACGTTTCTTCAAAATGATCTGAACATAGTGCGTTGTATTTCGAAGGCTTCCAACCAGCCCGTCCACAGTTGTGAATCTACTATTTCACATCTGCCTCGTTTCAAAGGGAAACAAAAAAGACAGCTCCTTATCCTTCGCTGTACTATTGTTACAACCGTATGTAGAGCAGTGTGGCATATTGGAAGTCACGTTTTCACTGTAAGCTCAACTTATACTAATATAACGAACCGCATCCCATGAACATGAACCAACTACGCGAACTACACAAGACAGTGTATCGTACACAACAAAACTAATGCTGCTCGTTTATTGGTTGCTTTCGGCCAAATGAACGCGTCATCAGTAAGATGGCAGTCTACATGTTATCGCAGATTTCGTTAGAATCTTCCACTTTAAGACTACATTCCGAGTAAACCACTGAAAATTTTGATTGTAGATGCAAATGGTTAGTTTGTGCTAAATCGTTTAGGTGCTAAACACCACAACGTTCCCTTTTGTAAATCTTTGAGTACTTGACAGTACTGTCGACACAGATCTGACAGATGTTCTTTGGGGTTACTGATGAGGTCGGATTTAAGGATGTCTTTCATTAATGCAGCAATGTCAATCTTATGGAACGGTCGGTAAAACACATTGTGTTTGGACTCTACGGGAATTCTAGGAACTTTGAGATCAGCAATGACAGTGTGGTGGTTTGATAAACCATCTGAAGCAGTAGGTGTCTGAATATTGTTACAATCTGAACGGGTGATTAAGAGATCGAGCCAGTGGCCATGTATGTGTGTTGAGAAAGTAACATGTTGTTTCATGTCATAGGATGCCAGAATGTCATTAAATGTACTTGATGTTGATGAAGATTAAAATCACCGAGTATATAAAATTCGGAATAAATAGTTGCCAGATTTTCAAGAATTCTTCAAAGAAATGGGCAGGGTGTCCTGGAGGGCGATAAATGCACACAAAATAAGCAGAGAAAGATGAATCGGAAATTTCGGCACAGATGGCCTCAAAGCTGGAGTAATCAGGGTTTGAATGCAAATTAACTTTGAACTGTTTTGAGATGAGAAATCCAACACCACCACCTCGTCCAACTGAACGTGGGCGATGATGGAAGGTGAAACTGGAAGGAGAAATGTCAGCAATGCATGCAGCTGTGTCATGTGGTCTGAGCCTGGTCTCAGTGACTGCAAGGATGTCTATTGTCTTTGAAGTTAATAAATCGGTAAGCGAGGCTGTTTTGTCTCGAATAGATCGAACGTTAGTGGTGGCTACTCGAATATTGCACCTGATAGCAGGTCAGGATTAAGACTTACATCTCCTGCTAGTAGTAAAATAATTGCCAATTTAAACGTTGGCTTAGAGCGGGGGATTGGCAGTTACTTTCTATTAAAGCAAAGATTAAGACATGGCAAACTGTGAAGAGGTGACTAGGAATTTTGTGTTCTCATGTACTGAGAAACTGTTTAAATGACAGCCGACCGTTGGGGACTAAGTGGCTTGCACAGCGTAAAATCGTGACCTCTCGAAGCAGCAGAACAGGATAAAAATAAAACACACAATAAAAATGCTGGTGACAATGTCTTGGTGACAGTGTACTTTCCTCAAAATGATGAAGAATAAAATGATAATGTCTCATAAAAATAGTAATTAATTGAAAATAATAAAATATTCTATAACTGTATATTGTACTAAAACAATGTACATTTTTAGGTTATTAAAGAGTGGGTTGGCGATAATCAATGGCAGTATTACAGGTCGTATGGTTGTAAAGTAACAAGACGTTTAGTGTCCATGCAAAGAAAAGTCAGGTCTTCACCCCCAGGGCGATTCTGGGTATAAAAGAACGTCTTTTTGAAAATAGATGTGATTAGACCAGTCAATAGCATATTATTTGAAAACAATATGTCACTGTCTCGCATGTTCGGATGCCAATGTTTACTCCCCACACAATTAAAACTAGGGGTAAATTGTGAACTAATTACATTTTGCGTTGCAGTTAGTGGTGTTTCAGAAACCTAGGCATGTTTGTAGAGTAAAACCAAAGGTGGGTATTTTGGATTACGCTATATGAACTGCTACCACTTCATGTACAAAGAGAGGGTGTGATACGTCGCCATCTTCCCCGTGAACAATTGTTTCATTGCTTCAGTGGCAGTTTGAGACATATTCATCATCCACTGCTGGTTATTCGATTCTTGCTCAAAGTTATATTATGACCATTGGAAACTAGTTGCGTTAGTACACTAGACGCTCATATTACAAGACAAAAGACATAATACCCTTTGATGCACATAAAGTGTTCTTGTGAAGTACTATGAACATCAGAAAATCATAGCATTTGCAGCATATTTAACATAATTTTCAATATTGAGAAGTGTGTATGTTGAAATATATACATATGCACACAGGTGTATATTTATAGGGTTGTTCGAGGTAAACCGAACCATCACATAGAGCGAACCAGTCAACGTCTACGTTGACTGTACGAATTCATTTGACAGGCACACTGATCTGCCAGCTATTGGGCAACACTACACTTATTAGTGATAGCTTTTATAATGATCACGAGATGGCATCTGTGATTACAAGCACCGAGCACGTATTATAGTGTGAACGCTCTGCCAGATTTCGAATTTTGTTGCAGGTAACTTTTTTAAGGTGAATTCACGAATCTTGATAGTTCCATAACTACCACTGGTCGTAATGGTATAACGTATTGATTTGATTGATATATATATATATATATATATATATACCTATTTTCTTGATGTGGTTAGGGTGGCTGCGATTTGCAATGCGACCACGTGAACAAACATTGCTACTGGTTCGCTTTACATTTCCCTGTATAAAAAGTAACCATGGGTCATCAGTTAAACCGAACCAGGTGGTTAAGTTTTGGTTAACCGAATAAATAATGATCAGTATTTTAATCATATAAACTAGACTTAGACCTATGCTACATTTATGAATAACTGTAGCAGGCGTACTAATTGGACTGAAATCAAATTCCCAAATCTTCCAACTGGGGAGGGGGTGACCGGAGAGGATCCAGGACTTTTGAATATGTCTACAAGGGGCACATAATGTACATTTGAATCATAGCTTAATAGGCTCGTAATCAGACTTGTTTTTCTGAATTGCCATTGAGAAAAGAAACGGATTAAAGCAGCAAATACCGAATCTCAAAGATGAAGGCGGCCAGCATGTTAATGCTCGACGTCGCACGGCTAGCCACAAAGGGGAGAGCATCAACAAGTGGGACCCGGCGGAATTGGCGGTTCATATTCGAAATTTGGCAGCTGCTGGATTTAGCATATGAGCATGCAATTTTAAATGGCCTTAGTGGATTTTCAGCAGAAAACAGTTTTAAAATGTGTAAGGTATTACTGGTTGGTGGGTTTCATGAAGCGGAATCCAGAACTCTCCGTAAAAAGGCAGAACACCTGTCCGGCGCTCGGGCTACGGCCATGAATAAACCACAAGTCATGACTTGGTTTCAGAAGTTAGGAGATATGTTGGAAAAACTTGGCATTAAAGATATGCTATCCCATCTGTGGAACTGTGATGAAACCGGATGCCAGACCATCCACAAAGCTGATCAGGTCTTTGGAGAAGAGGGCGTTCCTACTTACAACATCACTGTGCTTGAAAAAGGTGAAACACTAATCGCATTAACGATTAACGCTGTTGGACAGACATCCCCTCCAATGGTCATATTCAAAGGACGTAAAACTGGTAAGCACTGAGGTCAATGTGCGAAGCATGGTACCATTATTCGTGCGAGTAAAAATGGTTTGGTGAACATGGAACTCGTTTTGGAACATGCAAACAATTTAATTACTTTCCTCAAGAATAAGAACCTCGACAATCAGAAGCATCATCTCCTAGTTTTGGATTAGCATTATTCCCATCTGTACAATCTCGAGTTTCTTGAGCTCATGATAACTAATAACATTCATATTCTCGTCCTGCCTGGTCACACGAGCCATTGGCTTCAACCTTTATATCGCGGTGTCTTTAAAAGCTTCAAAGCAGCATGGAGAGACAAAATGCGGCTGTTCACCAGGGGAAATTACGGGCGCAAATTAAAAAGGAATGACTTCTTCGTTGTATTCAACAAAGCGTGGACCGGTCCGCGACGGTAGATAATGCCCCGATTACGGTGGTTGTAGGGGGTCAGGGTTGTTCCAGTTCAACCCGATGGCAATCCCACAGGCAGCATTTACTACTGATCGGCCACTGATCCCTTCAACGAGCCAAGATGCTGACGGAAATCCACCCTTGCCTATACAGCGAATGTCCAGCCACATCATGGAATCGTGGTGATGAATGACGGAACTCCAGAATCCATCAGCCATATCAAACATGGCTAATGCTAGCATCGCTCCAGCGGCTGAAAGTCGGAGACAGGGGAACCTCCACGTCCGACATGGCTCCTGAGGACGCAGAACATGACCAGTGTCAATGCACCTCAAGCAGCTAACGGTGGACAACAGGACGACACCTCGCCCACCGTCTCCCCATCCACGTCCGAAGCAACCGCTTGTGTTACTATCTCGCGAAAGCTTGAAGGAAAGAAAAACTGAGACAGGGAAAATGATGAAAACATCTAAGGATGTGGAGAAAAAGAAAGTGTGCCATTTTGAATATGGTGACCCCCGCAGACCCACTGATTGAAGATGAGTGGAGAAGTTGTTCCACCTGCAACCGTTGGTGGCATGACACGTGTACTCTTGCCTGTGGGCGACTTATAAACGGACTTTTTAAATGCGACCAGTGCATCAAACAAATCCATAAGACCATGATCAGGTTGATGAGTGCAGAGGGACCTGATCACATATAATGTGTGCAAAGTCCACAATATAGTTTTGATTTAGCGCTATGTTCAGTTTTCAAAAGTAAGACGTGAAGTTACTGTTGAAAATAAATCAAACTTTTGTGTTAATTAGAATACGTTGTTACGTCTTTTTTCATTCAAGTAAACTGAACAACGTGGTTCATTTTATATAACCGGATGGTTCGCTTTACCGAAAAAATAAGATAAACCGAACCAACAAGACCAAACGAATACATTGAGGTTGTTCAGTTAACCTGAACATTGATTAGGTTTATCTGAATGTCATATGACACTGACCGTTTACATCATTCGTTTGACACTTGGACGGCTGTATGTGGCCAAAAGGGAGTCGTTAGAAATCTAGATAAGTGCTAAGTGGTTCTGTTTACCTTGAACGACCCTGTTTCTTAGAATTTACAACACAATTTGTATTGTATATCATACAATAAAACGATCGTTGATGTATGATCTCAGAATGCAACTTTAAAACTGTACCCACGCTTTATTAATTCCATCATATATGTGAACTTCTTAACATGGCAGTGAAATAAAATGTTTATTGGACTCTTGGCTTAGTCTTATGTCTGTGTTTTTTCTTAGTTAGCTGTGAATGTTGTAAAGTTCTATGGCTATGCATATCAATTTCCAACTATAATGGACTTTTCGGGAGACGAACGTAGGTTAGGTAATCATGTTTTGCTTAGACGTCGACGTGAGAGGTGGAGTCGACTTCAACTCTGATGTCGCGTTCAGCTTTCGCGTACGCGTACGGCGCTTAATTGCGTTAGCAGATGGTCTTGAGTGAGGTTTACCCATCACGATTCCTGATCGTTTATGTTCGAATGTATAGTATGCAGTCGGACCGAGTGATTTAATCCAAGCCCTCAAAAAGCTCTTAGGTACATGTGAATAACGCTTGAACGTAACTGGGAACAGCAGTAATTATACATATTAGTCTAACGTCTTGAGAAAATGGTGCGACTCCTGATGCCTCCAGTCACCTGATGGATAGGATGTACCGATAATGAAGTGTCACGTTCTTGGTAATACTGTGGATGCATTGGATGGTAGTTGTATTAGATGACTGAAGACGTGACCCTACGTGCGTGGTTGTGACTGTCTGGATCATTTTCTTGGAATAGCCGTTTCAATGTTTAAACTTAGACGAATATTTGTTATGGAAAACACATTACAATTCAACCGTTCCTCAGAATTCTGTCTGAGTTGAGCGAAGGTGAGGTTTACTGTACTTTTAAGTAATATGCGCAGCTTGTTTAGTAAAAGAATACATACTTGTTTTTAATCGTCGAAAGAAATGACTGGTTGTTACATCCGCTAGTTTGTGATATCCTACTGGGTGACCGTCATTCTATCGGCAGTTGAACTGCAGCTCTAGCCCGCCACAAAAGTCAATTCCAGTTCTCGATTCTGCGAAAATGAAATGCAGTAATTGCCACACAGATATCATAAAAACATATCAATGCGGTCTCTAAAGCTCAAGCGCGTAATTACCCCCTTTTTCGTTTCTATCTCACGCGGGCTCCGTAGGCTAGAAGCGGAAACCCACCCGAGTATTCCTTGTATTAACAGTTACATGTAACATCAAATAGTTTTCCCATAGTTTGTACGATGACTCGGGTTGAACGTAAACACGTCGCGTCCGCAATAGTAGTGGATGCTAGGTTGGTTTTGGTGTTCGCAAAATTAATTTAAAGGGATTCTTTGTTAGCTAATATATATTCGAGGTGTACCGTATCAAAACGTATTAATTTCCCATAAGTAGGCCTACTATATAATATCTCTGCTACTTATGTCTTGCGTGTTTATGTACAATTTGGGTGTTATCTGCGCAAAAAGCCGATAAACAATTGTGTTTACGCGAATAATTTTGAGCTTGCTGCCACGTGGATGATTACGTCTGCCGCCCGATTATAATGAATAGTCATGCACGCGCAGAGAACCACACAAAGACCGTTGACGTCACACACAATTGACATGTTAGATTCCGAGGTGAGTTGATTAAAGCAATAGCATTGTAAATAAGCAAATTGTAGACATATGCATATTGACAGCTATTTTTATAAGTGTAGGAAGCGTATGCATTGTTTAATTATCCTGATTCCCAATGCCGTCAGCCAAGTAACGTTTCGATTAAGTAGAACTATAACGACTAACGTCCGCCGACACGGACGGCTGCAGTCGGTGTCAGCTGCCGCTGGGACTGCTACTGAGTTTGTCGAGCCTCTCATACAGTAACTAGCCTAGCCATAGGCAAGGATCTCGCCTTTCTAGTTAATAAAACTGCATTTTCCAGTATTTGACATGCAGTGAACGAAAATGGACGCTAAAATATCAGTATATGCAACCATAGCAAGAGGATTAACTTGGTCGTGGATGTCTTTTTTGGGGCCTAAATCTGGGATTTGTGTATGTGTATCTACGGGTCTTGCCTTTCCAAATTCCAGTCAGCCGTTTTGGAAAAGTCACCGTTTCCCCACTTATTTGAACCGAAACATAAAAATTTTAGATGTTCACAGACTGTTTTTAATGCTACAGCCTCGATTGTTCGTACGATTTCATGTCATTATTCAATGTAAATGTTTTAGGTTTGTTAATAAGTATAGTGTCAAAAAGACCAATTGAGTTCTAGGGTGTCTAGCCAGAACATTCCGGCATCTCAACAAGGAGACATTCCTACTACTCTACAAGGCAATGGTCAGACCACGCCTGGAATATGCATCCTGTGTCTGGTTCCCTCAGCTAAAGAAAGACCAAGATCTCATAGAACAAGTCCAACGGCGTGTAACACGACTAGTGCCAGAAACAAAAGGACTACCTTACAGCAGCAGATTGAAATAATTAAAACTCCCCACACTGCACTACAGAAGACAAAGAGCTGACATCATTCAAACTTTCAAAATTATCAATCGACTGGACCAAAGCTACCAGGACTGTAAATGCCAACTCTGTCCACAAAAGGAGATGTACCTAAAAGCCACTGGAACCACAAGAGGTCACAGAGAAAAACTAGTTACACAGACATCAACAGGAACCAGACATTCTTTCCTCTCCACCCGTGTCCTAAGATCGTGGAATGCACTGTCAGATGACACAGTCCAAGCACAGACAATCAATTAGCTGAAGTCCCGCCTCCAAAGAGACTGAAGAGACCATCCAGACCTCTACAACTACAACTTCACATACTAACACACACATACACACACACACACACACACACACACACACACACACACACACACACACACACACACACACACACACACACACACACACACACACACACACACACACACACACACACACACACACACACACACAGACAGACACACACACACACACACACACACACACACACACACACACACACACACACACACACACACACACACACACACACACACATACACACACAATCGAGCCTACAGACTAGGCACACCGGAAAAGACAAGATAAAGAGAAAACAATAACAATAACGCCAACAGCAACAACAACAGCAGCAAAATCAATAGACAATAGAATACCACTACAGCAAACTAACCTTGAGACGGTCTCAGTGCTCAACTTGGGCAATTATTGACTGTTCTTAAGGTGAAATTAAGGTGAAATTAAAAGGTACACAATACCATGTTCCCACGGAATTTTGCGATGCACGAATTTTGGACACCAGCAGATAGGCACTCTAGTATACATAAGTTTTTATTCATGAATAATAATTTTTTTAAATCTAATAATAGATCAGATCAAGTTGCGCTGCTGCATGTGAATGGCACATTTGATGATAATAATAATACTCGCTAAGAACAAATTAAACATTTATTTTTGACATGTTATTTTACCATTACTGTACATTTTTCACTAGAATGGCCCATGTGTATAATTGTATTAATTATCAGAGCAAGAATAAAGGAAAATATACAATGCACTCTGGATAAGGTCGAACTTCCAGGGACCCATGACAATACTGATAAGTGGAATTTCTGATAACTCGAAAGTTATCAGAAGGTCCCATTATTAGGACCTTTGCCCTGGACCGAGGAAAAGATTGACTTAACTTAGCGAAAATTCACTTATGTGAGTTCGATTTTCTAGAGTGCATTGTATATGATCAGTGCATACGGGTAATTATGTAGAAGTAAATGAAAAGTTGGCCATAGTAATGGACTGGGATTTTAGTTTGACTGAATCAACATAACAAGTTGCTCTTGTATTTCTTTTCCATTTAGCCAGCTGTACACTTGGTGATAAGTCCCATAATCCAATATCTAAACTGAATATTAATCTGCACAGTGTTGTGTTAGTTAACTCATATTTAGGTTCAGTTTCCTAAATTCAACTTGTTTATTTGAAGGAACATTGGAAATAGCTGAGCTGATGGAATGAGGAAATTGAAGAGCTCTACTTAACAGTGCCATTAATTGGACAATGGGTCACCTGGCATAAGATGATGTCTGACTTTGTTCTGCACCATTCTGTTCTGTGCGACATCTACTGGGAAGTTGTACCTCACTTCGAGTTTCAAATGGATGTGTGCATCTGATAGCTTTGTGTATCAAAATGCATAGCAGTGCTATTAATAGGACACTATGTTAACTAACACAGTAGTGAAAAAGATGTATGACTTTGTTCTGCCACATTAGTTCCGTGTGGCTTCTGCTGGGAATATGTACATCACTACGTTTCAAATGGATTTGTGCATCCAAATGCACAACATTCCGTCATTATGTTGCAAAATAGGAGTACATAATATAATGTATGCTTTCTTATGCTCATCATGTTTGGATTGTGTTCTACAGCATATTCTTCCAAATGTTTTTGAGACAGGTTTGTGTTAAATGAACTATACTGGGAGTAGTGTATAAAAAGTGTCGACAAAGTTGCTTTTACACTTATTTTGAAAATTTATAAAATATAAATGTTCCACAACATGCAAACTGTTTTAAGGATCTTCTTAAGCTTAATACACCAATGATGATTGAAAACACTGTTTTAAAATATGCGTTACTTTTAAAGTTTTGTAATTTGATAACTTTATTTCCATGATACAACGGCCTTTTTTATCGAAGCGGGTGTTCGACAGAAACAAATTCAATATCTTTTACTCGAAATTATGGGCAGAACAAATAGTTATTGCACTCGCAGTACTAAATAAAAAAAGTGTTTATACTAATGCAATATATTTTTATATTTTGTTGACAATAATGTTATGCTCTTTATAGATCTATATTTTTAAAACTAAAATTAAACCTTATGTAGATAGAAAAGAACCTAACCACCTATTACTATTTGAATACCGTAAACTTCCTTAGTGATGTATAATGTATTTATACTGCTTATGGAATTAGCAGCTGGATTTATGGTGCAAATAAAATGGTTTCATTATTGAATGTTTCTCGGCTTCAGTAAGTTTCTTTTAGCTGAACGTTTTATTAAAACTTCACTTCAAAATGTATAGCCAGATGTACCTAGTGAAAAAGGAACATGATTGTACGATCGTTTTTATATTCCAACAAAAACAATGCCAATCAATCAATATGACATCGCCATCGCATCGACGGATTCGTGCATGGACTGTCGCTATGTTCATTCTCCGTTTAGTCCATATATTTACCTTCTTTTCTTTGCTGAATCTGTGACATAAACAGCAGCTGGTCCACGTTTCATTTTGATAATTTTATCGGTCACGACTCATTCGCATGGCGGTGGCTAATCCATATATACACATGTTGATGACGTATTTCTTGCATATATTAACTCGGCGTAGCTAATCGAAGTCTGACGGACAGTCCCGAATATTCATGAGCATGCTTTATACGGATCGTGAAGGTGGGCCCAAAGTAGAAACTCAGCGTAGGTCATTAGCGATTAATAAAACATAATTCTAATGAAATAAAGGCATATAATTATATGAAATAATCATATTAACAGGATTACCTAATAATTGCGTACATTACAAAGACATTAAAATTCTCAAAGAATCGCTTTAAACGCAATGAGCAAAACATCGAAATAAGGATGGAACCAATAATAATTGTACCAGATGAAGATAACAAAATAATGGAAATTGAGAAAATGGTTCGGAGAAAGGAGGAGGAGTCTTTTCAACTGGCATGCTAGAAAGGTTTCCCTCCTAAATAAAAAAACATTGCACTGACTTGAAAGCGGACAACTTTGCTTCGAGTACACCTGTAGTTTAATGTTCTATTGTAGGCATTACCCACTCATGTGAATCATTCTGGTATTTCATAGTGACGTGAAACGGGTTACATTATATTATGGATGAGCTATTAGATGTTACACATACTGTTTTGCGAGCTGAATCTCCTTACTAGCTAATATATAAAAAGATTAGTGTTGGCTATGATGTGCTTTACCAATGTTTAGTGCTGACCACATTGTGTTTTACCAATGTTTAGTGCTGACCACATTGTGTTTTACCAATGTTTAGTGCTGACCACATTGTGTTTTACCAATGTTTAGTGCTGACCACATTGTGTTTTACCAATGTTTAGTGCTGACCACATTGTGTTTTACCAATGTTTAGTGCTGACCACATTGTATTTTACCAATGTTTAGTGCTGACCACATTGTGTTTTGCCAATGTTTAGTGCTGACCACATTGTGTTTTGCCAATTTTTATTGCTGACCACATTGTGTTTTACCAATGTTTAGTGTCTGACCACATTGTGCTTTATCAATGTTTAGTGCTGACCACATTGTATTTTACCAATGTTTAGTGCTGACCACATTGTGTTTTGCCAATGTTTAGTCCTGACCACATTGTGTTTTACCAATGTTTAGTGCTGACCACATTGTGTTTTACCAATGTTTAGTGCTGACCACATTGTGTTTTACCAATGTTTAGTGCTGACCACATTGTGTTTTACCAATGTTTGGTGCTGGCCACATTGTGTTTTACCAATGTTTAGAGCTGACCACATTGTGTTTTACCAATGTTTAGTGATGACAACATTGTGTTTTACCAATGTTTAGTGCTGACCACATTGTGTTTTACCAATTGTTTGTATCGTACTCATTTTATTACTGGTATTTCACTGTGTATCTAAATGAAAATTTCCTTTTTCGATGGAGTGTTTTAATCGGACAATAAATATATCGAATCTTATATTGAATCTACTATTTATGGAACGCAGTGGCTAGAGCTTTGGGCTATCGACCGAGAGAGCCCGTGTTGGAATGCTGTGCTGCAGGGTCGAACCTTGTATTGGGCAAGTTTTTTCACTCTACGTTATCAGTTCACTCAGCTGTATGAATGAATACCTGGTTATAGGCAGTGGTGGATATTTGTGTACGAAGTCTGCGCATTAATTGCAGTGTGGCTGGATGTATCCCAGAGATAGTGTTCGAATGAGCAGGTCTGCCAAGGAATAAAGTGTTTTGAGCAGTTTGAGGGTTGTAGACAGCGCTATAAAAGAACCTTTCCTTTACTGTATAAAAAGTGCTGTATAAAAATCAATCGCAACACGCGAAGCTTTGAAAAAGAATACAGTTGCACCTCCTGACAGACTTCATAATCGAAGCTAGGAACTCGTTACCCATCAGTGGCTCCCCATGGTGGACTGTCTAATACTTTCATTTTTGCATGGCACTCGTCCGACTAAACACAATAACTTCTAACTGTACGGTGATTCTAAGCAGCACTCACTGACCGACTAGCGCAGCGACATTTTACCTTTTTGGCGCTGTTACCCCTTTAGCGAGCCAACAAAGCCGTAACTACCCCTTCATTTAAAAATACCAAACTTCAGAAAAGGACATTTTTGAAAGAACATTAATTTTAGTGGCATAATTGGTATATTGATTAGTAAAATATCAGTGTAATTCGGGTAGTTCACCACGCGATTTCATACACACTGTATTATTATTTTATTTCTGGCCATACTGTAATCAGAATATGAACAATATTCCGAGACACGAAAGTATTACTTTTGTTACGTCATCTCAACAACTCTGCAGCTGGCAAATGCACTGACGTGATTTTGATACCTTTAATGTGTAATTGAGAGTCATTTAAATTGCAAATGTAACCGCGATTATAAAGCGTACAGCGAATATTATTTGCTATTATTTGCAATTTCACATTGAATGACGAATTTATTACGGACGGAACTGTGCTGTGATTGATGCGTCTACACATTCCACCACGTGACAAATGTAGGGAGACATATACTCACACATCCAGCTAATTAACTGCCTCCAGATTATAACATTTTGTGGTATGTTTCAAAGCAATAATCACCAACTGTCCTGAAACGAACACGCGGCGCATGCCAACATCTTTGATCGACGCAGGCGTTGCGTTCACTGACGGAATACATTCTGACCTTCGCATAACCGTGCATGCTGTTAGTTGTTTAAACAATGGCCGGGCGAAGAAATCAATCCATAATTGCGACGACAACGCGCGGCTTTGATGACAGCATCGCTGTTAGACGGTTGATTTATCACAACAACTATTGCATTTCCGCCTTCTATCCACGATAATGTCGTGATTGATCCGCCGTCTTCGCTAGCTCCGCATTTTCAAGACCAGACCATACTTGTTCGTGTCATTGGCGTGTGGAACAGCATCTTACGACAGACGGACTGACGGCGTGACAGGACAAGAGGGGAGCACTCAAAGGAGAAAGTAGGCGTCTACGGCGTGCAAAGGTGGGTCGTAGTAGTAGTAGTAGCAGTAGCGGCAGTAGTAGCAGTAGCGGCAGTAGTAGTAGTAGCAGCAGTAGCGGCAGTAGTAGCAGTAGTGATAGCAGTAGCGGCAGTAGTGATAGCAGTAGCGGCAGTAGCAGCAGTAGTGATAGCAATAGCGGCAGTAGCAGCAGTAGTAATAGCAGTAGCGGCAGTAGCAGCAGTAGTGATAGCAGTAGCGGCAGTAGCAGCAGCAGCAGTAGTAGTAGAGAGTAGTTGTTGATAAGATGCTCGTCCTTAGAAAAATACGTTGTATCTTAGTTGATAAAATCGACCCCGAAAAGACCAATTTAATACAACCAAGGGTTAATTGTAGCAAATGTGTGCTACTGTGTCACATATGACCCAATGAGCCTACCGTAGTAGTAGTCGTAGTGGTAGCAGTCGTAGTGGTGATGGTAGGCGCAAATGCTGGGAAAGCAGAATCGATTTAGTAGAATTAGGGCTTAATAAACTAGCTTTAGCGTGGGAAATAGCACTCTCCTCCATCCGGGAGACATGTTATTTATTATTGATGGCACCATCTAGCGAACTGTTAAATTGTTTTCAACTGGACGAATTTCGGCGTAGGGCCTATTCTACAATATAATATACTTTTGCAAATTATTATATCTAGTAATGGTAAGTTATTATATAGCGCTGTATCCAGTCCTCAAAACACCTTACACATTACTCCTTGGCAGACTTGTTCAACCGGACACCATGTTGACTTCTATGGGAAGCATTCAGCCACGTTACAATCAATGCGCGAATATTATTCTAATGAGCAAACTCAATCATTATTGTTTCGATGTGTTTAACAATAATACGCATTCTTCTATTAAACAGACTACTGACACGAAAACCAACAAGCCTGATTCGCGACGACATAAACATTTCGACATAAATTACACGGACAAGTAGCGTTTTATTTGTCTCCGAGATGGCATTCTTCCACTGGAGATCAATTGACGACTTGCTGGGTTAAATTGATCTGTACTCTTGGGTCTTCCCAATATAATTATATTAATGTAAAGACGCTTTCGAAATCGTGCATATACAGATGCTGTTTGCGCTGTCTCCAGATACGATGTGACGTTTGTTATAAATCTCTCTCCTGATATTTGGTGGCCATCTGCGTGACAGATAGGCAGCTTTTTCAGACGACTGCGTTACATTGATTAGACGGTGCCGCTTCAGTATCACAGTCGTCTCTCGAGCGCTGAAATGTCATCTGACAAAGGAATAGTAATAGCAGAGAGCTTCGCGTCACGACACGGTTGTCGCCGCACGAGCTCGTGCTTTGTTAAAATAGACGAACTGTCACATGCGACAATGATGAGCGTTGTTACGCACGCCGGAAGCTGATGATGGCAATCCAGGGACGTGATTGAGACTATTTGTAGGATGTGCATAAATGAGAATCATTGTGATGTATTGTTCAACAATATCTGTCGTTTTGTAGTGCAAGAACTGACGGAGGACTGTTGGCTAACTCCATCAACTCCATCATGATTGGCATTAGTGCTTTGAATTAGGTCTTTCTCTTAGATCAAGTCAGAGTTGTATGTAGCACCACATCTAATTAATCCGTGACGCTTATAAGTAGGCCTAGACTTTTATTAGATAGTACCTAGCTAACCGTGCAACATCTCTACAAAATAATGTTTTAGTATATATCCTCTGTAACTACTTCGTGATATTAAGGTTTTTTAATTTTCCTGACGTTTTGAAGAAGGAACTCAGTCATTCTAATAGTTTAGCCAAACGATTCCGCCAACGTGTTCCATATTATGTACTGTTCTGTAATTCTTTTCACAACGTTGTCCACCAAGTCAAATATATATTGCAGTTGTTCCCAATTGTAAGAAGTGTCTGTATAGTCGTTTGCACTGTCTTTCAGGTTCGGCTTTGGACAAAGTAAAAACGAACTATCACGTGATGATGTTGAAAAGAACGAAGCTCATTTTGCTGCTGAATTTCACGTATGTCTGTTGGGCCTACGATCCACGTCGACTAGATGGTCCGTTCGTAAACGGCAAACACAAACGATACTCCAGCTCATTTCACTCAGACGAGGTAGGTTTTTTTTCAGCATGTCAACCTACTTACTACATTCATGTGTACAGTATGCGTGTGTGTGGACGTACGTGTGTACGGATTAACGTATGGAAATACATATGTGTGTGTGAGAGTGTATGCATACACACACGCACGCAAGTAAGCACGCACACACGCACACAAACACACACACTCAAGCACATGCACGCACGCGCGTACACACACAAGCACATACATGTACGCGCGTACACACGCACGCACGCACACACACACAACAATAACGAAAATAACGGAGTCAGTGTTGTCTTCGTCATCATGAAAACTCTTTGTATTTAAGTATAACCATTGCTATTCTTTTATGATTGTAACTGATTTAACGTTTATTTAATACAGTATCAAAGTTGAAGGCACAGTAAAACAAATCAACCATAGATAGTGCATACATGCGTAGATGTTACGACAACAAAGGACGTTACCAGACGGCACTACCGGTCGGTGTGTACGCAACACTAAAAACGTACACGTGGTTCACGCATGCGTATGGAAGCTCGAGAAGTCTGCGCACACGGGCTTCTTCTTTTTCTTCTTCTTCTTTTCTTATTCTTCCTCTTCGTCTTCTTCTTTTCTTCTTCTTCCTCTTCGTCTTCTTCTTTTTCTTCTTCTTCTTCCACTTTTTTTCTTCTTCTTCCTTTTTTTCTTCTTCTTCATGTCTCTTCTCCCTCGATTAGATGCGTTTTATAACCTACGAAATCAGGTTGTCAAACTATCCAGTATATTTTATTCTCTGACGTCCTCTGCAACTTCCCTTCGATCCTTCCTATACCACAATTCTCATGTCTTGTCCAGCATTGTTCAAACTCTCGTTGATGTAATTCGTGTTGACGAATTCTGTAAATACATTTGTGTAATCAATAAAACATACATACAAATCGTTCTGTACTTCTAATGCTCTTTCAGTCATCGTTCTTGGGGTGTGTATCGCATGACTTGTACCATTATCTTGAATATATACAAATTGTTCGTCAGCAGTGTCCAGCTTTTTATTTACCGGTGCTCTACTGCCCATTTCCACGACAGCAGTAGCGCAGCGGTAAGAGCTTCGGACTCTCGACTGAGAGAACCCGGGTTCGAATCCTGTTCGGCGGTGTCGAACCTTGGGCAAGTTCATTTATTGTATGAATGAGTACCAGGTTTTAGACAGTGGTTGATATTTGTGTACAAATAGTCTTCGCGCATTAATTGCAGCGTGGCTGAATTGCGTTTTTGAAAATGTTGAGTACACCATAACGTCTTCAACATAATGATATATTGTAGGAAGATCAGGTGTTTATAATTACACAGTTGAACTTAGAAAGCTAATCTCTACAGAACATGTCAATAATAATAATAAATAATATTATTAATTTTTAAACAAGGCTACTGTGTTGTTTTTATACGATAAATCATTGCTGCGAAAATGGTTGCCAATTTGGATCTTGATAGTGTTTTTATCTCACGGCATCTCTGAAATTAGAAAACAAATTAATTGAAAACAAGTTGATGGCTTGTATACGTCATCCTACATATGACAATGGCTTGTATACGTCATCCTACATATGACAATGGCTTGTATACATCATCCTACATATGACAATGGCTTGTATACATCATCCTACATATGACAATGGCTTGTATACATCATCCTACATATGACAATGGCTTGTATACATCATCCTACATATGACAATGGCTTGTATACATCATCCTACATATGACAATGGCTTGTATACATCATCCTACATATGACAATGACTTGTATACATCATCCTACATATGACAATAGAGAGTTTTTTCTTCAAGATAAGCACATACATTTTTGAAGATGTGCTTCTAGTTTGACTGCTCAACACTTTGATCGGGATTTGGGTTTATGGCTCATTACAGCAATCTGCACCATACTTAGGTAGCTACAACCCTTTCCAGCACACAATCAACGAGGTAAGCCAGCAATTACCATGGACATTTTTATTTCAGAAAAACGTATTAAAAATAGATTAGATAGACGTGCCGATTAAAATGCAACGATTCGTCATAACTAGCCTGTGTGTGTGCATGCGTGTGTAAAGTGCATATGTGTATGCCATTGACATTTCGGTCACTGATTTGTGTCATCGCAACAAAGGAATTGTCTACAACATAGCAGATTGTCTACACCATTACAATAGTTATACATAGTATTTAAAAATAAAATATCATATTTACTATTACCCACCATTACACACCAACAGCAACTCCTGTCACCATTACAAACCAACAGCAATTCCTGTCACCATTACAAACCAACAGCAACTATTGTCACAATTACAAACCAACAGCAACCCTTTCACCATTACAAACCAACAACAACTATTGTCACCATTACAAACAACCAACAGCAACTCTTGTCACCATTACAAACAACCAAAAGCAACTCTTGTGACCATTACTAACCAATAGCAACTCTTGTGACCAATACAAACCAACAGCAGCTCTTGTGACCATTACAAACCAACAACAACTCTTATCAACATTCCATGTAACAGCAACTCTTGTCACCATTACAAACCAACAACAATTCTTGTCACCACTACAAACCAACAGCAACTCTTGACACCATTACAAACCAACAACAACTGTTGTCATCATTACAAACCAACAGCAAGTCTTGTGACCATTACAAACCAACAGCAACTCTTGACACCATTACAAACCAACACCAACTATTGTCACCATTACAAACAAACAGCAAGTCTTGTCACCATTACACACCAAAAGCAACTCTTGACACCATTACAAACCAAAAGCAACTCTGGTCACCATTACAAACCAACAATAACTCAGGTCACCATTACGAACCAACAGCCACTCTTGACACCATTACAAACCAACAGCAACTCTTGTACCATTACAAACCAACAGCAAGTCTTCCCACCATTACAAACCAACAGCAAGTCTTGTCACCATTACAGTATTTTTTAATTTAAAATTCGTTCCTGTTGACCAGTTAATTTCTGCTGTCGCCAATTACGGTATCGTCTGCAGCCAATAATATTTTCCCGGTAGCGATCGCTTCCTGATAAGTCGAACATAACGAACATATATAATTTTTAACTAACTGTTACATTCAATGGACCCGTGCAATACCATCACCTTTACCTATACGTCTAGACTACATTGTATGGATCCGTGCACTACCATCACCTTTATCTGTACGTCTAGGCTACATTATATGGACCCATGCACTACAATCACCTATATCTGTACGTCTAGGCTACATTGTATGGACCCATGCATTACCAACACCTATATATGTACGTCTAGGCTACATTGTATGGAACCATGCACTACCATCACCTATATATGCACATATAGGCTACATCCTATGGACCCGTCCACAACCATCACCTATATCACTAGGTATAGGTTACATTGTATGGACCCATGCACTACCATCGCTTTTACCTGTACGTTTAGGCTATATTGTATGGACTTGTGCACTACCATCACCTTTATCTGTACGTCTAGGCTACATTGTATGAACTCTTGCACTACCATCACCTTGATCTGTACGTCTAGGCTACATTGTATGGACCCGTGCACTACCATCACCTTTATTTGTACGTTTAGGCTACATTGTATGGACCCATGCACTACCATCACCTACATATTTACGTCTAGGCTACATTGTATGGACCTGTGCATTACCATCACCTTTATCTGTACGTCAAGGCTACATTATATGGACCCATGCACGACCATCACCTATATCTGTACGTCTAGGTTACATTGTATGGACCCGTGAACTACAATCACCTTTATCTGTACGTCTAGGCTACATTGTATGGACCCATGCACTACCATCACCTATATCTGTACGTCTAGGCTACATTGTATGGACCTGTGCACTACCATCACCTTTATCTGTACGTCTAGGCTACATTGTATGGACCCGTGCACTACTATCACATTGATCTGTACGTCTAGGCTACATTGTATGGACCCGTGCACTACCATCACATTTATTTGTACGTCTAGGCTACATTGTATGGACCCATGCACTACCATCACCTATATATTTACGTCTAGGCTACATTGTATGGACCTGTGCACTACCATCACCTTTATCTGTACGTCTAGGCTACATTATATGGACCCATGCACGACCATCACCTATATATGTACGTCTAGGTTACATTGTATGGACCCGTGAACTAACATCACCTTTACCTGTACGTCTAGGCTACATTCTATGGACCCATACATTGCCATCACCTGTATCTGTATGTCTAGGTCACATTGTATGGACCCATGCACTACCATCACCTATATATGTAAGTCTAGGCTACATTGTATGGACCCATGCATTGCCATCACCAGTATCTGTACGTCTAGGTCATAATGAATGGACTACCAACACATATATGCACTACCATCACATATAGCTGTACGTCTAGGCTACATTGTATGGACCCATGCACTACCATCACCTATATCAGTACTTCAAGGCAACATTGTATGGACCTGTGCACTACCATCACTTTTACCTGTACGTCTAGGCTACATTGTATGGACCCGTGAACTACCATCACCTTTATATGTTCGACTAGGCTACATTGTATAGATCCATGCATTACCATCACCAATATCTGTACGTCTAGGTTACATTGTATGGACCCATGCACTACCATCAGCTATATATGTACGTCTAGGCTACATTGTATGGACCCATGCACTACCATCACATTAATATGTACGTCTAGGCTACATTGTAAGGACCCGTGCACTACCATCACCTATATCAGTACGTCTAGGCTACATTGTATGGAACTGTGCACTACCATCACCTTTGCCTGTACGTCTAGGTTACATATTATGGACCTGTGCACTACAATCACCTATATCCGTACCTCTAGGCTACATTATATGGACCCGTGAACTACCATCACCTTTATATGTACGTCTAAGCTACATTGTATAGATCCATGCATTACCATCTCCAATATCTGTACCTCTAGGCTACATTATATGGAAGCGTGCACTACCATCACCTATATGTGTACGTCTAGGTTACAGTGTATGGACCCATGCACTACCATCACCTACATCTGTACGTCTAGGTTACATTGTATGGACCCATGCATTACATCACCTATATCTGTACGTCTAGGCTACATTGTATGGACCCGTGAACTACAATCACCTTTATATGTACGTCTAGGCTACATGGCAAAGATCCATGCATTACCATCACCTATATCTGTACGTCTAGGCTACATTGTATGGACGCGTGCACTACCATCACCTATATGTGTACGTCTAGGCTACATTGTATGGACTCATGCACTACCATCACCTATATCGGTACGTCTAGGCTACATTGTATAGATCCATGCATTACCATCACCTATAATTATGTACGTCTAGGCTACATTGAATGGGCGCGTGCACTACCATCACCTATATGTGTACGTCTAGGCTACATTGTATGGACCCATGCATTACCATCACATTAATATTTACGTCTAGGCTACATTGTAAGGACCCGTGCACTACCATCACTTATATCTGTACGTCTAGGGTACATTGTATGGACCCATGCATTACCATCACATTAATATTTACGTCTAGGCTACATTGTAAGGACCCGTGCACTACCATCACCTATATCAGTACGTCTAGGCTACATTGTATGGAACTGTGCACTACCATCACCTTTGCCTGTACGTCTAGGCTACATATTATGGACCTGTGCACTACCATCACCTATATATGTACGTCTAGGCCACATTGTATGGACCCGTGAACTATCATCACCTTTATATGTACGTCTAGGCTACATCATACGGACCCGTGCACTACCATCACCTATAGCTGTACGTCTAGGCTACATTGTATGGACCCGTGCACTACCACCACCTACATCTGTACGTCTAGGTTACATTGTATGGACCCGTGAACTACCATCACCTTTATCTGTACGTCTAGGCTACATTGTATGGACCCATGCATTGCCATCACCTGTATCTGTACGTCTAGGTCATACTGAATGGACTACCAACACATATATGCACTACCATCACATATACCTGTACGTCTAGGCTACATCATACGGACCCGTGCACTACCATCACCTATAGCTGTACGTCTAGGTTACATTGTATGGACCCATGCACTACCATCACCTATATCAGTACTTCAAGGCAACATTGTATGGACCTGTGCACTACCATCACTTTTACCTGTACGTCTAGGCTACAATGTATGGACTTGTGCACTACCATCACTTTTACCTGTACGTCTAGGCTACATTGTATGGACCCGTGAACTACCATCACCTTTATATGTTCGACTAGGCTACATTGTATGGACCCATCACCTTTATATGTACGTCTAAGCTACATTGTATGGACCCGTGCACTACCATCACCTATTTATGTAAGTCTATGTTACATTTTATGGACCCGTGCACTACCATCACCTATATCTGTACGTCTAGGCTACATTGTATGAACCCGTGCACTACCATCACCTTTATATGTACGTCTAGGCTAAATTGTATGGACCTGTTCACTACCGTCACCTATATTTGTACGTATAGGCTACATTGTATGGACCCATGCACTACCATCACCTATATCTGTACGTCTAGGTTACATTGTATGGACCCGTGCACTATCATCACCTATATATCTACGTCTAGTCTACATTATATGGACCAATGCACTATCATCACCTATATATGTACGTCTAGTCTGCATTGTATGTACCCACGCACTACCATCACCTATATCTGTACGTCTAGGTTACATTGTATGAACCCGTGCACTACCATCACCTTTATATGTACTTCTAGGCTAAATTCTATGGACCTGTTCACTACCGTCACCTATATTTGTACGTATAGGCTACATTGTATGGACCCATGCACTACCATCACCTATATCTGTACATCTAGATTACATTGTATGGACCCATGCACTACCATCACCTATATATGTACGTCTAGTCTACATTATATGGACCCATGCACTACCATCACCTATATCTGTACGTCTAGGCTACATTGTATGAACCCGTGCACTACCATCACCTTTATATGTACGTCTAGGCTAAATTGTATGGACCCGTGCACTACCATCACCTATATCAGTACGTCTAGGCTACATTGTATGGACCAGTGCACTACCGTCACCTTTACCCGTACGTCTAGGCTACACTGCTTGCTTGTACTATTACCACGTATGCATGAGTGTAAGCTGTGCAGTGCAGCCTAGTTGCATAGGTAAACTGATAGGTCATGAACCAGGACCCAAAATTTGGGCCACCGGTACATTATTGTGGACTATCGCTCACAGTTATTTTTGCAAGGCCTACAATCATAGAGATGGAAAATAGGTGATAGCATTGCAGCACTCACATATTTCTGTGAGTATCCCCATTTCCACGACAGTTTATTTTCTATGAAATTGCTAATGGGGTGGCTATACACAAACCGTCATAAAACAGTTGTTATTATACATCTCAGGAGTATGACACTTAGACACAATATGGCTGATGTATCATGTTTCACATCTGGATGGTACGGATTGCACTTTCAGTTGTGGTATATAAAATGTCATAACATCCACAATTTTCAAGATATTAAAACAGTTTTCATATGTTTGTAAAACACGACACTTCAGCCATATTGTATCCAATTGTTATACTCCTGAGATAGAACAATTTTTGTCGCGGAATGGTGATAGTGCTAAAATGAATGATTTCTCACAGAAAGCTGCCAGTACTGCAGTGTTATCTCCTATTTTCAAATCACAATGAGCATCCGACCCTAAAAATGTAACAACAAACCGTTTGGCTCATGGCCATGGCAGTACACGGGTCCATGCTAACATACGTACCCACTGACATACAAATGTACGTACGTACGTACGTACGTATGTACCCATGTGATTGAAGCCTGCCCGTGTTGCAGGAGATCGCTGCTTACCTTCCGCTGTACGAGAGGGAGATGATGATATGGCGATGTTGCGACGCCATCCAACCTTATTGGGACGGCCGTGTGATTCCCGTCGTAGGTAGGTACTGCTGCCGGGCATGGCTGACTGCAGCAACATCTCGGACGGTAAACTATAAATACCACCGCACCTAGGTGGGCGTGCGTGTTCGTGTTAGGCTGCAATTACACCTTTAGTTTCCAAGTATTTCTTGCAAATTACAAACAATCCAACTAACGGTATGACAGCAGCTAGATGCTACGTAGAATAGGGTGGCGAACTGTTTCTAAAGGTAACCATGCGCAGAATGGTACGCACCCAACATCCTCAGAACATGATTATGTCCATTATTGCAGTGTAATAAGTTTGCCATTACTTATGTTAAAACATAGGCAGCCTATGTGTCTAAAACAGTTACCAAAAGGCAAATTCTTAAATGCGACAATTCAGAAGTATTATGAAAATACACATATGTTTAATAAACGGGTAACTGTTTTTTTTGCAGAGCTGTATTGTGAAGTGATTGGCATACTGGAGTCAGTCCAGTGGCTCCACAAAGGAGAGGGCTTATTAAAAGGTGAGTCCATTGTGATTCCACCGAGGGGAGGTCTTACTAGCATGTCAGTCAATTGTGCCTCCACAGAGGAGAGGTCTTACTAACAGGTGAGTATATTGTGACTCCACAGAGGAGAGGTCTTACTAAAAGGTGAGTCCATTGTGATTCCACCGAGGGGAGGTCTTACTAGCATGTCAGTCAATTGTGACTCCACAGAGGAGAGGTCTTACTAACAGGTGAGTATATTGTGACTCCACAGAGGAGAGGTCTTACTAAAAGGTGAGTCCATTGTGATTCCACCGAGGGGAGGTCTTACTAGCATGTCAGTCAATTGTGACTCCACAGAGGAGAGGTCTTACTAAAAGGTGAGTCTATTGTAACTCTACAGAGCAGATGTCATACTAACAGGTGCGTTTACTGTAACTCTACAGAGGGGGTGTCTTACTAAAAGGTGAGTTTATTGTGATTCCACAGAGGGTATATCTTGCTAACAGGTGAGTATATTGTGACTCCACACAGGGGAGATCTTACTAACAGGTGAGTCCACTGTGACTCCACAGAATGGAGGTGTTACTAACAGATGAGTGCACTGTAGCTCCACAGAGGGGAGGTCTTGCTAACAGGTGAGTTTACTGTGACTCCACAGAGGGGAGGTCTTACTAACAGGTGAGTCCATTGTAACTTCACTATAGGCGGATCCAAGGGGTGCTGGATGGCACGTGTTCCCCTAGACCTTTGGAATTTGGTGTGCCGGTAAACCTTTTTGAATGGGCCCCACATGACCGTGCTGCCCCTAGACCCTTTAAAATGTGCCCCCGTTCAGGTTACAGTAATGCATCCCCCACCCTCGTCTTCCGATGTCACCAGTCGAGCCGAGACAGCAGAGAAGAGTTAAGGTTATGGCGGCGCGGCAGCGACAAATGTTGTACACCGTTTGGTCCGGCCGCGTGCCCCCTAGACTACCTTCTCTGCATCCGCCCCTGCTTACTTACATGTGAGTCCTCTTATGGTGGAGTACAGTAAACACAGTACTGCGCCAATATACGAATACACCACAATCGCACAAAAGTCTAGCTTTGACATAGTACTTATTTATTTCTGGTAGTAACCACGTCATTTCAATTGGGTGTTGTTGTCTGTGTTCGTTTTCACCAGCCGTTTTCATGTGTTTCAGGCGATGGCAAATACACGCAGCAGGTATTTCCACATTACGCGAATGGCAGATTCTTCAATCGCTGGCTCGACTTTACGCTGCACATACACAACGCCACGCAGGCTGACTCGGGTGTTTACTACTTCCGGGCATGCGCACTAGACGGCGACACAGAGCGGCAACAGATCCACGTCGACATCTCATAGAGATCAAGTGGACCTCACGACACCACTTGAAGATTGATTAAGAACTAATTAAGGATTGCATAGAATTTTAGACGATTTTACCCATTGCTATCTTAATTAATTACAAACTTATTGTTTGTTCATATTAATTAATGTATTTGTTTAGTATCATAAATGTGTAGTAGCCTTTAATGATCTGTATATTACTATCAGTAGATTTAAATGTATGATTTTATGACAACGTAATGTACACCACAGTACAAGTCAGAACAATATTGGGATGGGGTGCTTATTATGAATTTATTAGTAGTAGTATTATTAGAGAAACCGGAGGAAGATAATAATAGCAAACAACATTTAATAATCGCAGTTCGCAGCTTCCGGAGTAGATGTACTGATGTAGGGAACAAACGGTTTACATTAATCCACTTATGTTCTAAACACGTATTTCAAGAAAATCGTGCCGACGTAGTCGTCTTGTCCCTGTACATCGCTGATAGTATTTATATATATTTCACATGACTATAGCTTTTGTAGTGGGATGTATTTAGCTTAAACTAGAGAACGTGCTTGTTTTGTACTGTTACTATGTCATAGTGATGAATTGTTTGAAATTAACTTTAACGTTAACTAATGTTTTACTACGTCTGTTTGCTTTCCGTATGTTCGTCCTATCGTGCAAGCTGTACCGTAATACAGCTTACTAATTAAAATACGGCATTTTATCCGGATATTGTATTGTTTTTGTGTTCGAAATATAGTAAATGAGACAATATATCATATGTTTGTCCCCATTCCCGGACTCCTAACAGGTCCACTAACTACTGATAAAATGACGACACGTATCAAACAAAACCAATAAGCATTCAGACTTGTTATCTATATAGACACGGTTACAATTGTAACATATCTCCCAACTTTTAAATTTACCTTCCACTAGGCGGTACTGTTTTTATAGGCTTTGTGTTGACTAACCTTAGTGACCTGTGATTTGCTCATATTTGTGTAAACTTTCAAACTGGGCTTTCCATTACAAATAGATCACGTAACACAACATTTGTTCAACCCAAACTGAACGCTCGTCTCGCGAGCAAACTTTTATTATTGCGTCTCAAAAGTAATGATTATGATTAGTATTGTCCATTCACAAGGCAGACGGAAACAGACTACGTCACAGGTTCTTGCGCTGAAACGGTGTTGCCATTTAGACAGTTATTGACTGTTTTCACGCGAAATCTTGTGGACACATGCAACTAATGTCCAAGTGCCGTTAAACTTGTGAACAACGCTCCGTTGAACAAGTTACAAATGACACGTGTCAGTGACATGGAACTCGTTGATAATTTTCTGATGATATTCAATTCGTTGTTTTCAACTGTCTTAACTGCGACCCTCGCCTGGGTCGGAATCTGGCAGAGCGCTTGAACGTAACATGAGAAAGCACAAAGTAGTAATCCCGTAGACGGACACAACTGAAACTGCTCGCTGGCAAGGTTACCATAATCACAGAAAATAGTAAAACCATAATAGTATTCTATGCGGAACTGTTCCGAATATCCCGAGTAGATTGCGGCGACACACACAAGCGACTGTCATGTCGACAAGTGAGCAAGAGGATGTTACTCCACTATGCATCTCCGTTAGCCTTTCTTCTCGCTCTGTCCTTTTTCTCGCTTTGTCCTATTGGCCGCCAGATGACGTGTCTCCGTTCTCGCAAGGTGGCGCCAAACCAGTTGCCCACGCTCGAGTACTGAAACCAACACCAAAAGAACGTGTTGTGCTGAGGATCAACGGAGACGTGTTCCTAATTTACGAGTTCAGAGCGAGACGCAGTTCAACACCTGGGAAGACCATGTAGTATTTCTGGAGGATAATGCACCGTTATTGTAATGTAATGACGTAAAAGCAAGTATGTCACTCTTGCTTTCTACCATTATTTCAAGTTGGGTTAACACGAATATCGTTGCGACAACTCTATGGTAATATCGTGGCTCGACATTCGAGCGTAAGGCTGACACCCGGAAAATTTGGCAACATATAGTTCGAATAAACCCAAAGATGCGGTAACAACAAACATATAGACAGTCAGACAGACAGACAGACAGACAGACAGACAGACAGACAGACAGACAGACAGACAGACAATCAGACAGTCAGACACACTCACATCTAACTATAATCGAGCTAGCTTTTGTAACAAAAGCTTTTTCTAATACATATACAGACGTCATATCGTTGATCACAGTGGCAATTAATTAGCTTGTATTAACTGGTTTAGTCACATGATCCACAAATCCAGTGTGTTTCCCTTTAAATAACATACATTATATATATATAGCATATATATTAAATACAACATACATTATTGTTATCATCATTACCTCCTGCATGCTGATCGCAGTCCTGAGCCTAGGGTCAGACGGGACAGTGGGAAGCTCGAGCAGTGACCCCCCGGGAAGAGCATCCAGCAGACGAACCCCGTCGGACAGCGCACGCGTAGAGTAGCGTTCAACTTCCGGTTCATCTTCAGAGTTGCTTCTGAAAGAACTGCTGCAATCGTTATCCGAACAATCGCCGGTTTCGTCCGGCCTCTGGTCAGCGTTCGTCGTCTGGTTGGACGCTTGCCGACTGGACAGCGTCTTGACCGGCGTTTTGACCGGTGTCATGGCCGGCGTCTTGACCAGAGTTTTGACCGAGGCGACGTCTCTGTGTCGACTGTGGGACGCCGACGACGCAGTGGTGATGCCGTTGGAATGGTTGCTGTGTGCTGACTGGTTATGGCGGATATACGAGTTGCCCTTTTCAGGGGTTACGTCAGCATCCGATGATCGCCGACTTGATGCTGACGCCGACTTTGTTGGGACGACGTCTTTTGATCGATTACAAGTCGCATTTACCTCAGACCGAAAATGTGTTGCACCCTCTCCTGGGATTGAGCCTTCTTCGGAAGACATGCTTGGCGGTACACGAGTATTCCCCGTTACTGGGCCATTGACCTTAGAACGACTATGCGATACGCACGTTTGAGTTGAGGAACGCACGGCATCTTCTTCTGCGGTTTGTTTCAAATGTTGAGTTACAATCGAAGAGTGTCGGTTTGACAGAGAGAGCGACTTTGCCGGCAGGACGTCCTTGGAACGGACACGGGATCCTGATGACTGAGCACGAAAGAACGTAACGCCCTCTTGGCAGGTAGGGTCGATATCGGAGGATACACCTAAGCTACTCCGGCGTGATGTAGACACTGACATCGGCGCCTTTCCAGGGATGATGTCATTAGAACGACTCCGCGACGGTGGCGCCTCTGTACGTAAATGCGCTGCGCCCTGTTTTGCCGGATCAGCACCGTGTGACAGGTTCAACCTTTGACCTCTCGATGCCGACTTTCCCTTGACGACATCGTTGGAATGGCTTCGTGAGGCAGACGCCGCAGCGCCCATTTCCCAGTTCTTTTTATCACTGGTTGATACGCATGGTCGTTGCTTGCTAGACGTTGATTCCATGTTTGTGCTGTCGTTGGAATAGTTGCTCGATGGTGACGACATTTCCTGGAGATTCGCGACAACCGGGGTGTGGTCAAGGCCTCGTTCAACGTCGGCATCACCGTCGCCGATATTCTTTCCTGTCATGTCACCATCTCTAGTCAAACCGGTGGATTCCACCGTTGCTGCGCGGTCAGATTCATCGAAGTGGACTGACTTGCGGCTGTGCGAGGAACTCGAGACGGACATCGCGGTATTTCCGGTCCTGTAAGCCGGACTCGCCGTGGTGGGGTCTCTCTGTTCAGCGTCCTTGGGTGCCGACGGTGGCGCTGACACGGTCGGCGGCCAGAAGGAGCTGAATGTCGCTTCGAAGTCCTGTTCGAGATACGACTTCTCTGGCAGTGGCGTACCAGCTGGTTCGTCGAAGGCCGAGCCAAGAAGACGCTGCATACAACGACTCGCAGAACCGTAGCGAGGCTTCAGAGGCCGTCGGGCGCAAGGACGCATGGTTGCGTCGGGGGCAGTACCCCCATTATCGCCCCCGTGTGTCTTGGGTACAACCTTGTCGTCGTGCACCGACGGTAGTATCATCACCAAGTCGTTTGTCATCGTCTTAGGCGACATGTTGTTTTCGAATGGTGCGACGTTCGGCATCAAGGCGGTATCTTCTCTAATTTGCATCGGCTCGCCTTGAGAGAGACCGAATGCGGCAGCACTTCGGATCGCGTATGTCTCTTTGGCGTTGAGTTGGAGGCCGATTGCGACGGACGGCATCTGCTCCACTCGGACGACTGACGAAACAACGAGGTCGACTTGGTGCGGGGCGAACGACTGGGTCATACTCCACGGGGGCATCTGGACGTCAGCGGGTCCAGTCTTAGCTTCAGCGGCTTCACCCTCAACGAGAGCATCGCTCTTTTCTTCAACCTTCATCGGAAGTGCACCGACACGCCTTTCCTGGTTGATCTCAATGTTCAGTTCTTCGCCGGTCTTCTCGGTGCGAGTGAATGCGGAGCTGAGCGGAAGCAGACTGTCGTGCCCACCGCGCTGCAACTCTGACCTAACGACGCCTGTATCGGCTCGCGTCGTCGCGCCGCGGCGAAGTTCGCCGGCAACATACGTCGGCTTCAGCATGCTGTCGCTCTGTGTCGCCACGTGCCAGCGATGGCAGAGGTTGCGCATGCGCACTGAACTTCTTTCGTCGTTGCCGTCGTCATCTCCCTTCGGCCGGTCGCGTGCGTCTGCCGCGCGCGTGCGTGAACCGCTCTCGTTCGGCATTTCCGGAAGTTGTCGATCGTGGTCAGAAGTTGGCTCTACGCCCGGTGTAACGCTGGAGTTAGTGTCGGCGGCGCTGACACCAGAGTAGCTAAACAGGTGTACAAAGCGAGTCGTTTGTGTTTTGTACAAACACGTTGTAATAGTGAACACACGCACAACCGTCGAATCCATACACGTGAAACTGACGGAAATATGCTCGGATTTTTAACCATTTATTTCTTAAAGAAAATAAAAATAAGGCATTAACTAAAATCCTTTTTCCATGTGTACACAAAGTTTAACATTGTATGTACATTTGACAACATTAAACAAATACAGAACAATTATTATTATTAATTATTTATTCGCCACAGAAATGAAAAGATGGTCATTATATATAACGATGTTTCTAAATTGTATTTATCCAGACAGATCTAAATCTGTTTTCAACTATATAATTATAATATATTACCGTACAATATATTTACTATTAATAAATTATATATCCATGACATTATATTTGTTTGGATAAAAAAAAATTGAAACATCGTTATATAATGACCATATTTTCATTTTTGTGGCGAATAAATAATTACTACAAAAATAAAAAATATTTGCAAACAGTGCATTATAGTATAAAATGATTTTGTTTATATTACTTGGTGAAAACATAAACAAAAAAAGAAAATCAAAGGTTTGCATGCTGTCAGGATTGAACTGACGTCGCCCGATTGTAAAATAAACGACAAGTAACCAACGCGCCTACCCACTGAGCTATCGGGACCAGCGGAAACTGTCTGACTGACTTAAGTTGTTATGATAAATTGTACAACTCCTTCATATATCGATATTCTAGTGATATTATGAGATTATACACGTTACTTTATGTAGCTGGATACAATATATGTTTGCTATGTATGTTTATTGGTGTAGATTATCTCCCGTTGGTTGCATTCGATATAATTAGTCAAAAAACGAACCCAAGCTCGGCGAAACCTAGTCGACTTGTAGGCCCATTCGCATTCGTTGTTTTGAATAAAATTCGATTCACGTGGAACCGTAAAATAACTGCTTGTTCTTTTATGATGACTAGTGTTTGTATTACGTCGGAATATTGCACACTAACTCGTTCTGACGCTCGTTTCGACCCAAATATGCTCTGAATGCATGGAAAGGGTCGGCCTGATGCGAGTTTGAGTCATAACTGACGTCACATCTCGGCATCCCGAAAAGCGCGCCAAAAATATGCATATTCGAAAATGTCCGGATGCACAGCATAAATATTTGTTTTTTGATTTGGTGGACGAGGAAATAGATAGCAGGATGTAATATAACATGAATTCAAGCAACATATGTTTTTATTCCCTTTAAGATCTTTTAAGGCATATTATGAATTCGAAGAGCGATAGGAAAATATAACTTATATTAACTCGTAATACCATGCGATTTCGTAGCAGATAATGATATTACCGACTTTAAGGTATTCATAAACAAATATATTCTTTCAAAAGGTCTATGAATCCCCTACGCAGTGCATTTTTGCATAGTGGTGTAGGTAAAGATACAATTTCTACTATTCGTGACTTGGTTATATGTTATATAGATGATAATTTTTAATTTTAGCACAAGGAACTATTGAGATTGTCTCACCTTGCGCAGTTGAGTAGATCAATTTCGATCGAACTAATGACGGTTTTTATTTGATCGATATTCGTGCGTACTGATTCGACATTTTGTAGAAGGCGAGCTTCGAATTCGACGTTCGACAGAAGACCCGAGGTATCAATGCGCCCCCTAATGACCGCGTTCTCAACCTTGTCGTCGACGTTTAACGGCACTGCCGGTTCGAGCATCTGCGGGTCGGGAACTGTGGTCACTCGGTCTAAACTGTTCGCCACGTCGTCTTCTTCCAGAACGATGTTCTCAAACTGACTGACGAGTTCGTTGACAACGCCGATAGCGGGGCCCGATGCACGCGTGTACAACCCAACTGCGACGCGATCTTGTTTATTCACAGGACTCTTTTCAGACGCGTCGTTTGGTGAACTGTCGGCAGCACACGGTGGCGGTGAACGTGGCGGTGAACGTGGCGGCGAACCTGGAGTTGAACCTGGCGGTGAACCTGGTGTTGAACCTGGCGGTGAGCCTTGTAGTGCACCTGGCGGCGAACCTGGCGGTGAACCTTGAGTTGAACCTGCTGGTGAACCTTGCAGCGATCCTGGCGGCGAACTTTGTCGAGAATTGTCACTAGCCAGACTTTCATCGACCGTTGCAGGGGAGGGATCGTTGTCCACACACAACAAGCAAACACAACTTGGGCTCTTCTCCGAAGTAATGCTACGTGGTGTAGTGGCGCCAACAGCATTGACCGCTAGCTGGTCAGGTTGTTCTTCCGACGACACGACGATACTGTTTGCCTCAGGCTGATCCCCATCGTCAGGACGTCCTTCCCTATTATCGTTCAAGCTCGTCGAGGTCACCTCTGCTGATGTGACGTCGGTGAAGCTTTCCGTCGGTGGATCGCCGCCTTCTACCTTCTCGTTGCTTTGCCCTACGGCTTTCGTAATAGACAGTGAAGGTGTAGATATATCACTACACGACTGGGAGTGAACTGGCGGTCTTGGTCCAGGTTTGTTATCGGAGTGCGCTGATAATCGACTGCTGTGTCCGGAGTGCAAGTCGTGACTGTCGTTGTTGCGCGACACGGGACGATCAGGACCGCCGGCAGACTGCCAATGTTCCGGGCACGACCGTGACTTGGCTGTCCCCGTGCCAGCTTCTCGGTCCGCTGTCAGCGACACGGCCCTGGCCGAGCGTCGGTGTAGCGGTACTGCCTCTTTTTTACTCCCGCCGTCGTCGCGCCCCGTCCCGTCGTCGCACGACGCGATCACGCCCGACCGGCGCAGACGGTTGCCCAAGAGCATCATAGTGGTGCGGATGTCGTCGAAGCAGCTGTCGAACAAGCTCCCCGTCACGTCACTCAGGTCGTCGGACAGCGTCGTCGTCAACGTGTGGTGGTCGGACGACGACAGCGTCGCCTCCGACCCGACGACGTAGGCGCCCGCGCTCTCGTCTGTCTCGCTCCTGTCGGACGCCGAGGCAGACTCGCAAACACTCGACTCAAGACGGTCCCCGTCTCCCGCCTCAGTTTTCTCCACCCTGCACTCATGCATCTACAATCAATTACGCTACTGTGAGTAAACCCGACCTAGGCTGCGTCCAGCTCATGGCGTTCATGGTACTAACTCCTTCGGCGAAACGTAAACAGTAGACTGGTGTCATTTGTCACGTGCATATTACACCTTAAGCACTTAAGAAAAATATTAAGCATTTTTTCATCATATCACGCAAACATGTAAAAATTGGTCTAGACTGAAAACGACTGTTCTGTAGGCAAGATGCAGAAGTCCGATGTTAACATGAGTCAAACTTAAAAACTGGCAGGATATCAGAGTTAAACGTTTAACGCAAGGTCACACATGTTACTTATTAACTTTTTAATGCCACATATACAACTTAAGCCCTCGGAGGTTGGAAAGAAACCTACTTTCAAAGCACGTTTTCAATCTATACCTTGCACAACTATGGTCCTCAATACCACGACTGTGATCGAAGCCCGCATAAGGGAAATTAATTGCTTCTTTTTCTCGATAAACATGCACTAGCCTATTATAAAAATGGCCTGCATGCATAACTCCGTTAGGTGGCGCGTCTGTAACGACGATAGTGTAGCTCCAACAGGTGGCGACACTACGCATACATGGGTAGAGACATTGTGCGCGGGCTAACATCGCAATCAAATAATAAGAGTCACTACAGCGTGAACAACACATTATATAGAAAATAGCACAAACAATAACAATTATAACAAATGCCAGGACGATGTAAGGACATGTTCTTGTATAGAGCAGGTTCAAGTCCTTAAGAATACCACAGCGCAGCTTTACACTTCACGTCTTGGCAGACGTGCGCAAAGGTGAAGTGAACGAAATTGCTCAGCTTCGAAACAGCAACTAGAAGATTGGAACCCGGACTCTGTCAACGTAGAGTCCACAGCTCTAACTACTTAGCTACTACGCCCAAAAGCTCAAGGTTACCTGTACGCCGTCTCCAGCGGCCGACCTCCGTCGGACCCGCCTGCCGACGAGAGGCCGGGTGTCTTGGATGGCGGCAAGTGTGTCGACCAGGAGTTGGTGCATGTCGTCGACGTCTCGGAGGACGTCCTGCAGACAGCCGTCCAGCTGGCGGGCCGCGTCTACGTCTCGGTCTGGCGGCACACACGACTTAGTCTTACATGCAGCTTGTGCGTGCGTTGCAAGTTCGCGCGTGCGGTCGTGCATGCGTGCGTGCGTGCGTGCGTGCGTGCGTGTGTCTGTCTGTCTGTGGATATTTGTATATATTTGTGTGCGTGGTGTGTGTGTATACACACATATACACATATAATCCAGGCAAAGTAAGGTTTCACTTGGAACACATTGCAACATAATTTATGTTTGCAAAGTGGTGTTCTATGATGTCCCCTGAACACCATACTAAAAGTCCTAAGAAATCCCTGCATGGCAAATATGTAAAATTAGTATAAATCCAATATGGCCTCCATAAATAAAATCTTGTCATATATTTTGCTGTCAGATGACATATTTTAGTAATGTGTAATTCTAATAAGGGGTTTTGGACACAAAGATGCATTTGGAATATATTTAAATGTGATTGGATGAGGAGCTCATTTGCATAAATACAAAATGGCCGCTAAATAGAAACATTTTACCGTATATTTACTAAAAAACAGGGATGTATCGGGTACCCGATGCCAGGTTTGGGACTGCAAGGGCTCCCATAAGTTGTATATGCCAGTAACACGGTGAGCCACAAGATGACTGCCACGGCAGTGTCTAGAGCTGTGCGTGACCGCATTCTGTGGATGCTGCACTAAACACCATTATTGTGGCTAACACATAGGACATGCCAGTAGCAGCCAAAGAGACTGCAGAAGAACAAGAGGGAAGCATACCAAGTGCTGAACCTGAAGTAGATGCGCAGGGGATACCAGCTACCAGATACCGTCGCGATCGACTTGACAACAGCAAAAGAACTATAAGAGAGAGCAGTGTCTTCTACCTTATCTGCGGAAGAGGAGAGTTCAGCAGAGGAGAGATGTTACAGATACTCCAAAGAAAACTGAATGAGACGATGAAAATTATCACTACGTGGACAACGATGCTTTGGGTGCGATATATGAATGTGTTGGACACTGGAGATTATATATTCAATCAGTAGGTGAAATGCTGCCATACTTCGCAGCATCTGAACACATACTGTACGCAATACCAACATATGTGTACCTGCAAATGACGCTTAACCTGCTAGAAACACACTCAGATGTCCATCGAAAATTTAAAGAAGGATACCGTGTGGTGAGGCGCAGAGACATGTATTGAGATGGACTGTCTACCGATCTCATCATTGACCAAGTGCTGATGAGAACTGTGAAGATACATGGATGCCTGACACGAGGAACATGAATGACAGAGATTCAGCCCCTGGTGTGGGTCCTTTCCATGCCAGCAAGTTCTAATACCAACGACGCCATGCAGACGTCCAGCGGCATCGCCTATGAGACTAGTGACTAGCACATGGACATGACAACAACTAAACAACCTAGAGTTATCAGTGGCGCCACTGATCTAATCAGCTACCTAAGTGAGATAGATCCATTTCTTCATAACACCAGTCCAGGAATGAGCCAACGTTGAAAGAACAACTGAGGTTGGAGAACATATTCTAGGGTCCATGATTGGTAAATCTGTAGACGAATTCTTCTTCTTCCGGAAAGCTGACCAAGCGGTGCACTTGACTCACGATACGCAATCAAGACCAAAGTTGAATTTGTGACGTTAGGCCCACAATTGATATTATAGACGCTAACCGCTATTGGGGAGCGCAAGGAAGATCTGCCCATTGTCCAAACGGGTGTCGCGAATACCAGAACCAAGGACACTTCTGTGATTGGGAATGACACGGACATTGTAGTTCTCCCTCGGCATCGTACTGAAATGGACGCACTCGAGTTGGTCCTGACAAAAGAGCCCAATAAAGAACAGAACATGGCGCATCAAACAATCTAAGGAGGTTCCTGGTCAATATGTGTAGCTCATATACTCTTTACTGATGCAATCACTGGTTGTGACACAACCTCATGTCTGTTTGTATTGGGAAAGGGTTTGACTCTAAAGAAGACTAATAGCGATGCCCTGTTCTGCCAGCAGGCAAAGGTATTAATCAGCCTTCAATATAAAAAAAACATAATTGAGAAAAGGCACTTTTATAATTACATGGTGGTGCCAAAAAGGAAGGACTGGATACCTTAAGATATATAAGTTTTTACGATAGGATTTCTAAGAACACACCACACATGGAACCATAAACACTACCCCAACCTCAACAGCCATCAGGTACCATAGCTTTCATCATTAATATCAAACGATGGGATGGAAAAGTACATGTACAAACATAAAGTCAGTAAAGCGAGGGTGGCACATGGTGGGTGGAAGTTGTTACAGACTGACCAGCCCGCATCACTGCCAGAACTATTGAATACCATCTGCTGCAATGGCAAGAGAGACTGTACTACTACTATGAGGTGCAAGTGCCGAAAATATGGCCTGCCTTGCTCTGCCGTGTGCAGAGTACCAGCTGTACCAACTCACATATGCCAGATTACACTGATGACTGCGATGTGCTTGATGGATCTGTTTATTAAAAATGAACATGAATAACATGCAACATTACATGCACTGAACTTAAGTTCCGCATGGTAAAATATTGCTATTTGGCGGCCATGATGGATTGATGCAAATGAGCAACTCACCCAACCACATCTTAACATCTCATACATATATACATACATACATACATACATACATACATACATTCATAGTTGTGTCCAAAGCCCATTCTTAGAAATAAAAATTACTTAAATATGTCATCTGACAGCAAATATATGGTACTAGTTTGGTTCATGGCGACCATATTGGATTTATGCAAATGAGCTACTTCCCCAGTCACATCTTAATATATCCCAAATGAATCCTTGTGTCCAAAGCCCCTTCTTAGATTTAAAAAAATACTTAAATATGTCATCTGACAGCGAAAATATGGCAATATTGTGATTTATGGTGGCCATATTGAATTTATGCTAATTTTACATATATGCCATGCAGGGATTTCTTAGTACTTACAGTATGGTGTTCTGGAGACTTCATAGAACACCATTGTGCCAAAACATTCTGTTGCAATTTGTTCCAAGTTGAGTGAACAATTTGGCTATTTTTCCTGGAATGATAAATGCATACATACCTACCTACACGCGTACATACATTCATACGTACATACGTGCATACGTGCATACGTGCATACGTGCATACGTGCATACGTGCATACGTGCATACATACATACGTACATACATACATACATACATATATACATACATACTTGCATACATACACGTATACATGCATACATGCATAGTTACTTACATACATATATACAAGGATACATACATACATATATACACGCATACATGCGTATATATATACATACATACATACATACATACATACATACATACATACACGCATACATGCGTATATATACAAACATACATACATATATACATACATACATACATCCAGCACATACATATTATGCATACCTACATAATTATAGAAGTACATACATGCATACGTACCTTCCTACATACTACATACATAACATATACACACATACAATAGTGCGTGCCCGCTCACACCCACACGCATTCACTCACATGCAAGTTCACCCGCACGAACACACACACACATACACACACACGCACACACACCGCACACACACACCGCACACACACACACACACACACACACACACACACACACACACACACACACACACACACACACACACACACACACACACACACACACACACACACACACACACACACACACACACACACACACACACACACACACACACACACACACACACACACACACAAACAAACACAACACACCACACACACACACATACGCACGCCCACACACACACATACACACACACACGCACGGACACACACTCATATACCTACGCACACACAATCACACAAAGTGTATGCAAAAATAACAAGCTTCATGATAATTGTCATTTGGCGATGTGAATCTGTGTCAATTGGTCAAACAGCACAATACCGTAATTATTTTTCTTTTGATTTTGACGGCCATGGTATAGACGTAACCTTGTTTAACAAGATGTTTACCAAGTTACGGCAGTGTACACATTAGTGCGGTTCATGCAATAAGCATTGTTGTTCTGATCATTAGTTATGACCCAACTGAATGCCAATACGATAAATCTATGGCAGAAATATGAACGCACCTTCCCCGTTGGCAGTCACCTCTTGAAGACGATCTTCAATGCTGTCCAGAAACTGCACAATGGCATTTGTCACGCTCTCGCGATATGTCTTCACATGTGATGGTTTGAAAAAAGACGAGAAAATAGACAAAAGTCAAGATAAAACGCTTACGTATTAAGACATCGTAAGCTGAGAAAATTAACATTTCCATATTATATACATTTGCTTTTTGTCTCAGTTTCCCATGGCTACTGGACACAGTCCCATTACTCTTAGGACGCTTTGAACACTTTTGCAGGTGAAATGGTAATGCTACCAGCTTATCGTGTGTATCGTTTCTGTTGTATCGATATTGTAACGAGATGGAGACGATGATATACGCGGCTCCATCTCTGGCTATCTCAAAATTCTTATTTTCGAGCCTTATGGCTTAATAAAGCGAGAGGATATATATATATATATATATATATTTATATATAATATATATATATATATCCTCTCTCTCTCTCTCTCTCTCTCTCTCTCTCTCTCTCTCTCTCTCTCTCTCTCTCTCTCTCTCTCTCTCTCTCTCTCTCTCTCTCTCTCTCTCTCTCTCTCTCTCTCTCTCTCTCTCTCTCTCTCTCTCTCTCTCTCTCTCTCTCTCTCTCTCTCTCTCTCTCTCTCTCTCTCTCTCTCTCTCTCTCTCTCTCTCTCTCTCTCTCTCTCTCTCTCTCTCTCTCTCTCTCTCTCTCTCTCTCTCTCTCTCTCTCTCTCTCTCTCTCTCTCTCTCTCTCTCTCTCTCTCTCTCTCTCTCTCTCTCTCTCTCTCTCTCTCTCTCTCTCTCTCTCTCTCTCTCTCTCTCTCTCTCTCTCTCTCTCTCTCTCTCTCTCTCTCTCTCTCTCTCTCCTCCCTCTCACTCTCTCTCTCTTAGGGTGATTGCTGATTATCCAGCAGGTAGGTGCTACTACTGCTATGAATTACGTTTTCCAAACGCATCCTTACTATTGTTATAAATTTCGTTTTTCACACGCATCCTTTTGACATCTGGTGTTTCATTGCTGTAGTTTACCGAAGTGTTAGTTAAATATTAATGTGTTATACCTATGCCAATTGTTATGCACCCTAAATACACAACTGATAGCTAACTACATACACGAGATATGATACGGCGAACTACCTGCTTCCGATATGATACAATTAGTTACTGAGTAAAGATATTCTGACATACCTTCCATGAGTCGGCCACTGATGTTATGTCGCTCTGCACAGTGACACAGTCAGTTAGTAACTCCGCCACTGCGGTGACGTCATCATTGTTGTCGCTCACCCCCGCCAGGTGCGCTGTCATCGCTTCTTTAGAGCGTTGAACTAATTGTTTGATTCTTAGCAAGTCTGCAACACGTATGCTGAGCTGTATATTATGAAACTGAACACACCGCTATATAAGGAGAATTACGTATCGGGATTTTTCATAACATTTGTCATCGCATATAAATAAATATATATGCATATTTGGGAAGCATAATTTTGTTTATTTACATTCTACATGTTGTTACACATAATTGTCTCTATAACAATGTAAATATAAATCAACACTGTGCTCAAATGGCCTCGTTTCAACTCAGAACGAGGCTAACAAGTTCAACCACAAACTTATAGAACGTTATCGCATGTCATTGAATTGATAACAAACACCCCATCTTACACAATAGGTGAACTGGAATATAAGCATATTGACATTGACGTCAGCGAACACACATCGATGTTTGCTGGCTATTATTTCAGAACGGCATATGATGTGTTCCGTCGTAATCGCGCGCGCACCTGGTGTCTACACGCAATAGTTTGATGTAATGGACAACTCGTAAAGGAAGCTGCCCGAAGTAAAGGAGGAGATTGGGAGAAGGAAGGCCAAGAAAAATAGAAAAGGCCGACTTGGTGAAACGGTACGTGGGCGATAATATGGGCTACTCGACATTGACGAAACTTTCATGTGAAGTAGTATTCAGAGCCGTTCTGCGCGTGTTGGTTCGCGCACCAACGGTATTATGTAATTTTTGGACCACGCCTCGTCGATTAGCTCACTGGAGTGATTATCCTGGCATAGGCAGGCGCTTTCGGAGGTGCGCATGTTTTAACGAAGTATCTAACTAAGGAGTGAAGCTGAGTGACTCCTTCCAACTGTTGCCCTACCCGAGAAGAGCGCCGCAGGACCGTACACGTATTCGGCACAGACACCGTGGGCTTCGTCGCCTCGACCGCGCCAAAACTGCAAGAAACAACTTACCATCCGTAACTGCCAAACGGATTTCCTACGTATGAATATACGTTGAAACAACAATTATGTGCTTGGCAGTAACCATTACCTACAATGTACAGTTTTGTTTGTATTGCGGGTTGGCGTTGGAAAGGTGTCGTTCAGTTCAAAGATATAATATATATATATATATAAATATATATACATTATATCTTTGAACTGAACGACACCTACATATACACTTTTATGTTAAGACAGAGAAAGATATTTTCTCTGATTGTTCTCATGTGTGACACATCATATCGATTGTCAACCGTTATTTACGTCGATCCGGCCTCGGTGGGCAAAACACATGCGTTTTTTAGCACCGCGTTTTAATGTGGAGGTAACGGGCGATAATAGGTGTATGACATCTGGGCGATATTAGGGGATATGTACGCACGCGCCAGTTGAGCAACATCGACCCGGCTGTCTCCTTGCCACGCACGACGAGAAACTCATCAATGAGGAGCTTCACGTTCGAGTCGAGCTTCCTGCGCTCAGTGTGAGCCTCCGTCGGCTGCCCCATCTCGTCCGTCGACACCGCCATCGAGGTGGCCGCTGACGACGCCACAGCTGCCGGGATCATCTTCACGAGGTTCTGGCCGACGATCGTGCATGCGCGTTTCAGCGCCGTCTACCGGCGATAATTTAGACTAGTTAATTAGGATGACAATAAAGGAAACGCAGTATGAGTACGTTTATAACAAAATTAACAAGACTTAGCATAGCAGAAAGGTATCTTATACGTAGGCCCTAGATGATGTACTGTTGGACTCTCGATATGGCAATGATTCTTTGCCACTTGCCATCTGGGGTTTATGCTTTGTGTTGAACTTAGAAAGATCAAATGCAGGTGGTTCAGTGACGCGGGTGAAGCGAGTTTATTGTTTTACAAAATAAAAGGAGTATGAAAAATGGATGTACATCACAGCAGCAGAAGGCAACAGCAGCAGCAACAACAGCAACATATAAGAGTACAGGAGCTAGACCTTCCTACATTACAAGTTAATTATGAAAACGAATAGGCAAAGTTGGATACGGATATTTGCAGGTGTCAAAGGCATAATGGTGGATGAACATCAGCGCGAAAACTGACAATGTATAATAGAACGGTGGAGAGAAGATGGCGATGTGATCAGATGTGAATCACACCTGTCGCAGGTCGTCGTTGACGGCATTCACGATGTCGATGTAGTCGGAGAGGTTCTTTCCCCAGAACGGCGGGCGGCGCGATATACCGCGCATCTTCCTCTTGTCGACATTCACCGACACACAGCTGATGTAGCGGCCGGCGCACGCGTAAATCTACACCGACAACAACAACAGTTTAAAGGAAATACACAACTAATTTCATTGCGCACTGCTCGGTTCACAACTGTATAGTGAAACTGACTCATTTAATTTCTAAAGGCACAACTATGCACTTTTTTAAATATTAATATTTGAAAAAAACTGAGTCAGTAATAAGTTACTATATGGACATTATTCTTAACATCCAACATTTATTATTAATAATAAATTAAGTATTACAAAGATTCGCAAGTCGGCCGGCAAGTGAGAATTTATCCATTTTCTCTAATTCTACCGATACACGCTTACACATGCACATACGCACGCACGCACGCATACACAGACACGCACACACGCATACATGCACAAACACACACACGCACACACGCACACACGCACACACGCACACACGCACACACGCACACACGCACACACACACACACACACACACATAAACAAACACATACATGCACACACAATTTCTTAAGGTAACTAATTTGCCGCAATAAAGATTTGAATGTTGAGCATGTTAATACTGGTGTACTTAGATTTGGACTTCTTCAGATAATTTAAGAATAATAATTATACAAAACGCGCAACTGGCTACGTATAATATAACAAACACCCGCTACAATTAGCACCTGTTAACAACACATATATGACAAACCTATATTGCGATTCTAGACGCAGCGTCACTTTTACATCGCGTTAAATGCAGCAGCAGATCGCCCACAGGTAACTTACCTGTCGCAGTATGGGTGTGCTTATATCCATGGAACCGACAATCTCGGCCATCTTTCGTATCTGATAAGAGGCCATGTGGTTAACATGTTCGCAACACGTGTCTTCAGACTTAATTGACGTCACATTCGTTACCGATGACGCCTGCAAAAGAACAAGCAATTGTCAATAGTAAAGCAATGGCCGAGCAAATGCCAATAGTTAAGCCACAAAACGTAAATAAAGGCATCAACCAACCGTCCAACCAACCAACCAATCAACAAACCAACCAACCAGCGATCCACCCATCCATCCATCCATCCATCCATCCATCCATCCATCCATCCATCCATCCATCCATCCATCCATCCATCCATCCATCCATCCATCCTGGCAGTGGATATGATTTAAACCTCGTGTGTGGATTTTGTGTTTGTGGTCTCCTCTGGATGCTGCAAATGCAATCAGGAATCTGTCTAATTGGATATCAGCCGGCATGTCGACCGTTTGGTAGAACACGGTACAGGCGAACTTGCCTTGGGGCCACGGAAGACAATCATGAGAACATCTTCCAACAGGTCCCGCCACTCCATCGCCGTCTCCTCGTTCGTCTCCATCGGCGACATGAACTGACGAACGCACTCTTCTCGTTGGGCGCGATCTATACCGACAGGGTTCACCTTGGCCATGGGTAGACCTTTCACAGGGTCGGAGAACCGCTCGCATTTCGCTCCACCAGTTGTGCGTGCCCGTAGTCGGGCGATGATCCCCTTCCCGATGTTGTTACGGTTTGAGTTGCAAGCCTCTAGGGAAAGGTTGTTGGCGGGACGTCGCCCCTTGCCTACAAACATTCCCTCGACGTCGTACGACGTCCGCTCCATGAGGTAGGGTCTCTGCCGGCTAGGTCGGAAACTGGGGACGTGCAAGAGTTGTGGCACATCGAATTGAGGCCAGTACACTTCTCTCGTCCGAATATCGTAGGCGAATGTTCTATTCGTCGTTTCGTACAAACGAAACAATGACGTAATTCGCTCGCCGTGGGTGTGACGTCATTCACAACACAACAAATCCTGTGTTGTCCTGGGAGCTGATCGTATAGTATATAATGATATAACAGGATAATTATATATATAGTATTATATAATGTTACGTACTATAACCAAACAAATAATGACATAACCAGACATAAATAATTATTTGTACCCAATATAAAATATTTTTGACGATTTTGAGAACATTGTTGTCGGACATTGTATAATGTATATCCTATATTTCATAATGGATCGGTCGGCGAATGCTGCCTTTAGGATTATATATATATATATATATATATATATATATATATATATATATATATTCTTATTCTATACATATTCCTAAAGGAAGCATAGGCAGACTGCTTCATTATGAGAGATAGGATATACAACATATTCTCGCATCCAGTAGCAGGGGATCAAACCTTATGTATGTACGTATGTACGTATGTACGTATGTACGCACGTACGAACGTACGTATGTACCTACGTATGTATGTATGTATGTACGTATATATGAATGTATATTATGTAAGAATGTATGCGTGTATGCATGTATGTATGTATGCATGCCTGTGCGTGCTTGCGTGTGTATGTATCAATGTGCGCGTGTCCATGCATGCAATGTCGTCAGGTGCTTTCAGGACCAGAGAACGATCATACATGAGCGGGCCTGATTACATGTGTTCGTCTAAGTAATATAGGGAACAATTACACATTTGGAGCCACTGTAAAATACAATGCAAGACCCTCCTGCCATGAGGAAGAAAGAGAGGGGGACAGAGGAAGAGATGGGGGACAACATATATGAGTGGACTGGGCAGTGTGTCAGGAGGAAGGAAGAGAGGGAAACAGAGGAAGAGGTGGGAAGACAACATCCAAGAATGGACTGGGCCCAGTGTCAGGAGGAAGAAAGAGAGGGAAACAGAGGAAGAGGTGGGAAGACAACATCCAGGAGTGGACTGGGCAGTGTGTCAGGAGGAAGGAAGAGAGGGAGACAGAGGAAGAGGTGGGAAGACAACATCCAGGAGTGGACTGGGCACTGTGCCAGGAGGAAGAAAGAGAGGGAGACAGAGGAAGAGGTGGGAAGACAACATCCAGGAGTGGACTGGGCACTGTGTCAGGAGGAAGGAAGAGAGGAAGACAGAGGAAGAGGTGGGAAGACAACATCCAGGAGTGGACTGGGCACTGTGCCAGGAGGAAGGAAGAGAGGGAGACAGAGGAAGAGGTGGGAAGACAACATCCAGGAGTGGACTGGGCACTGTGCCAGGAGGAAGGAAGAGAGGGAGACAGAGGAAGAGGTGGGAAGACAACATCCAGGAGTGGACTGGGCACTGTGCCAGGAGGAAGGAAGAGAGGGAGACAGAGGAAGAGGTGGGAAGACAACATCCAGGAGTGGACTGGGCACTGTGCCAGGAGGAAGGAAGAGAGGGAGACAGAGGAAGAGGTGGGAAGACAACATCCAGGAGTGGACTGGGCACTGTGCCAGGAGGAAGAAAGAGAGGGAGACAGAGGAAGAGGTGGGAAGACAACATCCAGGAGTGGACTGGGCAGTGTGTCAGGAGGAAGGAAGAGAGGGAGACAGAGGAAGAGGTGGGAAGACAACATCTAGGAGTGGACTGGGCAGTGTGTCAGGAGGAAGGAAGAGAGGGAGACAGAGGAAGAGGTGGGAAGACAACATCCAGGAGTGGACTGGGCACTGTGCCAGGAGGAAGAAAGAGAGGGAGACAGAGGAAGAGGTGGGAAGACAACATCCAGGAGTGGACTGGGCACTGTGTCAGGAGGAAGGAAGAGAGGAAGACAGAGGAAGAGAGGGAGACAGAGGAAGAGGTGGGAAGACAACATCCAGGAGTGGACTGGGCAGTGTGTCAGGAGGAAGGAAGAGAGGAAGACAGAGGAAGAGAGGGAGACAGAGGAAGAGATGAGAAGACAACATCCAGGAGTGGACTGGGCACTGTGTCAGGAGGAAGGAAGAGAGGGAGAAAGAGGAAAAGGTGGGAAGACAACATCCAGGAGTGGACTGGGCACTGTGTCAGGAGGAAGGAAGAGAGGGAGACAGAGGAAGAGGTGGGAAGACAACATCCAGGAGTGGACTGGGCACTGTGTCAGGAGGAAGGAAGAGAGGAAGACAGAGGAAGAGAGGGAGACAGAGGAAGAGGTGGGAAGACAACATCCAAGAATGGACTGGGCCCAGTGTCAGGAGGAAGGAAGAGACGGAGACAGAGGAAGACGTGGGAAGACAACATCCAGGAGTGGACTGGGCACTGTGTCAGGAGGAAGGAAGAGAGGAAGACAGAGGAAGAGAGGGAGACAGAGGAAGAGGTGGGAAGACAACATCCAGGAGTGGACTGGGCACTGTGTCAGGAGGAAGGAAGAGAGGAAGACAGAGGAAGAGAGGGAGACAGAGGAAGAGGTGGGAAGACAACATCCAGGAGTGGACTGGGCACTGTGTCAGGAGGAAGGAAGAGAGGAAGACAGAGGAAGAGAGGGAAACAGAGGAAGAGGTGGGAAGACAACATCCAAGAATGGACTGGGCCCAGTGTCAGGAGGAAGGAAGAGACGGAGACAGAGGAAGAGGTGGGAAGACAACATCCAGGAGTGGACTGGGCACTGTGTCAGGAGGAAGGAAGAGAGGAAGACAGAGGAAGAGAGGGAGACAGAGGAAGAGGTGGGAAGACAACATCCAGGAGTGGACTGGGCAGTGTGTCAGGAGGAAGGAAGAGAGGAAGACAGAGGAAGAGAGGGAGACAGAGGAAGAGATGAGAAGACAACATCCAGGAGTGGACTGGGCACTGTGTCAGGAGGAAGGAAGAGAGGGAGAAAGAGGAAAAGGTGGGAAGACAACATCCAGGAGTGGAATGGGCACTGTGTCAGGAGGAAGGAAGAGAGGGAGACAGAGGAAGAGGTGGGAAGACAACATCCAGGAGTGGACTGGGCACTGTGTCAGGAGGAAGGAAGAGAGGGAGACAGAGGAAGAGGTGGGAAGACAACATCCAGGAGTGGACTGGGCACTGTGTCAGGAGGAAGGAAGTGATGGAGACAGAGGAAGAGGTGGGAAGACAACATCCAGGAGTGGACTGGGCACTGTGTCAGGAGGAAGGAAGAGAGGGAGACAGAGGAAGAGGTGGGAAGACAACATCCAGGAGTGGACTGGGCACTGTGTCAGGAGGAAGGAAGTGATGGAGACAGAGGAAGAGGTGGGAAGACAGCATACAGGAGTGGACTTGGCACTGTGTCAGGAGGAAGGAAGAGAGGGAGACAGAGGAAGAGGTGGGAAGACAACATACAGGAGTGGACTTGGCACTGTGTCAGGAGGAAGGAAGAGAGGGAGACAGAGGAAGAGGTGGGAAGACAACATCCAGGAGTGGACTGGGCACTGTGTCAGGAGGAAGGAAGAGAGGGAGACAGAGGAAGAGGTGGGAAGACAACATTCAGGAGTGGACTTGGCACTGTGTCAGGAGGAAGGAAGAGAGGGAGACAGAGGAAGAGGTGGGAAGACAACATCCAGGAGTGGACTGGGCACTGTGTCAGGAGGAAGGAAGAGAGGGAGACAGAGGAAGAGGTGGGAAGACAACATACAGGAGTGGACTGGGCACTGTGTCAGGAGGAAGGAAGAGAGGGAGACAGAGGAAGAGGTGGGAAGACAACATCCATGAGTGGACTTGGCACTGTGTCAGGAGGAAGGAAGAGAGGGAGACAGAGGAAGAGGTGGGAAGACAACATCCAGGAGTGGACTGGGCACTGTGTCAGGAGGAAGGAAGAGAGGGAGACAGAGGAAGAGGTGGGAAGACAACATCCAGGAGTGGTCTGGGCACTGTGCCAGGAGGAAGAAAGAGAGGGAGACAGAGGAAGAGGTGGGAAGACAACATACAGGAGTGGATTGGGCACTGTGTCAGGAGGAAGGAAGAGAGGGATACAGAGGAAGAGGTGGGGGACAACATACAGGAGTGGACTGGCTTGACCTTCAGTACCTCCCAGAGGGTGGCAGAAAATAGAAAGAGATGGCGAGAGCTGTCAGTCATCGGTGGCGCCCCAACGGCCGCCTGGTTACGGAACAGTGAGAGAGTGAGTTAGCGAGTGAGTGATACAATACGTACAATCCGTGCTGGGTACACCAGATCCAGGGACCGGTCCTGCCTATTCAGTGTAGCCAATCGCTCATGTGGCAATTAACGAGCAGTTGCCACGATCAGTAAGTGTTTGTAACACCATAGAATACGTAAAATCGGTGCTTGGTACGAAGAACGGAGACATCTCAGTGCTATTCAAAGTAGGCCACCGTTCTTGTGGGAAATAGGGCGCAGTTGACATAATTTGACTGCGGCTGGCTGCATATGGTAACATGTTTGACGTTGTCTCACTCAGACAGTGTTCGCATTGATGTCTTCTATAGTCGGAAAACGAGACACGTAGTAATAATAATAATTAGAGCATTTATAAAGCACCGTGACTCCAGGTTGCCCTGTTCGAAGGCGTTGAGACAAAAAGAGAAAACAAGCACTAAAATTCCAAGATTAATAGTAAATAAAATCAGTACAAATATCCGACATAGTACACACAATTAAATATGAATAATAATAATAAAAAAATTACAATATTTCAATGACTAAGATTAATAAGTAAAATATAAAAATTAGACATAGTTGAAATTATTATACACAACGTTAAAACTATTTCAGTTAGTAAAGTTAATAAGTCAATTGTACGCCAGGTTAAAATACTGAGTCTTCAGTTTGCTATTAAGAACACCAATATTGCTACAGCTGCCCACATCTGCATCTTTGGGTAGGGATTTCCATAATTTCGGTGCAGCAACTTTGAAAGCTCCATCTCCCAGAGTTTTCCTCTTTGTCCTAGATATAGCAAGTGTTAGATCATCTTGCGATCTGAGTCCATAATGTACGCTTCTAAGAGTCAGCATTTCCGACATATATTTTGGTCCATGGCCATGAAGTGAATTAAATGTCAGTAAACATATCTTACATTTAATGAGATATTCAACCGGCAGCCAATGAAGAGTTGAGTGTTGGAGTGATATGGTCATATTTTGCAATTCTGCACAACACTCTTGCTACAGTGTGTTGAACCATTTGTAGTTTGTGTATAACATACTTTGGTAATCCGACCGGGAGGACATTAAAGTAATCAATATGGCTATGGACCAGAGCATGCATCAATTTATCTGCACTCTGTTGATCGAAATATTTCTAATTTTCCCAGTGTTATATAATTATGCATAAGCTGCCCGACATTTGGACTTGGTTGTTCCATAGACATGTGCTTATCAAAATAAGCGCCCAAATTTCGCACACAATTCAAAGCATGTACCTTATTGCCCCCGATGTTAATGGATGTGTTGGCGCATTTTGCCAGTTGTTGCGGAGTACCAATTACTATGTACTCAGTCTTGTAGTTGTTCATTTTGAGTTTCGTGCTTTGTATCCAGCTATTGATGTAACTAATGCACCGTTCCATAGACTCGCGATTGCTGTCCATAGAATCAGGGTTGAAACCGCAGTACACCTGATGTTCATCAGCATATGCATGCCCCAGCTTACCGTGCTGATTAATGATATGAAAATGATATGAAAAACAGGGCTAGAATACTACGTAAATACCACAGGATCCTTGCGGGACGCCCTGCGCCAATATAGAAGGGAAAGACTCGATAACGACGAGAACATTTATTGAACAGACTTATCTCAAAGCGGAAGTCGAGGCAAGAGGACGTACAGACGCAATCATACAGGAAGCGGAAATGTGATACTTATCCAATATGGCGTGACCCCTTTCTTTTCTCCTTCACTGATCTAATAATAGCACATAAGCTTGTAAGGTTATAACGTGATAGTCCATATGACATACAAAATATGCAGTAGAGTCAATAGGTCCATGGCACATGTATCATTACTCATAGTCTTGTAGATATGCAGGTTTATTACGTCTGCGGATGGGTCGAGTGGGCCTCACGTTGTCACTGGGTGTGGTTGGCGGCTTCGGTAGCGCGGTTGTAGGGGCCTCAGGTGGCGCTGTGATCGTCAGTGGAGCCTCGGGCGGTGCTGCGATCATTAATGGGATTTCGGGTGGAGTTGCATTCGCTTGGACATCAGGCGGGGTGTCATCTTCGTATGGCGGGATGTCTTCCGTGTCATCTCCATCCTCACGATGGCGCGTGGGTAGTGTGGTCGACACATGACCGGGTACTAAATTGCACTCGGATAGTTGCACTTTGTATGATGAAGTGCGTAGTTGAGATCCGCTAAATTTGCGAATGTAGCACCAGCTATCTTCGATAGAGGTGACTAGATAGCGGTCTCGAGCTTGCGACTTATTGCGGTCGGATAGTACGTAAACCAAGTCACCGACATGAATTATCGGTACAGGCCCCTCTTTGCCGCGAGGAGCCTTCGACGTCTGGCTGTGTGCGTGATTTTGTAGGCGAGACTGATGTTGTTCAGCGATGATGGCACGATCTAAAATAGGCAACTGCGCGTTGGAAAACTGGTCTCGTTGGAACCATATTTCGCGTGCCGATAGGCCGCGACCGCGGATTCTGGAGTTGAGTTGAGAGGTAGCAATTGCCAGTATAAGAGGTGACACCGGTCCCCCGCCAGGCTCCTGTCGTAGCAGCTCATCTTCAACCTCTGACACAGCTTTCTCGGCTACTGGGTTTTTGTTAGAGTTTTTGATTCTCCCTATCTCCAAACGAATACCCAAACGTAGCAGAGTTGGGTCGTTCACGAGAGCGATGAACCCTGGGGCTGGATCCACACGGATGATCGCAGGAGGCCCGTCGAGGGGTCTAAACTCTATGCAGAGTCGAGCGAGGCAGTCACGTAACGCGTCATGGCGTTCGCTCTCGATGATGCACGCAGAAGTGTATGAGCTAACGGTTTCGCGGACGACAAATATGAGTTGTCGGTTACGCTTGATAACATCTGCTGCGAACGAAACACCAATCGCTTCGGGAGCGTCGGTCGTTGTTTGTTCGATGAGTGTAGTCGGGATATTTTTTAGTGACATGCGTGTATGGCATGCGTCGGTCACTCGCTCAATCGCGTTGTCGATGTCCAATGCGAAGAAGTTACGACGAACTACGAGTTTGAGTTGGTGTTTTGATGGGTGGCTCAGCTTTAGGTGGATCGCTGTTAGTAAGCCATCTAACACTTGTCGTGGAACTACGATAAGTTCTTTGGTTGGCGCGAATGGTATGTCGCACTTGACAACGATGACGCCGTCGCGAGCCAACGTTGTAGTAGATAAGTAACGTTTTACGTCCTTGGCATTGGTTACTTTTTTGGATGGACGTGTGCCTTGTTTTAGGTGAGCTCTGACGCGCCGTAGGTCAGGGCACTCTGATTGTGTAGAGAGCCATGCGGACCTGCTCGTGAACGGAAGGCGAGTGGAGCCGGATATGATATCTTCCACAGCAACACTCATAACGACAGATTGTTCGATTTGCGATATGAAAGAGCATATCTGGCAATGTGGTTCATGGCATTCCGGTGCGTTTCTGCTTGCGAAGTCGGATGGTATGTTTGATGAACCCGCCAGGTGGCGCACTGTGACTTGGTATCGGGCGACAACTGACAGAAACGATGTCACGCGAGGGCTAGATGAAAATTCGCCACGGCATAGTTTGTCAATGGCCTGCACACACGGTTTGCTGTCGGTGAGTAGACACGGCTTTGACTTTGATTGTATGATGTACGGGCTGAAGTGTTTGACTGCTGCAGCAATACCTAACGCTTCGATTTCGCAGGGTAGCCATGTAACTTGGTGTTTCTTTAGTTTGGCGCTGAAAAACCCGGCAAGACGGGTCTGTCCATTTCGCGAAACGTATAGTGTGGATCCGATGCCACGTTTGGTAACCGAACCGTCGGTAACGATCCATAGTTGGTCACTGGGCCGCGGTAATGTGATCGATCTGTTGGTGGAGAGTGTGTTTTGGGCGACACGGAACGCCTCGCGGATGTCATCAGTCCATGTCAATGTCTCCTGTGATTTCATGCCCGCAATGTACGACTCGAGGGGTGCAAGTACTTTGGAACACTGAGAGATGACGCGCCCCAACACTTTATATGCTCCAACGAAGGAACGAAGTCCCAGAACGGTTTGTGGCGGTGTGCACGATACCAGAGTAGCGATGCGGTGAGGACTGGCATATAGTGTACCTTCTGACCACACCCAGCCTAGGATGGTCGTTGATTTGGGGCAAACCCTGGTCTTCTTTGCTGAAAGTCGTAAGTAGCATTGAGCAAGGGCATCAAGGACACGACTCCAGTTGTCTAGTAGCTCTTGTGGCGAGTTGCCTCCGCAGTACAAATCGTCAGCCAACTTGGCGACGACGCCCTCTTGATCACCAAAGACTCGGCACATGAGTTCTTCCAATGCCGTCTCCGAGCCGGGCATGCCCATGGCACATCGTGTGTACACGAGAACTCCACGAAAGGGTGTCGCAACTCCGCAGTATTTGATTGAGTCCTTCGATAGAGGGATCTGATAGAATGCATTCGTCAAGTCTGATACAACGATGTATTTCCAACAAGCTATGGATCTTAGTGTCGAATCCACGTCTGGCATGAGAGAAGGCTGCGGCTTGCTGTAACGTCCTACTTCCATGAAGGCAGTGACGAGTCGTGATCCTCCATTAGCTTTGCGTACGAGAAATGACGGGTTAAGGTATTCGACCACCACCCCGATATCTTCTGGACGACGGAATACACCGGCCGCCTCCAAATCATCAAACTTATCCTGAAGTTCGACGAGTTTGTCGCGAGCGTATTGCGGACACCTCCCCTTTCGCTGCGGGGGTTGGACTGGTCCCATGTTTACAGTTGCTGTGAATGGGCCCGCATGCCCGTTGTATCCTACGATTTTCGAGTTGAACACGGTGTCAAATTGTTGATGCAGATTGCGGAACTGGTTGCGCAAGTCGTCAGACAAGAGGTTGCCACTGTCTAGTTCGATAGTGTCTGAAAATTGCACGTCTGCTGCGTGTGTGCTTGTGTTTTTGACTACGATGTCTTCCACGTAGTTGGTGTCACATGCTGTGGTACCACGCACTTGGCAAAAGTGCTCGTTGCGTCCTATTTTCAAGGGATGTGTACACGTGTTTAGTAAACGGATTTTGTCCCCGACTGCCTCGACAATGGTAGGTTGGGGCCAATCTTGGTAGTGCATTGTTGACTTATGTTCGTTACGAGGTTCGATCGCCACTACAAGATCGTCGAGTGCTGATGGAATAGACAGTTCTATGTAGTCGCCTGGCCAAACAGTAGTGGACGCGGGTGGCGCACGCAACACGTAGGCCTGCGCTCTGCGAATCGTGTGATATTGGGAACGGTTGACGTTCTCCATCCCGTAGTGTATCACAGTTTCGTCAATGCTGATCTGATTTTTGGCGGGACGAACGGATATGTCATTGGTTGTCATGAATGGTGTTCCCGCAAGTACATCGACATCCAAGTCTTTAACGACAAGGGCATCGAGGTGTAGGTCAAGATTATCCCGCGATAACACGAGCCTTGTTTCTCCGACTACATTGAGTGGGGTTACACCATCAGCTTGTCTTGCGAGCTGGGAGCTTTTGGTGATTTTTGTACCAATTGACCTGGCCACCGTCTCTCTAATCATGTTGGTTTCGGCACCAGTGTCGAGGGTAAGACGTATTGGGTGATGACGACGGAACGCCTTGAAGAATGGCGACTGTTTCGTATTTACGCGACAAGTCGCCGACACGTTTTGTACATCATTGACGTAGTCGTCATTCACTGGTGGTTCATCGTCTCCGCTATCTTCGCAGTTTAGTCCTGTCACGTTGCGTGCCTTAGTCATGAACAGTCTCTCTTGCTCGGGCAAGTACTTGCAAGCGCTTAGATAGTGGTCTACTATCGGTCTACCAGCCTGCTTACAGAGTGGGCATTGTTTTGCTCGTTGGGTTCGTTGGTAGCTTTGTGGGCGAGCGGGCCCAGAGCGTGTGCGTGGTTGGTAGTAGGTTGACTGTCTCAGGATTTTTGTCTCTGACATAGAATAGATCTCGTCCAGTAGGGACCCCAGGGCCTGAGAGATCTCTGGTTTAAGACTGGCTAGTGTGCGGCTCCGCAGTTCGGTTCCGTAGCGCTGTTTTACGAGTCTAGGTAGCTCCTGATGGATAAGTCTAAGCCAGCTCAATACAACCATGTTCTCTAGCGACGGTGATAAGTCCTCATCTACGGTCGGGAACTCGTCGTGGTGTGATATACCGCCACCCACTGTCAGCAGACTATCATCAACGAACGCCACGAGGCGTTGGAATAGGTCCTCGTGGTTTTCGTCTGATTCAAGTTTTATGTCGGCGAAATCTATGAAGTGAGCGCCGCTTGTCTGAAACCCGAAGTGAAGTCTGATTGCCTGCCATATGGAGTTGACGGATGTCGAGTTTTTGACGATGGTATTTCGCGATATGATCGGGCAGAAGTTGGCAATCTGCCCAAGCATTAATTCTAAGTGCGCGACTTTTTGTTGTGCCGTTCGCCTAACCAAGCCTGGTGTGTCTTCGGTATCGTCAAGTAAGCCTCTGAGTGGAGAAGTGTTAGTTTTCTTTCCCCATGTTGCCTGGTCGAGTAAGAATGGTGCGAAATTCGCGTCCAATGATAGAGTATATTGGAGGTTTTGGCGCCAGCTCTCATATGACGTCAGTGTTTCGTGTTTTGAAAGAGACCACTGTTTTGGAGCTCTCTGTGACTGAGCCATTGTCGCGTTGACGTGTAGCTCAATCGTCTATGCAAATGCCGGCAATGTTCAATGTTAATTACTGCGTACGGAAAGTACGCATTCGTCGTGCCGTTTGTTTGGCTATACGAGTATCTAACCATTTCAGTAGTGAAAACGCTACCACCACGCCAATATAGAAGGGAAAGACTCGATAACGACGAGAACATTTATTGAACAAACTTATCTCAAAGCGGAAGTCGAGGCAAGAGGACGTACAGACGCAATCATACAGGAAGCGGAAATGTGATACTTATCCAATATGGCGCTGATCAAGTTTAAACTGGTCAGACACCGTACCGTCAATAATAATTCGTTGCGACCTTGACTGAAAATATGATGAAAACCAATTTAAAGCTGTGCCTGATACACCAAAAGAACCATTCATAATATTCAAAAAATGTCATGGTCCACGGTATCAAAACTTACAAGTCAATTAAAACCAGTTGTGTGACCTTCTGTTCTTCCATTTTTAAAAGAATGTCAGACTGGACCTTAACCAGTGCAGTTTCAGTTGAATGTCCAGCTCTATGTGTAGACTGAGAAGGTGGCAAAGGAAATCCACATTCTGAATGACAGCAAAGTTGGTCTACAACAGTCCGTTCTGTTAATTTAGAGATACACTGGATATTCAATACAGGGCGATAGTTTTTGGAATAAGATTTATTCCTGCTTTTTTAAGCAGTGGCACTACACGGGCAGTCTTCCATTCATGTGGGAATTCCCCAACAGCAATAGAGGAATTGATGATGTGCGTAAGGAGCGGCACAAATTCCTCAATATAGTCTTTGACCAATCGACCGCTGGTCAACACAAGTTGGAGCGACGCCAGAACACTAGCAAGAGACAGATCTGGATGGCGTGCTTTGATTGCCTCATGCGGCTATAGACGCGGGAGCCGCTAAGTCTAAGTAAGTCAGTTTGGTTGGCATGGGGTCAAGAGCACAGCTGGTTGTCTTAGATTCCACAACCAACTTGCATACATCATCATAATCATCGGAGACCACAGCAAATGTATCTAAATTATCACCCACACCTTCTCTGAATGGTATAATGGGTGGTTCGGTAACACCGATGTCCGTTCGAATAGCATCTATTTTATCATTAAAAAGTTGTCAAATTCGTTGACAGGTTTTTCCACAGAATCATGCTGAGGTAGTTGGGTACTCTGCTTCTAATCACACAGAGTGTTGATGAGAGCAAATCGTTTCTTTGAATCACCCTTAGCTTCTGAGATTAAGTGAGAGAGATGGTCGGTTCGTTTGTTAGTCAGTGCGTTGACGTATGTGTTCCTAGCACGGTGAAATGACAACAGAGTGTTATGGTTTTTATCCTGTCTCCAGATCAATTCAGCTTTACGTCTTTGCGACTTTAGTGCTTTGAGTTCATTATCAATAGTTTTGGATTTGGTGGGTGCGTGCCTATCCAACAACTGTCTTAATGCTGTATTGTATTAACCAGCTAGATGATTGATATCCGTGATGCTCAATAGTGCATTAGAGATACCCTTCAAATGAGTGCTGAAAGCGTTGTTATACATTTCCATAAGTTTCCTATACGATATAATACGTGTCTTTAAAGGAGGTATGGGCATGTTTACTCGATAAAGCAGGGTAACTAAGGAGAAGTTCACGATTATACCAAGTGATAATTAAATCCAGAGTATGATCAGATCTATGAGTTGCAATCCTAATACGTTGTGTTAAGTCATAAATACTCAGTTCATCACACATTCTTATTGCATCAGCATCGATGTCAATATCCATATGAATATTAAAATCACCTACTATCAGGAGTGAGTGAGGAGTCTGAACTGCATGCGACAGTTTGTTCTGAAATTCATCAAAGAAACTAGCAGTAAATACGCGATGTTTTACCGAATATGGTGCTATCACATGTGTAATATATGACAACATGCACATCAACTTTCGTGTTTTCGTGAAATACCTCATAGTTAACAAACTCAGAGGAACTGAGTTCGTCAGATGACATTACTTTAAAATACCATTCTTGCACAGTATACATATACCTCCACCAGTTCTGCCGGACGGTCTTGGGTTGTCCTTGAGATGATAGCCATCGGGCGTTAGTTCCGCGTGTTTGATCGCATCACCCGATGTCAACCAGGTCTCCTTTATCAGAATGACATCAATGTCATTATTAACGATGTACTCACTGATGTCTGCAGTTTTATTCCGCATGTTTCTAAATTATTCAAATTAAAAACTGTTCCCCTGTATAGGACACATAATCTACAGTTACATAACATATACACTTCCATTGGATGACAGCAGAATAAAAATTATCACTACTTCTCAAATATTGTTTGTATATATCAATTAATTTTGCCTGCTAAATAAAGGTTTTCAAAGCTGATATTTTCATTTGAAATATTTTTATATATTTTTTTGTAATATTAATAATAATCCTATTACTTTGACCATGCAACTACTACATACATTATGCAACTACTACATTAATTATGCAACTTCTAAACTGTCGTCATTATAATGTATCGTCATACATTGCAACCCTTGCATAACATATGTAGCAACTTTTCCACAATACTTATACTATGTGAAAACTTTGTATTTTAAGTTTGTAAATTGTTCAGACTTAGGAACAGTGAATATTCATGTAATGAAAATTAAGCATTTAATTTATTTTTCTCTTTTCTGTCACATCCTTTTATTATTTAATTTGCACATTACCAACTAACAAACAGATTGACCCAAACATATTTGTACTATGTGAAATATGTAACTACTTCCTGCTCAAAATATAAAAAATACTATTCGGCATGAATCAGTTTTACATATTTATGCGATGGTCTACCATCATATTTAATACGGTTTGCACACGCATACACACAAACGCACAGACGCACACACGCACACACGCACACCCGCGCACACGCACACACGCACAGACACGTTAACGTGTCATGAAGCAAGCTGGTGCAACTATGTGAGGGCAATAAAGATATAGGGCACCCTAGTAAACACGTTGCAAATGACAGTTAAATATCATGCCATCTTGGCTGGCAATAGCAGTGCCATTTACTTCTTGGTACTGAAACACTTTTCTGTGACTGAAATGGTACTTGTCTAACACGAACTGTAGGCGAAACTAAAATATCAACATTAGTCTCCGCTTGAGCAGATTATTGTCACAAGGGAGCTCGTAAAACGACGTTTAAATCGTTGTATGTACCTTTACTTCTCGTTTTATGCGTCTATAAATTATTATCTCACCAGTTTTATTATTTAAGTTGGTAATGATTGTAAAAACGTGTTGCATTAGTGAAACATGTTGTACAGCTGTCTTTTCATGGCTAGCTGTCTTACAAATGAATATATATTTCTTCTAAATTTTCCAGAACGAATCATTTAACGTTTATTTAACAGTTCGTGATTGTTACGAACTGCAAACAACATGCATATATGGTACATTCCGAAACCACACGATACCTGAGTGTGTTTACATTATGTGTCAACATAAGAATTGTATCAATGTTAAGAACAATGCTTGTATTGTGTAAGAAAATGGAAAAGAGTTTGAACTAGGACCCAGCTGGCCGCGCTGCAATAATGGTGTAGCGCCGTGGTGCAGTGGCTAGAGCTTCGGACTTTCAACCGAGAGAACTCGGGTTCGAATCCTGTGCGGCGGTGTCGAACCTTGGGCAAGTTCGTTCACTATACGTTGCTCCAGTTCACTCAGGTGTATGAATGAGTACCTGGCTATAGACAGTGGTGGATATTTGTGTACGAATGCTTGCCAGAGAAGTCGAGATGGTGTTCGATTGAACAGGTCTGCCAGGGAGTAAAGTGTAAAGCGCTTTGAGCAGTCCTGAAGACTGGATACTGCGCTATATAAGAACTTACCTTTACTTTTTTTATGTATATAACAAAGCGGTCAACGCGGCATCTGTGGGGACGCAGTTATAAATAAACATTATAGTACTGGAAAATACATTATTAAAAAGGAGCTGAATCGACCGGAGTGGAATGACGTGAAGTGGGTAATAAAATCAAAACAGTCACGGTATAAGGTATTTGCTGACATGGTGTAAATGTGTGGGTAAAGTAGCATATGTTGACTGAAATTGTGTTGATGATTCCCAGAAGATATATATGGCTGGCGATAACATACTTGGATGTAAAACAGGTTACTCGTTGTGATGGCAATGACGTGTTACAAGTGCCTGCAAGTGCCTGCACCTTCACCATAATGACTATGTTAGCACCGTAATTCAAAAGGGGGGAATATCGCGGATGTCCCCAACGTCACCGCCCCGAATGAAAATTTTTGTTTACGCCGTTCCACAACCTTAGGCTCCCACAGCGTTAGTTCGCCTCTGTGACAGTCACCTGTCGACCAGTATATGTATATTACACACGCACGCACGCACGCACGCACGCACACACGCACACACGCACACACGCACACACGCACACACGCACACACGCACACACGCACACACACCTGCACACGCACGCACACACCCGCACACACACACCCGCTCACGCAGACACGCACGCACACACACGCACACACGCACATGCAAACACGCACGCACACACATACACACGCACAGGCACACACACACACACACACACACACACACACACACACACACACACACACACACACACACACACACACACACACACACACACACACACACACACACACACACATATATATAAATATATATATATATATATATATATATAGTCATACAGTAGTCAAGTCATATTTACTGCTACCCTACCACAAACTTTACCTGACGAGCCAGAACGGAGAACGACTACACATAAATACGTCACCCCTACACAAAGATATATGTCTGCACGTGTGATAATAGTTTGTACAACAGTAAACGATCCCGCAGGTATGCAGAAACCCATAAACAGAGGAGAGTAACGGCTTCCTTCAGAATCACTTTGACGCTCGTACGCAAGTCATTAAAGAGTGCGCAAGGAAATTTTGAAGGAATTTCCCGTAATAAAATTTGTACTTAATCTAAATTGTCTCATATGGGTACATAACGATAGGCCTATATAACGGTGTTGCTCAAATGGACTGAAGACAGTTTTTTCGTCAAGACGAAACAAAATATCATCGACCGTAGTACACATAACAGCAACGACGTTTTACGGTTTCGTCTTCGAAGAAGAACAATGTAAGTAGCAATTAGTGAGTTGGCCAGTGTGTGTGTGTGTGTGTGTGTGTGTGTGTGTGTGTGTGTGTGTGTGTGTGTGTGTGTGTGAGTGTGTGTGTGTGTGTGTGTGTGTGTGTGTGTGTGTGTGTGTGTGTGTGTGTGTGTGTGTGTGTGTGTGTGTGTGTGTGTGTGTGTGTGTGTGTGTGTGTGTGTGTGTGTGTGTGTGTGTGTGTGTGTCTATGCGTGAATGCATGTGTATGTGTGCGTGCGTTCGTGTGCGTGTAAGCGTGAATGTGTGTGTGAGTACATGTGTGATGATGTGCGTGTGCGTGCGTGTTTGTGTGCGCATGCATATGCAAGTGTGTGTTATTGGCGTGTGTCGACGCTTTTACGTGGTTGATCATAACAGTACGTTTAGTTGTGCGGGTACATTATATGACAATATCTTTCACGGTTAACAATTTGTGTCTACCTAATTAAGTTTTGTTTTGCAAACTACAATTGAAAATCATAAATGAACTCCAGATTGTTCTCCAATCGTTGTTGCATTATCAGTTATACCTCCTGTTCGTTGTTTTCCAATCGTTGTTGTATTATCAGTTATACCTCCTGTTCGTTGTTTTCCAATCGTTGTTGCATTATCAGTTATACCTCCTGTTCGTTGTTCTCCAATCGTTGTTGCATTATCAGTTATACCTCCTGTTCGTTGTTCTGCAATCGTTGTTGCATTATCATTTATACATCCTGTCCGTTGTTCTCCAATCGTTGTTGCATTATCAGTTATACCTCCTGTTCGTTGTTCTCCAATCGTTGTTGCATTATCAGTTATACCTCCTGTTCGTTGTTTTCCAATTGTTGTTGCATTATCAGTTATACCTCCTGTTCGTTGTTCTCCAATCGTTGTTGCATTATCAGTTATACCTCCTGTTCGTTGTTCTCCAATCGTTGTTGCATTATAAGTTATATCTCCTGTTCGTTGTTCTCCAATCGTTGTTGCATTATCAGTTATACCTCCTGTTCGTTGTTCTCCAATCGTTGTTGCATTATCAGTTATTCCTCCTGTTCGTTGTTCTCCAGTCGTTGTTGCATTATCAGTTATACCTCCTGTTCGTTGTTCTCCAATCGTTGTTGCATTATCAGTTATACCTCCTGTTCATTGTTCTCCAATCGTTGTTGCATTATCAGTTATACCTCCTGTTCTTGATCTCCAATCGTTGTTGCATTATCAGTTATACCTCCTGTTCGTTGTTCTCCAATCGTTGTTGCATTATCAGTTATACCTCCTGTTCGTTGTTCTCCAATCGTTGTTGCATTATCAGTTATACCTCCTGTTCGTTGTTCTCCAGTCGTTGTTGCATTATCAGTTATACCTCCTGTTCGTTGTTCTCCAATCGTTGTTGCATTATCAGTTATACCTCCTGTTCGTTGTTCTTCAATCGTTGATGCATTATCAGTTATACCTCCTGTTCGTTGACATTAGGACTACACCATTCGTTGCATGTTGGCATCGTTAGTGAGATATGTGAAGATATCAACAAATGTTGTACGGTATCACAGTCAAATGCGTCTAAGTTGTCAGTCCTTCTTTATTAGATTCCTCATCGCGATTACGTTCAACTATTTGTTATCGACGATGGTTAGTTGCAATACAAACTGTCAACTAAACAGCAACATTAGCGGAAAACGGAACTGGCATATTTTAGAGTAACGTGACACATGTATTTTTGTGTCCACAGGATTCGCCACCTGAAGCATTTCGTCCTCTTCAGCCTTATGTTGGCCGCCATCTTCTTTGTCGAAACCCAAGCTTGTGGAAGAGGCGGGGGCAGTCGCAGTCGCAGATCAGGTAATCAAATTGAATCTTAGTAGTCGTTTCTCTTCACTTCGTCTCTTGAATTAATGTTCTAGTCTGGTTTGTTTGATGGGGTGAGTAGCGAAGGGGTGGAATGGTTCACTCCCTGGCGTTGTCCAGTCAGTTTTTTCTTCTGGTTGCGTGTTTTCTTTCCTTCTATGGTATTTTTGTGGATGATGTTGATGGATTGCGAGATGATGTTGTGATTTGTGACGTTTTCGAACAAGAAGAGCTTGCGTCGCCTTATTGTTGACATATTCATTTCCATCTTCCTTTGCATCACGTAGTTATTATTTTGTGTACTGTGTACGAAATGAAGAGGACTCTTTTGGAACAATTACGTCCAAATTTCAATACTCGTCTCCAAGGTTTTGCTCTCAAAATCCAGCTCTCGCATTCACAGAAGCAATACGAATGTCCTGTAGGACGTAAGCTTGACCGGGAAGTTGATGTTTTGCCACTCCATATGACATTTGTCTCGGCATAGTACATATGGCTACTTCACTCGTTGCTTTTATTTCGTGCGTTGAAACGTCATCTCTGCTTGTGGATTCAATATATTAGACTAGGAATTACTTCCTCAAAGTTCTCACTGATCATCACAGTGCTAATGAAAGGTCTTCTGGCTGATCAACGTGAGAGGTATGTTGTTTTTCTTTGAACTAATTTCCATTCCAAAGGTTCTAACATTTCTTTCAGTTTGATGTTAAGGTCCTTGTATTGTTCTGCATCATAATCCTCTCACTAAAGAGCACCATGGAGTTAACTTTCCTTCCTGCCTGTACGGTACTGCACAATTGTTGTCAGGATAAATTTAGCCTACAACTTAAATATACCGTGATTTCAAGCCAAATACCGTATTATATTGGCTAATATTGTCTACAAAACGGGCTTTCCACAAATATCTGGTTGGAACTACCGAGTAGGTAAGTTCTTACATGTCGCTGTATCCAGTCCTTAGGACAGTTAAAAGCGGCTTACACTTTACTGCTATGCAGACCTGTTCAACCGAACACCTCTTTTCATGAACTCGGCGTATCCATACAGGTTTCCTTCATCTTACAGGCTTGCATGTCATGTCCCAGAAATGTTTTGTTTTTGTTTTGTTACTTGAAGATTTGCTTTATACCTATGTCTCAGTTCCTTGGTATTCACAAAAAGCATCGAAACGGCAGGAAATAATATATGTGGTAAAGTATACGCGAATACATACGTTGTTTCTTCTTGCACCAAGGGCGCGGTTGGCCATATAGGCCTAAGTCGACTTCAAATAGTTCGAAAATACCAAAATGTGTACCCGTTTGTTTTCTACGTTATCGCATAGGATGGAAGCGTCGTTACGCTTCCGACAGCGGGGTCGACGTCTGTTTGCAAGAATCAGACGACTGGTTCTGCTACGGGACGAAGACGCAATTTGCAAATTATTTATTTACCTATACATTCATGATAAACATTGGAAACGTATGTGCAAGTTTATCTTCACAATAAGAGATTACTGATCTAATCCCACGCGATATTACGCGGTTTTTCGACGCGGGACGCGGTTTTTCCAAGTTTCACCGCGTACCGGGGACGCGACTTTTCACGTTTCGTTGCGTCTCTTCAACGCAATTCTATGATTCTTCAAAGTTAGTTATAGTCCCACGTTAGACAGGTCACTTACAAAGAAATATAACATGTATCCAAATTGTTTGTCAACAACCGCACTTTCATTTCACAATGATATGTTGCCGCCACCTAGCGACCAGACTGGAAAATGGAACATTGAATAGTAGTTCCTACTAATGCGCGTCAGTACCGCCTAACGGCTAATTCGGAAACTAGGTAGAACGACTTTAATGTGGCGTCCGGTCAGCGTTTTTGACACCATGGCATCGCCAGTGGCTATGAAGCAAAAAAGAGATCGAGTCCACACATTAATTTGGTCCATTTAATAGTCCACATCTTTGGACCCCATTTTTGTTTTCGGGACTCCGTTTTTGTAAGCCCATGGGGTCCCAGGACCCCGTTTTTTAAAACCATAATGCGAACACTGCAGACTAACATGTTTTAAGCGCCAAATGGTGTTTGCCCCTCCCCCCGAAAGCAAAGGATCAATAATAGTAAAATAAGATTGCTAATGTAGAAACACAGAGACAGCATAGAAAACAGTTGGTTCTTGACGGCGAAATGAAACTGTATTTATTACTGACTTAACACCAACAGGGAGTACGTTCCACAAGATCGGTGCAGCAACTGAAAAGGCTCGAGTTCCAGCATTCGCCTTAACTATGGAGAAGTGAACAGCGTGCACTGTTCGAAATGGACGCCATCCCTAACACGTGTTAGAGACAAATCACAACGAGGACTCATGCTGTGGTGCTAATCGAAGATCATATATTATATTCTGTGATTGTCGTGTTTCAACCAGTGCTGCTGGTTTTGAGACAACTTCTATCCTACATGTCTTGGGTGGGTCAACAAGAAAACAGAAAGGAACCAAGTGTGATCATAGATGAATAAACACCATGGGAAGTCAACGATAGCTGACAACCGAGAAATCATCAATTGAACAATATCAGGAGTCAGTCAGTAGAGCGAAAGGACACGAATATATTAATATTGGGACCTGCACTGCAGTAAAGTATATAGAATAGAATAGAATATAACTTTATTTCGGTCACAATACAAATTTCTGAATATATATGCAATGGATTACAATAAACACATACTGCAACCGAGGAGATCCCCTAGAAACCCCAAGAGGCTTATGTCGAGGACCACCAGGACAAAATAAATTTAACAATCAGTTTCCTGTTTCCATACAATTATTGCATAACATTAAAACAGTACTTTTTAATTTTTTAACATATTGTACTTATCGATGTATTTTTATATTTATTTACATACTTTTATTGATGTATTTGTATATATGGACATGATGATTGTCTGAAATAAATACATTATTATTATTATAGTACATCCATCTGGAACAAGGTGAGTAGGATATACATGAATGTGATTTTGTTGTTTGTGTGTAAATGAAGTAGGTTGTCTACTAAGTAAATAAATAAATAAATAAAGTTACATATTAAAACATGGTATAGTATTTTGAATAGATTGATGATTAAACATCAGTAATATATTAAATAAAACAAAAAAGCTTAAGATAAGACATTTCAAACGTTCAAAGATACGTAGACAGTATTTGAGTTTCTTTTTAATCTGATATCAGGAATATGTGCGTAAGGAATATCACTGAGATCGACAAAGGGTGGATATATTAGCGACATTAGTCTCACCTGTTCAACAGGCGTGCAATTAAGGTATGATCTGCAGATGTTGAAGAGGACGTTTCGTACATGTATCAATCAGTTACAGGCCGATCCGGTGTTCTACGTTATCCGTTTTCAGCATTATCCAAGTTAATTAAACTCCTTTTGTGGCACCACAAATGGCTGGACCATTGCCATTTCTTCTGTTACTTGTAACAGAGGTGTGGATTTGTAATAACAACATATTGCTAACATTAAATATTGCAAACATGTTGCCAGAGTGAGTACCTTTTAATTTCTACATTATTAGCGATTATAAATGATTGCGTTATTACTAGAACGAATCATGGGGATACATTTTGAGTATTTCAAAATCTGCTAAATCTATTTGTAGCAAATCTGTTATATGCACCAACATGTTCTCTTGCGGTGATATCCACAGTTATAGCGTTTACTGCAGGACATCACAACTCAATAATAATAATTATTATTATAATTGTTTTACTTCAGACAAACATTGTGTCCATATAAAAAAGTACATCGATAGAAACATCCATATAAATTTTAAAAATAGTAAATAAATAAATATAAATATTATCAATAAAAACATATATTAAAAAATATACAAAACCTTGACCCACTGATGACGCAACTGCGACGTACTGTATATGTCGCTAGTAACAAAATTCTGAATAATTGTATAAACAGACCTATAAATCATCGCGACTAAGTTCAAATTAGTTGTTCTGATATTACATTTACGTGATTTTACATTAGCTGTAGTAAATGTGTGGCTAGCGCTACATCTCATAGGCAGATTGTTTAATATCCTGTATGAATTGTTATAGGCAACACTAAATTGCTGAACATTAGCTTTTCTACAATTAACCCTTAGCGCACATATATAAATATTACTGAATTATGCAGTAAACAGTTTATTCTTTATAGCAGTGGAACAAAAATTAATCTTTTGCCGTAACGTAACGTTTGGCATAAAGAAGTCTCACTTTGGCTTGAATGTCAGCCTCATCCGATAAGTCGTTACACATGACATGCCCAATGTACTTACAAGAGATGGCCAAGTTTAACTTATTTCCTCCTAAAGTCATTTTCCTGGCAAGATTTCAGTTTATAAAATCAAAGTACATGATCAGGGATTTACCGGCATTATATTGAACAGCGTGCTCACACCCATAAGAGTAACATATGTCAAGTAAATATTGTAGTCCCTTGGCGGAAGGAGCGAATAAAAATACGTCAGCGTATATCAGGTGATTAACAACCATAGTACCCAGACTACACTCAATGTGTTGTTTGTGTAGTTATACACTCAAATTGTCCTTGTGCCGGTTAAACAGTAAAGCGGATAACTTTCCACCTTGCTTAACACTGTTGCCCATTGAGAAGAAATCCGAGTAGGTAGATCCCCATCGGATACATACTAATCGGTTATTGAACTCATTCCCGATTATTCTTAGAATATATTTTGATGCATCGCGTTGTTCTAATTTCGACAACAGCTTATGTCGATTGACTCGATTAAATGCTTTTGAAGCATCCAGAAACGCTACATGCATAGCTGAACCATGTTTAGTGTAAAATCTTAGTAATTCCTTAAATGTAAACACACACAGCTTCGTTCCGTGTTTTGGCTTAAATCCAAACTGATGACGCGAAGTTGGCAAGTACGTTTCCATTCTGTTGAATAACACAATACATATTATCCTGGAACATATGTTAGAAAGGCATGTTGGCCTGTAATTATCTTTCTCATTTCTAATTTTATATTTAGTAACCGGTACAATAACAGACTCTGGGATTGATTTCGGAACATAACCATGCACCATAATAGGGGTAACTAGGGTAGATAATAGCACCACAATTTTAACATCGGCGAACTTGATGTGTTCTGCAGCAATACCATCCAGACCTGGTGACTGATTGCATGATAATTAATTACTAATACTCATAATTTCAACTGCATCAACAGTAATTCCATTATTGTCACCAATACAATCAAAGTGAACTTTATCACAGCGGCTATCCTTCACATCGTTAGATACATGTTCGTAGTGGTGCTTCCACATTGACCCAATATTTACATCACCACGGATGCCATCAATGTTCGTTGGTAGTTTAACTTTATGGTTTGCATGATTGTTAATTTCCTTCCAGAACAGTCGATGATCTTTTTGACATAACTTTTCTGCAATGGAATCAGCAATAATAGTTTCTCTATATTTTTACATTTTCTGACACCGCATGCTTTAGTTTGATTCTGGACAGTTTCATGATATTAAAAACATCACCTTGTCTAGGTTTTCCAACCTGTCTCCACAGCTAGCAGGCATCACGAGCTGCACTGTGAAGTTCTTTCACACGCTCATTCCATCCTAGTACAACATCATATTTAGAAGACCGTTTATGAGTTGACACAAGTGTTTGACCAAACCTCTTCAGAGTGGATACGATAGACGTATAAAACTCATCGATGTCATCATGGTGACTACAATTGTTACAATTAGGATTACTGCATTTAACACCCGGTGGAACATTCAGTTTAGACAGTTTAACGTACGTGGGATCTCTATACGAGTCAATATCATGTGGATGTAAGGTTCCAATGTATCACTTGCTTAATTTCGTTAGTGTTAAAATTACCACAAACATATACTGGTACAATAGCGCTGTCAGTGGTGAACGACACAGGATGATGATCAGAATTAATACAGTCAGAGAATATTAACATTCTAGTTATGCAATCATTTGTATCAGCGGTGCATATAACATGGTCTAACCATGACGTAGTTCCCCAGACAGAACTAACACATGTATCTGTATCTGTCGGGAGAGTCTTCTGATCACACACAGGCAATGAATTCTCTTTGTAGAAATCAAGAGAGGGGGACTTCTACTAAAAAACAGATTTCTTAGAAATATCCGCATTAAAATCACCGACAATTGTTACACATGAGCTTTTAGTATTATCAATGTGCACAGCAATGTTACACATACAATCATTAAACATGTCCCGGTTTTCTTCACATTCGTGTGGTAAGTATACATTTAATAAATAATACTCTTTATTGCCCCAACATATTTTTATGCCGCAAAGCCAGTCATAGCAATGATCCATTATGGTAACGTATTTATCAAGGGAGCATTTCCATAGAAATCCTACCCCACCATGTGGCCTCCCTGATAAAATACCACTCGAGGCATCTATAGGAGACACCAAGAATAATATATATAAAGAGATATTGAGATATAGTGTTCTTGGAGACACATCATAACCAGCATAACCATCATGGCAGGTGTTAAGTAAATGACATTCTTGTTTAGTAAGCATAAGGTCCTGTAAACATAGAATATCACAATTAATTAATACATCATTTTAAACAGGCATATAACCTTTAAAACCATTACAATTAGATAATATATTAATAATATATTTTATTTGGTATAGCGCCACATCCAGTATTGTTCGTGGAGCTTCACAACATATTAAAATACATAACAATGGTAGAATTGCAATTAATATGTATATGTATATTAATTTAAAATAAATATTAGTGGTAAAGAATAAAATCAATAAATACATACATATTGAATAATGTAGAATTTCTAAATAAAGAAGTAAATAAATAGCAGTTATTCATCAGAATTAAATAATATTAATAATAATCAATCTAGCACAATAACTATATAAAATAATACTAATAAATAAATATATATATGTATGATTAATACAAATAAATAATTTAGTAAAACATTTGATAAAAAATAGTTTACGTGAGGAATAATGAAAAACCATTATTCGAATACGATAACTTATTAAAATTGGTTTTAGTAGAGGGCAGTGTTCATCTAGAGTGACACTAATATGAAACACAAAAATGTTCCATAGGGACGCAGCAGCTACAGCGAACGAGCCGTCCCCAGCCTTGATACGAGTGCGCTTCACTTCCAACATGTTACTGCTCGCAGAGCGCAGTGCTCTTGCCGGTTGATATGGGTGCACGAGTTCACACAGGTACACGGGCGCGTCATTGTGCATGGCTTTGTACGTGAGTACCAGTATCTTGTAATCCACTCTGCGCGCACAAGGCAGCCAACGAAGTTCGCGTAACAGGGGCGTGGCGCTGTCGCTACGTGGACGACGCAGGATCAGTCTGGCAGCCGAGTTGTGTATTCGTTGCAGACGCGCGATGTTAACTGCAGACGTGCCGTACAAGAGTGCGTTGCAGTAGTCAATCCGCGATGTGATGATGGCATTGACTACACGTTCCTTTGTTGGTTTGGGTAAAAAACGGCTAATCTGATTTATGTGGCGGAGGTAGAATGAGCATGCGCTGACAGTTTGCGACACTTGCTTTTTCATATATAGGTGCCTGTCAATGAAGACACCGAGACTTTGAACACATCGTGAAGCTGTAATTATAGAACCACCAACGCGAATCACAGTGTCATCAACGATTGCATCCGCTGACTTGGGTACAATCGGAAGTGTCTTACCGTCGTTCATGCACATAGAATTCCATGCCATCCAGTTCTTTATTTCATCCAAACAGTCCTCCATTTGCTGAACCGCAGCCGTTAAAGCGGAACGATTCAGGTCGAAATGTGAGTAGATCTGTAAGTCGTCAGCATTGTGATGGAAAAATAGTCCATGGGCTCGAATAATGTCACCGATAGGTTGGACATATAATGAAAAGGGCAGTGGTCCAAGGACGGAGCCTTGCGGGACACCTGTCGTTAACGTACTCGACGATTGGTCACCGATTACAATTCGCTGCGTCCGGTCTTGCAGGTACGATGTCATCCAGTCCAGTGCTTTTCCAACAAAGCCATAGCGCAAACGTAGACGCTTAATCAAGATGTCATGGTTGATAGTAATGAAGGCGGCACTAAAATCAACGAGAACCAAGATGGTTCCTTGTTTATTGTCCATGGCTGTTTTGATGGCACTTGTAACGTACAGTAGCGCGGTTTCGGTCGAATGTTTTTTTCGATACGCCGACTGAAAGCACTCAACCATTTGCGGGTCAGACACATGCGTCATTATCCTAAGCGCGACCACTTTCTCAGTTACTTTGGATAATTGTGTAAGGTTACTCACAGGTCGATAACTGCTCAGAATGTCTTTGTCAAGTGATGGTGTCTTCAAAAGCGGACGGACAATTGCATGCTTCAGCGACTTTGGCATGACTGCCTCGTCCAGCAAAGCATTTGTAATCCGTGTGATGACAGACACAATACTTGTCATATTGTCTCTTAGCTAAATTGCAGGCAGAGGATCCAACGCGCACGTTTTGCCAGTAGTACCACAAATCGCTGTGATCTTTGTGTTCGTTGTTGGATCAAACGCATGGATACTGTCAGTGAAACAACGTCTTTCATCTGTTGGCCTATCGATGATGTTGAAACACTGCAGACCTGACAGGAGCTTTTCACTAAAGAAACGTGAAAATTGTTCGCATCTTTGGGCCGTCAAGTGGAATTCAGGGTGTTCCTGTATGCGGTGGCCATCAAGCGATCTCAGTAATCAAAACATGGTTTTGTTGTTTGCCTTCTCCAGGCGGTTTTGATAATAATCCGTTTTGCGTGCTGATATAAAAGCAGTGCATTCTTCACGAGCGGTGACATGTAATTGCCGATGAATCTCCAGTTTAGTTCTTCTCCACACATTCTCCCGTTTCCGCTTCTTATCCCTGGCGTCGTCGATGTCAGAGTCGTACCAGGGATGTGGTGTGCTGTCTCTTACTTTCACATTGAGTAACGGGGCATGTTTGTCAAGGCATTCAATTCAGTGAGACAGGTGTTGTACATCTCCACCAAATCCTCTGCTTGTCGATCATTCGCGCAAGTACGCAATGTCATGTCAGCACATGCAGACTCGATATCGTTTCGGAGGGCATCTGTTTCAATATTCCTGAAATTCCGCTTTGCAATCGTCTTAGTTTTTACTGCAGGCTTCAGTGCTCGTAGTGTGAGTTCAATGCGATGTTGGTCAGACAGAGAGTCAGGATGCACAGTAACGGAAGTAATGAAGTCGTCATCAGTTTGACTGATCACAAGATCCAATATATGTCCAGTTTGGTGCGTTGGCGAATGTATATGTTGAGTTAGATTGAACGATTCACATAGAGTGCGAAGTGGTTCTGATTTGAGGGTATCATCAAAATGAACATTGAAGTCACCAATGATGACAGTAGGAACAACGGAGATGGATGCCTCGATGAATAGCTGCTCAAGTTCAGCGTAAAAATTCGACATTGTTCCATATGTCGTACTTGATGCAGGCGGGTGATAAGCGACCCAGATATTAGATGCATAACTTGCATGTCTAGTTTTTAGCTTTACACATTTTGCATCTAGATTGTGCACGGACTTAACATACAGAGACAATTCATCCTCTGTGACCCCGGGGTCAAGTCACGAAATGAAAGCTGACAGGAATCGTCCTTCATTCATTTTGAGTTCATATAGCCCTTTCCTCATGCAGATCACAGCCTTACTCCCTTTCTTCCGCATATTCTTACCCGACGCCAATTGGAAACCGTCGTCCTCAGTCGTTTTTCTGGGTTGTTTCGGAGCAGCCGGCGCACGGCTTCCTGTAGCATTCGCAGCTCGCTGGATAGTCTTATGCTGGCCGTACACTGTACAACGTTTGTTGCGAGTTGCGTGTTTGATCAATTAGCAACAATTTGTCGTGTTGAGGTTGTTCGATAGGGACATTGTACACTGCACAACAAAAGTTGTAGAACTGCATTTACGCGCGCCGTCTGGGGTTGTACTGTGGTGTTTATCGTACAATGAATGGGCGGGGGTGATTAGTAAGTTAAAATGGCGTGTACGTCAGAATATACCTTACCTTAGGACTGTTCTAATCGCATGATCCACTCGTTCCCCAATGATCAGATCTTCTTGACTTCGGGGTCTAGTATTAAAAGTTTGTGGTTACAGGTTCCAGTATTTAATGTTAACTATTCCACGGTCCAGCCACTCTAAGCGGGAATGCATGGTTTCTTATGTTTAGTTTTACTCTTTGGTTGAATAGTTTGTTACCCGATCGTAACGCCACATCCTCCCATTTAAGAAGGTTTGGTGCGGATTTTTTATCATATACGTTATGCATTATTTTATAGACTTCAATGATGTAATCCTCTTAATCTTCAATATGCTAATGTGGGTAACTTAAGTAATTTAAGTCTTTCAATATATGATACCTCATACCAGGTAGTACTTTTGTGGCTCATCTCTGGACATTTTCTATGGCTATTTTATGTTTTGTCTTATATGGATAACATTCTGCAATTGCATAATCTAGGTGGGATCTAACCATAGTCTTATATAGTTGGAAGAAAGTGTGTGTATCTAAGAATTAAAAAGTTCTTCTGATTATTTTTGTGATTCTGGTGTAGTGAACACAAACTGACAAGAATACAACTTTATTCCGTCAGAACATAATGCGTGTAGTCGATCACATGAGTTCACGTAACTAGGTCAGGGTGCGATCAAAGAAAGAGGTCAATTCCACTGACTAGGCCGCTACACAACCCCCCTCCAGCACCCGTTATAGGGGAGTATAGCGTTCAGGACCTCTGACTAGGCGGCCGGATCTCGTCTCCACGTTGGTAGCTGGACGACCACGAGGAGCTCGTTTGGCAGCTTCAACAGGTTTCACCGGATCAAGGAATGCAGGTTTGAGGCGATCGATGCTGACGCTGTCTTGTCGATTGCCGTAGTCGAGCAGGAACGTCTTATCGCCGTGCGTCAAGACCTTGTAAGGTCCCTCATAAGGTGGTGTGAGAGGCGGGCGGTGACTATCACTGTTTGCGAGTGTAGCTGGCATAGACGACGGTCTGGTACCATGTGGGACGGGAGGTCGCGTTGCTAGCCCGCGAACTGTCTCGCGGAGTCGATGAAGGAATTGCGCTGCCTCCTGCGTTTCCTGACCACGTAAGAACTGTTTGCGAGTGTAGCTGGCACAGACGACGGTCTGGTACCGTGTGGGACGGGAGGTCGCGGTGCTAGCCCGCGAACTGTCTCGCGGAGTCGAGGAAGGAATTGCGCTGCCTCCTGCGTTTCCTGACCACGTGGCAGGAAATCACCCGGAACGGTTAGTGGGGCTCCATATACCATCTCAGCTGAGGAACAATCCAGGTCTTCTTTGGGTACGGTGCGGATACCAAGTAGAACCCATGGCAGTTCGTCAATCCAGTTGGGACCATTGAGGCGAGCCATCAAAGCGGACTTGAGATGACGATGAAAACGTTCCAAAATTCCGTTAGACTGGGGATGGTATGCGGTTGTCCTGTGCAGACGGGTGCCGTTTAGTTGAGACAAAGCCGCCCACAATTCTGAAATAAATTGTGACCCTACCGGAACACCAAAACGGGCGATCCAGTGGAATGCAAAAGCCTTCGCGTACGTGATAGTCTGTGCATTAACCAGTGGAATTGCTTCAGGCCACCTGGTGAATCTGTCTACCACTGTGAGCAGGTAGCGATAATACTGTGACTGTGGAAGAGGGCCAACGATGTCCACATGGATGTGATCAAAACGGCGGGTCGCTGGCACAAACTGGTCCAAGGGGGCGGTAGTATGCCGATGCACTTTAGATGCTTGACAACGGAGACACGCTTTTGCCCAGATGCCGACTTGTTTTTGAAGGCCTGGCCATACAAACTTAGCCGCGACCATCTTCTTCGTTGTCCGGATTGACGGGTGTGAGAGGCCGTGGACTGCATCGAAAACTGTGTGCTGCCATGTGTCGTTGACGAGTGGTCTGGGTCGTCCAGTGGAGATATCACAGCAGGTCATTTCGCCATTGTTGCCGAATGCAATGTCACGGATGACGAGGCCAGTGGTGGCTGTTCGGACGGAAGTGATACCTTTGTCTGTTCGTTGGGCTGCTGCCATCGCGTTGTAGTCTACACCAGGATGAGGTGAGATGATCGCCGAGATTTCACCTCTGGATAACGTGTCTGCTACGGTGTTATTCTTGCCCTCTATGTGGCGCACGTCTGTGGTGAATTCCGAGATGTATGCCAAGTGTCTCTGTTGCCTCGGGGACCACGGATCGCTGGTTTTGGAAATCGCAAAAGTCAACGGTTTGTAGTCGGTGAAAAAGGACGAAGGAGCGCCCTTCCAGGAAATACCGAAAGTGTCGAATAGCCAGGTACGCGGCTAGAAGTTCACGGTCGAACGCACTGTACTTCTGTTCGGCAGCGCGAAGTTTGCGGCTAAAGAACGCCACTGGTTTCCAGGAGCCAAGGTTTTGCTCAAGGACGGCGCCAACTGCTGCTCCCGAGGCATCCACTGTGAGTGCGATGGGCTTGTCAGCATGTGGGTGTACGAAGATAGTGGCCTGTGCGAGAGCCTCCTTCGCGGCGTGAAAGCTTCATCTAGGTCGTTTGACCACTGCAAGGTCACGGGCTTGCCTACCAGTGCATCATATATGGGACGCATGATGTGAGCTTCGTTAGGGACGAAACGATAATAAAAATTCACCATCCCGGCAAACTGTTGCAGTCCTTTGACAGTTGTAGGCCGTGTAAACACCCGGATGGCTTCTACCTTAGCAGGCAATGGAACAGCTCCTTGACTTGTGATCCGGTGGCCCAGGTAGTCGATGGTAGTTTTTCCAAATTGGCATTTGCTCACGTTGATCACTAAACCATGGGAGGCCAGACGGTAGAAAACTGTTCGTGTTTGTGTTGTTCTGCAGATGCACTGCTCACCAAAATGTCGTCTAAGTAGACAAAAACGAACTCGAGTCCGCTGCAGACAGTGTCCACGAGGCGTTGGAATGCTTGCGCTGCGTTTTTGAGACCGAATGGTGTTCGTAGGAACTAAAACAGGCCGAAAGGCGTGATAACGGCAGTTTTACTAATGTCATCTGTAGCTACCGGAATCTGATGGTAGCCACGTACCAGGTCGATCTTGAAAAACACGGTAGCGCCTGCAAGTTGTGAAGAGAAGTCCTGAATGTGTGGTACCGGATATCGGTCGGCAATTGTCACATCGTTGAGTCTTCGATAATCACCGCAGGGCCTCCAACCACCGGAGTTTTTAGGCACCATGTGTAAGGGAGACGCCCACGAGCTATCTGATCTTCGTATGATCCCCATTTCTTCCATCATCTTGAACTCCTCCTTAGCAACAGCAAGTTTATCTGGTGGTAGCCTGCGAGCTCTAGCGTGCACAGGCGGGCCGGCTGTGGGGATGAAATGTTCCACACCATGACGAACAGAAGGACTGGAAAATTCTGGACGAGTGATAGCAGGGAACTCATCTAGTATCTGCTTGTACGGGTCGTCCGATGCGACGTGGTGCAGACACAGTGCCGGCTGGTTGGATTGCTTGAGAGTAGAACTCGTGAACGAAGTTGCGTTGACTAAACGTTGGCTTTGGAAATCAACCAACAATCCATGCGTCTGCAGGAAATCAGCTCCGAGAAGCGGTGTTTTTACATCAGCAAGAATGAAAGGCCATGTGTAGTCGTGGTTCTCTAGACGTAGTTTCATCTTCCGGGTTCTGTAAGTTGCAATTTTTGATCCGTTAGCGGCGACCAGAGAGGGTGTACGTGAGCCACTGTCGATGTCTTGTTGGGAGGCGGGAAAAACACTGACTGCTGCTCCCGTGTCAACCAAGAATCGTTTTGCAGAGTGACCGTCCACGAGGAACAGTAGGCTGTTAAGTTGGCCGGCCGCCGAAGCGACTAATGACGACCGGATCGGTAGTTTGCCGCAAATGTACACGGGGTGTTACACTTTCTGGCTGCGTTGCCGTATCGCCGATGGTAGTAGCACACATTTGCTCTCGGTGTCGTCACGGGTTTTGTTCTGGCGTTTCTCGGTCGACGGGTGTCTGAAGAGAAAACAACAGCCGGTTGCTCTCTAACTTGCCAGAGTTCGTCAGCAGTTTTGGCGAGAGTCCGTAGATCGTCAAAATTAGCCGTGGCTAGTTGCAGGCGGATGTCCTCTGGCATGCACTTTAGAAAGATGCTCTCGAATAACATGCACGGCTTGTGTGAACCAAGCAGGGCGAGCATATCGTCCATTAGTTGTGAAGGTCGTCTGTCACCCAGACTTTGTAGGCCTATATCTAGTAGTCTATCTGCACGCTGTTGCCTTGATAGTCCGAATATGTCGGTAAGCCTTCTCTTCAGATGTCCGTACTTATCATGCTGCGGCGGATCCTCTAAAACATATATCACGCGCAGAGCTGTCGTCTGATCTAAGGCCGCGACAATTTCGTGTCGTCGGCCGTGATATTCCGCAAGGCGAACTGCGCCTCTGCCTGCTGCAACCAGACCCGCGGGTGATCGGCCCAGAAGACCGGCAGTTTGAGGCCGACAGCGTGTGTATCGGCCATGCTGATTGTTTACGTTGTGTGTGCGAGTGACGGGTGTGCCGAGTGCGTAATGGTTGAATAGACACAGGCCGCACAGTTCAACATACACAATACGCGTGTAATGCTACGTTTGGTGAACTTACAGTTTAGTTCGTGTGTGTATACGCGTGTTGCATACCAAAATACCGTCTTGGTATAGTCAGGGTCACCAATGTAGTGAACACAAACTGACAAGAATACAACTTTATTCCGTCAGAACGTAATGCGTGTAGTCGATCACATGAGTTCACGTAACTAGGTCAGGGTGCGATCAAAGAAAGAGGTCAAGTCCACTGACTAGGCCGCTACAATGGTTGCTTTATTAACCACTTGGTTGACGCGATCGTCAAATGAAAGTTTTGAATCAATAATTACTCATAAATCTTTTTGTTTATCTGTGGTGACAAGATCATATTTGACATTATTTGTTGTCATGAAATATTTGTTTTCACCTATATTATGTTGTCGAATTTACATGTGTAAACATTTATCGGGATGGAATTTTAACAACCACTTGTCGCTCGATTGTTCTAGGATACTGAAATCATGCTGTAGTGTATCATGGTCATCTCTCTTTGTTATGGCTCTAAATATATTGATGTCATCGGCAAATAGAAATGTATTTGAATATCGGAAGCGACTGCTGTGCATGGCAGCTCTGATTTTTAGAAGGACGTCGAAATTTGGACGAATGTGGGCGAACGTCTACATTCGTGAACATGTCGCGATTAATCACCTTGTGGAGTGACAAGCTACAGCCTACCATCAGTCGACGCAATACGAAATTGAGGCAGTCAGTATCGGTCGAAATTGCTACGCTGTCATTGGCCCCTAGCATCGACAGATTGCTGTTGACCAACTGACCATCGTACACTGCGCGACTCTGCGCAACGTCCCGTCTAACAACATCGTTCACTACGCATCTTTTGTTGGTGCGATTCAATTTTCGAATCGGTTCAACAAATGTTGTGCATGGTTAAGTCGACACGCGACTCGAGTTTTGTTGAGTTGCGGACCATCGTACATTGCACGACTGCTCAACGTTTGTTGATCAAACACGCAACTCGCAACAAAAGTTATATGGTGTACGGCCAGCATTAGCCGACGTGGATTTACGGTGTCGAACGGAAGTATCTCGAGTACTCAAGAGCTGACGTCATTCAACACAATTCTCGGTTCAGTGGTGGATACCGGTGCCATATCAACAAGGCTGGTCTGCCGATCTTCTGCCGCGAGCTTTGCCTTCGGCTAAGGCCAGATCGGCGAGTCTGAGTCCCTCGATTTGACGACTGTCGTATCACGTCTCAAGTCCGCCATTTCTCCTTGCATCGCACGAAATTCAGACAGGATGTATCCGAAGTCGATGTTGATGACGTCGAGCTGCGGCAGAGTGGACAGGTTTGTGACCGCGAACGAGGATGTCTTCAATGTTGTTCTTCTTTTTATGTTGTCCTTGCCGACGACGGCCCTCTCGCAGTCCGAGATTCCTGACAACATCGCATTCATACAGGGTCTGTTTTGCCGCTTCAATTTCGACAGATGGAAAATGGTAAGCACATAGTTTTATTAACGTGTCGTGTACCATGCTGTCCATTTTGTTATATAAATAGCACAGTATGCCATTGCATATGACATTCGATTGTTTGGTAGTTTGCACTTCAGCAATACAATGTTTACGGGCCGGTGGTTTGCAGTTGGCATTGTTCGGTGGAGCGACACTGTCCATCGTAGCAGTTGCCATGCTGATGTTCGCTTGAGCGTGAACATGAGCGTTCCGATCGCGGTTCACGGTCACTTGAGCACAGCCGTAAACACAACTATCGTCTCCAATATTACAGATAGAATAGAAGAACAAAGGCGATAAATGGTGGTATGTCCACAATCCCTTGAAATCTGGCTACTTTTCACATTAAAATTCCATTTTCAAAGTGTGCACCGATATTCACATAACTGTTCTTCCAAATGGTCTAGGTCAGTCACTCTTAGCACAGCCTTTAGTCTTTCCAGCAGGTTAGCACCAGGAGTCACATGTAGACACTCCACACCCAAGAAGTGATAAAATTATCCAAATGAAACGTGGACCAGATGTTGTTTATGTCACAGATTCAGCAAAGAAAAAAAGGAAAATATATGGAATAAACGGAGAATGAACATAGCGACAGTTCATGACAGACGGATTGATTTAAAAGAAAAAACACCACCTCTCCATGCACGAATCCGCCGATGGAGACGCCGATGTCATATTGAATGATTGGCATTGTTTTTGTTGGAATATAAAAACTATGGTACTATCATGTTCTTTTTTCACTAGGTATATCTGGCTACACATTTTGAAGTGAAGTATTAATGAAACGTTTAGATAACAGAAACTTACTGAAGCCGAGAAACATTCAATAAGCCATTTTATTTGCACCATAAATCCAGCTGCTATTTCCAAAAGCAATATAAATACATTAAACATCACCACAGTAATTTACGGTATTCAAATAGAATAGGTTGTTTGTATTTTGCTATTTACATAAGATTACATTTTAGTTTGATCTATAAAGAGCATAACATTATTGTCGAAAAATATAAAAATATATTGCGTCAGTGTAAAAACATGTTTTATTTTGTACTGGGAGTGCAATAATTATTTGTTCTGTCCAACATTTTGAGTAAAAGATATTGAATTTATTTTTGTCGAACTCCCGTTTCGATAATAAATAAAATGGCTAATGTATGATGGAAATAACGTTATAAAATAAAATAAACTTTAAAAGTAACGCATATTTTAAAACACTGTTTTCAGTCACCAATGGTGTATGAAGAAGATCCCTATAACATGTTGAATTTTGTGGAACATTTATATTTTATGAATTTCCAAAATTATTGTAAAAGCAACTTTGTCGACACCTTTTTATACACTAATCCCAGTATAGTTCACTGAACACAAACTTGTTTCAACAAATTTGGAAGAATATGCTGTAGAACACAATCCAAACATGATGAGCATAAGAAAGCATAAATGTTGTTATGTACTCCTACTTTGCAACATAATGACGGGATGATATGCATTTGGATGCACAAATCGATCGATTGCACAAATCCATTTGAAACGTAGTGATGTACCTATTCCCAGCAGAAGCCACACGGAACTAATGTGGCAGAACAAAGTCAGACATCTTCTTCACTACTGTGTTAGTTAACATAGTGTCCTATTAACAGCACTGATATGCATTTTTATAAACAAAGCTATCAGATGCACACATCCATTTGAAACTCGAAGTGAGGTACAACTTCCCAGTAGATGTCGCACAGAACAGAAAGGGGCAGAACAAAGTCTGACATCATCTTATGTCAGGTGACCCATTGTACAATTAATACACATCAGCTATTTCCAATGTTCTTTCAAATAAACAAGTTGAATTTAGGAAATTGAGCCTAAATATGAATGAACTAACTCAACACTCTGCATATTAAGCCAGTTTAGATATTGGATTATGGGACTTATCACCAAGTTTACAGCTAGCTAAATGGAAAAGAAATACAAGAGAACCTTGATATGTTGATTCAGTCAGACTAAAATCCCAACCCATTACTTTAGCCAACTTTTAATTTGCCTCTACATAACTATCTGTATGCATTGGTCATATACAGTGCACTCCAGATAACTCGAACTCACATAAATGAATTTTTGCTAAGTTAAATCAATCTTTTCCTCGGTCCAGGCAAGGTCCCAATAACGGGGGACCTTTTGATAACTTTCTAGTTATCAGAAATTCCACTTATCAGTATTGTCATGGGTCTCTGGAAGTTCAACCTTATCCTGAGTGCACTGTATATTTTCCTTTATTCTTGCTCTAATAATTGATGTTGTATATAAATATGCATATGGGCCATTCTCGTGAAAAATGCTATTCACATGAAGCAGCGCAACTTGATCTGATATATTATTATATTTTTTACAATATATTCATGGATAAAAACTTATGTATACAAGAATGCAGATCTGCTAGTGTCAAAAATTCGTGCATCGCAAAATTCCGTGACAACATGGCATTATGTACTTTTTAACAAACCTAAAACGTTTATATTGAATGATGACATGCCAGCCAGGTTTACTAACAATCGTAGCTGTAGCATTAAAAGTAGTCTATGAATGTATGAGTCTCACATTTTTATGTTTCGGTTTAAATAAGTGGGGAAACTGGGACCAGTAGACACACTGTCTCTTGGAATAACATATACGTGAACTATGACATGTTGTCATGACAAGCATGCAAAATGTCCACATGAGTGTGTGCTGATTTTTAGAAATATTAAATCGTGATTTAGGTAACCTAACCGTGTTTCGAAACGTCAAAGGCGCTCAACATGGAAAACTAGTGTTTTTTATTTTCGCGTTCGTAACAAATTTAAATCACAATACGGTCAAATTGTAGTGCGGTTGAATGGATCAGTTGTTGATAAAGGGTGTTTACTGCTCGAACAAAAGCTAGAAGGGAATGGAGACAGTTGGTAGAGAAAGTAGTGCAAGATAAGTGAGGAAAAAGAAGAGGAATAAAAAGAAAACTGAAACCGAGGAAGGGAACCAATGAATAATGAAAGCTTATGCCATATCGCATAAATTATACGATCACGATATAGCGCATTTGTTTGGAAACATGTTCGATTACTCATCTCTCTTCGTGTCCAACACAACGTTAAACAATTATAAAAATATGAATTACAAACGGCAACCACGGTTTAACGCGTATGTTTCTTTATTAAGAAACGCGTATGTTTCTTTATTAATTTAATTTTATAATTCTTATTTCGGTGGCTAATCCATATACACACATGTTGATGACGTATTTCTTGCATCTATTAACTCGGCGTAGCTAATCGAAGTCTGACGGACAGTCCCGAATATTCACGGGCATGCCTTATACGGTTCGTGAAGGTGGGCGCAAAGGTGGGCGCAAAGTAGTAATTTTTTCTAGGTATTGTCAGGGTCATTAGTGATTAATAAAACATAATTCTAATGAAAAAAGCATATAATTACATAAAATATTCATATTAACAGGATTACCTAATAATTGCGTACATTACAAAGAGATTACAATTCTCAAGGAATTCCTTAACAATTTAGGTACCCGAGCGGTGGACTGACGTGCTGGGGATGCTGAATGCCTTTAGGTGTTAATAATTAAAGGTGTAAATAGTAGTCCATTTCATCAACAGAAATCTTCAAAATTGTAACAAGTGTGATACCATTGGAAAGGTATTGGAATATACTTTCCAATGATGTCATAATTAATATGTAATTATGGTGTAATGACGTCATCATGGCGTCATATGTATACTATGCTATACATTACTCTACACATTAGCGCGTAGTTCACGTAGGTGAAACCCTCTTACGTACGGTATTACCGCAACAATGTTTTTCAAGACGTTTACGACATATAAATGAGAAATCCAGTTGGGATTTTTTACGTGGGAGTGTAAGCCATCGTGCAAGTTTTACTGATTTATTACTACAAGCATGCTTAGAGAAATAAGGGGGTGGGGGTAGATATTAGTGAAATAAAGGGGTTATGTGGATGTTAGTGAAATAAGGGGGTGGGAGTAGATATTAGTGAAATAAAGGGGTGGGAGTACATATTAGTGAAATAAGGGGGTGGGGGTAGATTTTAGTTAAATAAAAGGGTGGGGTAGATATTAGTCCACTTCATCAATACATGTCAGTCAAACTACAACAATTGAGATATAATTGGAAGACGTTTAAATTATAATTCGAAATATGTTGTAATTATCATGCAATGATGGTATACTGACGTCACAATGACGTCATATATGAACTAGTATATTATATAAATCAGTTTACATTTTATTCCGTAGTTCAGATAGATGAAACCCTCCCACGTAGGGAATTTAGGTAACTATGTTTTTCAAGACATTCACAACGTACACATGTGAAATCCAGTTATTTTCCACCTGGGAGTGAAAGCAATCGTGTGGTTTTAATGATATATTACAGCAAGGGTGATTAGTGAAATAAGGAGGTAGGGGTAGATATCAGTCCACTTCATCAATACAAATCAGCCGAACTATAGCATATGAGGTATCGTTGTAAATGTATTTGAACACTATCCAACAATGCCATACTTTAGGTAATTGTTATGTAGTGACGTCATGTTAACATCATACCTAAACTAATGTATGTAAATCATTCCAAATTTTACTCCATTGGCCAGATAGGTCCATTTTATAATATAAATCTACTGCATGTGAGGTATCGATGGAACGGTATTTGAATACGCCTCCTAAATATGATACATTTAACATGTAAGAATGCAACAATTACGTCATTATAACAGCATACTCTATCTATGCTATTACTCCCTCCACAGTTCAGTCAATAGACCAGACAGGGCAAACTCTCCCATCTAGGAATTACAAACACCTCGTTTCTCAAAATGGAACTGCATATGCCACATGGGAAGTATGCTTTCATCTAATATTTGTTGGTGGTTATAGGTTATAAGATTATAGGTTTTAAAACACCTTGTGATATATAGAAATGTTCGAACCGCGTTGCTCCATATAGACCGAAGCATCACACGACTGCTATTAGAAGTACACAACAGAAGCGGCACCGCAACAAACGAAGACACACAAACTGACTTTCTCTGGCTGACATGTTGTGCTCTTAAGAAAACTACACATACGTGGCGTGGCTGGAGCCGGCAATTCGACGTGGACACCCTTCCACTGCATGTGAGTGGGCCACGTGGACACCCTTCCACTGCATGTGAGTGGACCACGTGGACACCCTTCCACATGCATGTGAGTGGGCCACGTGGACACCCTTCCACTGCATGTGAGTGGACCACGTGGACATCCCTCCACTGCATGTGAGTGGGCCACGTGGACACCCTTCCACTGCATGTGAGTGGGCCACGTGGACACCCTTCCACTGCATATGAGTGGGCCACGTGGACATCCTTCCACTGCATGTGAGTGGGCCACGTGGACACCCTTCCACTGTATGTGAGTGGGCCACGTGGACACCCTTCCACTGCATGTGAGTGGGCCACGTGGACACCCTTCCACTGAATGTGAGTGGGCCACGTGGACACCCTTCCACTGCATGTGAGTGGGCCACGTGGACACCCTTCCACTGCATGTGAGTGGGCCACGTGGAAAACTTTGGACTTCCACCAACCAGTCTAATTGTTCAAGTAATTGTCAAGATATCACAGTGGATAGCAAATGAATGTGGTGAGAACTGTGCGATCGTTCACTGTGACTTAGCTATTGCGAAGTCTGCCCTTCGGATCCAAGTACAAGAATCCCTACATCATGATGACGTCTTCATTTGCTTCGGCCCATTTCATATTGAAATGGCGTACTTTGCACCCTTAGGATATATTCTGGAATCTTCAAGTGGATCTGAAGTTCTTTGTCATAAAGAAGTGTTAACTGCTGGTTCGAAGAATGGATTCTTGCCAGGAAAACATTTCAGTAGTTGCAAGAGACGTCACTCTCTTATTGCGACAGCATCTTCCGTAGATTCGTTGAGCTGCAAATACTAAAGAATACGAAAACTTGCTTAAGCAATTAAAAAAGAGTCCCACCTCAAGAACACTGAGCACTGTTCACGAATCTCATGTATTTACAGGAATTGCGATCTCATCATATGTGCTCCTGACAGAATATGCCCACTCTTCTTCTGTTGTGTAGTTCTAATAGCTGTCATGTGATGCTTCGATCTGTATGGAGCAACGCGGTTCGAACATTTCTACATCCCTAGGGAAAGATCGAAAATGGCGTCGTTAGCTAAATGCTAGAAAGGTCCTGACGGCCACACATCGGAGGTAACGAATGTAGATTATACTATAGACACTGCAAAACTAGCAGAAGAATTAACAGTACCTCGACGAAAGAGACGACCCTATACTGTCGCTATGCAGTTCGTTGAAGGTAGGAATTCCCTCCTACAATATCGAACACCTAAACTATTGACCACGACCACGCCCTGTAGCATTGCTTCACACACCTACACGTACAATCGCCGCCATGCCCAAACGAAAAGACAGCAAATCGGACTTTGAGCCAGTCGCCAGTGGTGGCTCAGCTGACACTGACAGCAATTTGACTTCGCAAATGTTATCCTTATTGCAAGAGAATTGCCAAACAACTGAAAGAGGTTCTGTTTCCACATGATTTATTCCTGAAGATTGACACACTTAATATACAAATTGTCACTCTCACCGAACAATTGTCTGACAAGTGCAACAAAATCGAACATCTTGAGAAAAGGGTGATAACTCTGGAGGATGAATTGGATTCCCTCCAGCAGTACACCCGGCGACCCAATATCCGCATCAGTGGCATTTGTGATGACTTGCGTGGTGAAAAATTGGAAGAAAAAGTCATCTATACTGTCTCTTTACACCACGCTACTAAGCTCTGTTAGACAAAGACATAACTTGGATCATCATCTTTATGCTTATGATACTAAGATCTACATTTCGTTGGCTACCCCGGATACAAATCGCTCCCTTAACTAACTTAGTGATTGCCTTCAAGATATCTTCCACTGGATGACTGACAACAAGTTAAAATTAAATGCAAATAAAACTGAATTGATCATTATTGGTACTCCAATGCAGCGTAGTCAACTGAATGGTTTTTCCCTACGCGTATTTTGAATTAGTATATCACGCCAGCAACCTCGGTGCGGAATCTAGGAGTGATTTTGATAGTAACTTCAATTTCCGACAATACATATCTCAAACATGTCGCTGCTGTTTTTTTTATCATATTCGTGATCTTCGCCGTATTCGCCGGTATATATCATTTTCTGTTGCTAAAACTATTGCAACAGCGCGTGTTAGCAGAAGACTTGACTATTGCAATTCCCTGCTTTATAATATCGCTAGCAGGGATATCAAAAAAATTCAACGTGTCCTAAATTTTCTAGCAAGAGTAGTTACAAGATCTCCTCGTTTGTTTTGCTCTGTACCTCTTTTGAAGTCTTTGCATTGGCTTCCTGAACGATATCGTATAATATTTAAGATCTGTACCATTACATACCAGGCACTGTCCAATAAGCAACCATCTTATTTGCATTCATTGATTACTCCTGTAAGAAAACATAACCAGCTTCGATCATCTAGTTCTGACCTACTTTTTATTCTTAGAGTCAACACTAACTTTGGAACTAGGTTTTTTTGCTGCACCAACTCTTTGGAATATGCTCCCTCTTAGATCAGTTAAAAATATTACAAAATTCCGTCGTCATATAAAAACTTATCTTTACAACCTTGCTTATCCACCGTAGCTCCCTCCATGGTAGTGGCCTCCGTGGGAAAACACAAGGCTGTCGCAACGAGTACAATTTAAACCAGAGGGGCAAGGATGGAAACTGGTTGTCAACAACCACCTACAGAATATATGGCTTTAAGGTAGACATACATATGTAGACATCAGGATTGGCAGTGTTGATGATGTTGTAGACGACTGCGAAGTTGATGACAACGAGGAAACGGTTTACAACGAGTAATCTGATTAGGTGGACGATTACCTTGAGTTCGTACTTGTTTCAAAATGAACAACATGCCATCCCGTGTAAAGGCTTGTCATTATTGTTACTGTCGTTTTGATAAGGTGCAAATTCAGGTTGTTATATGGTATTTTCACATTTATGTTTTAACCAGTCATTAATAAATAATGCGTAATGACTATATTCTTTCATTTGTATACAGTTACTAGCCAGCAAGATGTGTCCAATGTTTTTCGTGATCAACCTAAGAGGAAGGGTTACCCCTATATCGCTTAATGACTAAAATGTGGAGTGATTTACATAGAATAGTTTAGGTATGATGTCAATATGACGTCACTACTTAACAATTACGTATTAACTTATCACTCTTGTTGTAATAAATCAGTTAAAATGTTCCACCTATTCCCAGGTGGAAAATAACTGGATTTCACATTAGTATGTTGTAAACGTCTTGGAAGATTGTTGCGGAAATTCCCTAGGTAAGAGGGTTTCACCTAAGTGAACTGCGGACTAAAATGTAATATCATGTATAGCATAGTACATATATGACATCATAATGACGTCAATACATCATAATTACACATTAATTATGATCGCGTTGGAAAAATGTATTCCAATACCTTTCCGATGATACCATATTTGCTATGGTTTAGAAAATTTATAATAATGAAATGGACTACTATTTACTCTACCCCATCTTTTATTATTCATATTGAAGGGCATTCACCAGACGCGCTATTTTGAACAGTACAACTGTATGCCTATTCAGAAATACCCACCAGCTACCTGGTCATTTCAAGCAAATAAATTACCGCTGGCTCTTGGACTAATTTAAATCTTCGTTGCAGCTCCTTTTAAATGCATGTATAGTATTTGTCTGCTTGCAGAGGTATGTAATAGCGTACCTTATGTACATTATGTATTACCGAAGGCCATGGCCTATCTGTATACAGCAATGCATGAGAACAATTAGTTTGGTGTGAACTTACTACTAACAAAAGGAGCTACTTATGGCTATATGCACAAACATGGATAATAACACTTCACACTGAACACAATATGTGTGCACACATCTGAGAAAGAGTGTAGTACATCATATATGTTTGTGTTACCTTTACAAAATATCATACAGTGGCCAATACACGGTGGACCGAATGACGAGAAAGGTCAACAATCAAAATAAGAGGAATCTGCGTTAAATACAACTAAGATGAAATTATTGTATACAGAGAAATGTTGCGGAAGTTGGAGAGTAGTGGAGACCGAGAGCGGCAGTGGAAAGGATTTGTGGATATGACAGTTCAGGAGAACCGATAGGTGAAAGAAGAAAAAACAACCAAATGAGGCTCAGTATGGAGGTCAACCTAACGCCGGACTGCTGGAAGAACGAGGAAACTATTATGAAATAAGCGGAGGTGATTGCAGATTGCCTGCGCCGAAGTAGAGGAATCATATATAGTATAGCAGTTATTCAAATATAATACTGATATAGCAACACCGGATGTAATCAAATGTTCTCCGGTGCCAGTAGCTAGAATTGACCCTTGATGACACGCCTGAATGCATTCTGGAAGTCCTTGCTGCTGTACAGGAACGGGTTGAGCGTAGAGTTGAAAAGTAGGTCAACCAGAATGTGATGGTATAGATCACCTCAGGTACTCGGTCAGGGTCGATGGTGCTGATATCAAAGATGAAGTGGAACGGCACCCAGCAAGCGAGGCACGACAATATGAGGTAGGTAAGTATAATGAATGGTTTCCGTTCCTGGTTGTAGCGGTCTTGGTCCGGCGTCAGTCGATCATGTTGTTCGGCGGCCGCTGAAGACATCGCCGGCAGACCTGACCACGTTGGTGGGTTTGACGATGACATAATGGGCAGAGCCGGCGTGCTGAGTGACTGGATCGGTGTCCACATTGCCTCTGCTGAGCGTAGCGCCAGACGGCGCTTTCTTATCGCAGATGAAACAGGAGATTATGATGACGTCATGTAGGTGATGTCCAACGATGGCAATGAAGATGACGAACTCGCGGTTCTTGGACGGTTCCCACTTGCACACCTACGGCTCGCTCCAGCGGATCCGGTCAGTGACACACGGAGCCAACCACACGACGAGCACGGCAATCCTGCGACACAATACTTGTTATACTGTTACAGCGTTACACTTACAACACACACTTATTCCCGGTTATATATAGACCGCCATTCTTTATGCGTTTTTATTTATTCGACTTTTGTGAATAATGTATTTGGAGTTTGGTTGAGAGTACCGTGTTTGGAGTCATGCTGTGGTGGCCACGTAAGGAATCGTGTGGTAAACATATTATTAGCATTAATGAAGATAATATTTATTATAATATGACATAATTACCTCACAAGAAACTTTTTCTCTTTTGAATATTTCGGCTGCAACTCGCAGTCTTCATCGGCAGAATGACGTTATGGGTGTGTCACATGACAGTGGCCATGTGACACAAGCTGGATAAGGACTGCTGGGAGCTCCTGGCGGACGTCGCAATGCAATGTAGGTTTTCCTCTGTAGAAGTTGATTGCCTCCTTTATCTTTCTTCGGAGTAGTTCTCCTCGTGGTCTAAAATTGTGACGTCTTTCAATTAACACTGGTGGCCTGTGTTTAGTTTGTGTTCATTTATGGCTGATAGGGATTGGCGACATGACAGGTGTTCTTTCATGTTTGTGCCAAGTGCTCTAGCTGTTTGACCTATGTAGTGCTGGTCACATTCTGAGCATTGAATGTCGTATACCACACCGCATGTTGCTGCCTTTTCCGTCCTGTCCTGTCCTTTGGGTGCACCAGTAATGACCTCAGGGTGTTGATAGGTTTGTGGCACATTGGTATTAATTGATACGCACGTACGTACGCACGCACGCAAGCACACAAGCACGCTCACTTGCACGTATTTACGTTGATAACGAGAATACGGCTGATCGATTTTGAAATTGACCGAACCTTTTGATGATGATTATTATTATTATTACTACTACTACACACACGCAAACACACACACACACACACACACACACACACACACACACACACACACACACACACACACACACACACACACACACATACACACACAAACACGCGCGCGCGCACACCGTATATATATATAATATATACATATATATATATATATACATATACATGATATATTTATATATATATATATATACATATAATATGGAACAGATAACAAAAAGGCTCGCAGACTTGAGACATAAAAATTTATTATTGCCGGTGGAAATCTACAGCTCCTTAAATAGAACGGTTTTAGTTGGATTTGGTTTTTGGATGATGGGAAATCTCAGGACCGTAAGCGTATCCGGATATTTGAACGTAGCCGTTAATCACGAATCACGATCCACGCACGTAATGAACTTACTACATGCTGCAGGACATCGTATTTCTTAAGAAGACAGACGCATTGATTCTCGTATTGTTCAAGACGAACTAAGCCGCCTACGAGAAGGCATAATAATACCGACTGGCATATCATATTCTGATGTCTTTGTTCGTTGTTCAGCTGATAATATTGACTTTCAAGATGAAATGTTACATGGTATAGATATCGCGCGTGCTACTAATGTGACAGTGTATCAAAGAACCGTAGATGCTCACAGGCCTGCGACTTCACCGCCTCCAGTAGTCAAACCAACCAGACACAGGTCTATTACAGGAGCTGCAGATCTCCACTAGAAGGTGCATGTGACGATGCTCCCCTAGAAGGTGCACTTTCAATACATATGCCAATACAGTATGGCGTGCAAAAATTATAAAATATGGAGCTACTGTATCTACAAAAGCTTCTGATATCTACCACTCTAGGTTTGTCTGGATCGGATTGAATGCTGTGATTTCTGAAACCAAGTCTGTGTTGACACCAATGAGACAACTACCCATGTTACCGATTCTAGCACATGAATTTGTCCACCAGCCACTTATTATTGCAAAGCAGTTGAATCACTCCCGTATAGTACTTTCGTTTGATAAACGTTTGTACTCCAAAGCGAGTAAGCATCAGTGGAATGACCGTAAAGAAGTGGAGGACGGTTGTCGCTTAACAAGGTGGCAGATACGTGAATGTTGACGAAAGTCAAAAGTAATATATTTATACTTTCGCATCTGAGCCACATATGTTAACATCCATCTACTATGTGAGTATGGGATACGTCATTCTCATGACACGCGAATAATACGCTTTGAGGGACGATATCTTTAAAAAGGCGGATACATATATGAATGTCGGCAAAGGTCAAAGTAATACATTTGCAATTGCCGTACCTGACGACTCAATTTTGGTGTTAATAATTTGTGTCTGTGATACATCTTCCTAAGATAAGGGTATAACAGCCTTGACAAGCGCCAACTTTAGGGCATAACAGCCTTGACAGGCGCCATCTTTAGGGCATAACAGCCTTGACAGGCGCCATCTTTAGGGCATAACAGCCTTGACAAGCGCCATCTTTAGGGCATAACAGCCTTGACAGGCGCCATCTTTAGGGTATAACAGCCTTGACAAGCGCCATCTTTAGGGCATAACAGCCTTGACAAGCGCCATCTTTAGGGCATAACAGCCTTGACAAGCGCCATCTTTAGGGTATAACAGCCTTGACAAGCACCATCTTTAGGGCATAACAGCCTTGACAAGCGCCATCTTTAGGGCATAACAGCCTTGACAGGCGCCATCTTTAGGGCATAACAGCCTTGATAGGCGCCATCTTTAGGGCACAACAGCCTTGACAAGCGCCATCTTTAGGGCATAACAGCCTTGACAAGCGCCATCTTTAGGGCATAACAGCCTTGACAGGCGCCATCTTTAGTGTATAACAGCCTTGACAAGCGCCATCTTTAGGGCATAACAGCCTTGACAAGCGCCATCTTTAGGGCATAACAGCCTTGACAAGCGCTATCTTTAGGGCATAACAGCCTTGACAAGCGCCATCTTTAGGGCATAACAGCCTTGACAAGCGCCATCTTTAGGGCATAACAGCCTTGACAGGCGCCATCTTTAGGGCATAACAGCCTGGACAGGCGCCATCTTTAGGGCATAACAGCCTTGACAGGCGCCATCTTTAGGGCATAACAGCCTTGACAGGCGCCATCTTTAGGGCATAACAGCCTTGACAGGCGCCATCTTTAAATGTTGTAAATGAAGACTGCATCAGTGTCAGCTTAGATTATATTTAACATTTTTGAAACTGCTGCCCGCAGATGTATAAATGATAGTCAAAGTAATGCTCTGTGTGACGTGGCTGTTAAGATATGGTGACGTGTATTGACGACATATTTAAACATGGCGGTTGTGGAAAAAAGGTAAAACTATTTGAAATCCTTGACTCGTAAAAACCTATAAAGGTATGGTTTTAGGCGCAGTTATTACGATATGAGGAAATTAGATTTGGTGGCCATTTTTTAAGATGGCCGCCTAGCCAAGAATCAAATTTGTATAAGTGAAACCCATCTGAACTGGAAACTATATGTTATTGACAACAGCTCTGAATTAATTCCAGTTGTTATCATCATGGGAATGTACATGTGAATGCGCGATACATTTATGCATATGTTTCGTGTTTATGTTGTCGACTTTCATAAACTATATGGCAGAAAGATTCAGTTGGTTGATGGCTAAATGTCGGCTCAACAATTGTCGTTAGAAAGATGTAACAGCCAATGCTTTCGAAAATTTAAACAAATATATGAGTTGTGAGATTTCGGCAAGTACAACTTATGTATATAACGCTGAGCAAAAATGGAGCATTTGGAACCCAGTGCCAAGCAAACTGTGCGACGTAAATTCGTGAGTAGCTAATCTATAGTATAACATATAATGGTAAAAGTGTCAGTTATAATAAATAGCGGTCAATACACCACGCAATGCCCGGCCAGGATACTTCATAGTAAAGCGACCGTAGGTCAAGTTACTATTGAGCCACTATGCAATAATACATCGGTACCAGAGAAGATGATTAATGTGTCTCACCTGTCCGAATGTGTCCTTCGTCGGAAATAGCATTGTCACAACGTAGCTCAGTAGATGTTGACCAAGATCTTGAATATTACGGAATATAAATTGGAGACAAAAGGGAAGACAAATGATTCGTAGCATATTGTTGCCAATTAGCAGAGAAAATTATGAAGATGTATCACCTCTCCAAAGGGCCACCGACCTAAGAGAATATAAAAGGTGTTGAAGGACATAGCTGTGACGGCGACACTGACGTCAGTGATGGCGAGGTTGAGAATGTAGAAGGTGAAGGTTGTACGCAATTTCTTCTCGGTAACAAAGGCGGCAACGACGATTATATTTCCAACAAACATGATAATGTTGATACTGAAGAGGCCAAGACTGACGCGAATTCGGACTGTCGGTATCTGTGTACTTCCAGCATCGGTCGCTGTAGTGTCGTTTCGCTCAGTCTATATGACGAAAGTGATGTTGCCCGCGTCGTGAGACGCCATTTTATCTTAAATAAAAATGCATGCAAACATTAGCAAAATAATGTTTTAGTTTACGTTTTGTATATATCTTGATAAAAGGTAATGATGGATATAGTTGCGATGGTCGCTGACTGGTTTTATTTTGTTTATTTCACATCGTCGATTCGTTATATCCGATGATATTCGAATAGATTTTGGCCTTTAAGACAGAGAATTGTTTGTTACTTCAACAAATTTGTTATACAAATTCGTCACACGCGTATAATTTCAATAAGAAAAATCGCGACCAAATGATTTATTCAGTACAAACGAGAATACAATATAAGCGATTTGGTTATGTTTATGTATCTTCAAATTCAAATTTGTTTCGGTAAGGTAACACCGTATATTACATCAACGGAAACTATTATGAAGACCTCCAACCATTTTTGTTACAAACAGTTTCTTTGTCTATCAGCCTTGTGTAACACAAATGTTTACTACTACACCCGTACTTGCATAATACAACAGTACCACACATTGACATTCCAAATATATATTCAATTTAATTATTTATTTTATACACAAATACACATAGCGATACATAAAAGTTAACTTGCTGATAGTAATAGTAGAAAACACATTATATAATAAAATACATATATAAAACAATTCCAGTAAAAATCCAACATGTACACCTGGTCATTATACATGTGTTCACAATATTGTTCGGGAAAGTACATCGATATTTTAGCATTATATGTTTGCAAGAAACATGGTAAGGTAACACCGTATATTACATCAACGGAAACTATTATGAAGACCTCCAACCATTTTTTTTACAAACAGTTTCTTTGTCTATCAGCCTTGTGTAACACAAATGTTTACTACTACACCCGTACTTGCATAATACAACAGTACCACACATTGACATTCCAAATATATATTCAATTTAATTATTTATTTTATACACAAATACACATAGCGATACATAAAAGTTAACTTGCTGATAGTAATAGTAGAAAACACATGATATAATAAAATACATATATAAAACAATTCCAGTAAAAATCCAACATGTACACCTGGTCATTATACATGTGTTCACAATATTGTTCGGGAAAGTACATCGATATTTTAGCATTATATGTTTGCAAGAAACATGGAAGTCAAATCATGATGATTTATCTCAATTCAGTTTACACGGATATGATCTAATTGCTCAGAAGAAACATTGTAGTGTCAAAGGGGGTTTAATAATTTACGTAGATAATAAATATAAGTATAAAGTACTTAAGAATATCAACATGTATGAACATTGGGAGGGGTTAGTAATTCAAGTAACTGGAGGCAGATTATCAAAAACACTTACTATTAGAAACGTATACAGACCGCCTAGGTCATTAAATCAAAATATTATAGATTTCATAGCTGAATTTTTTACCAACTATGACAACTCTAGAAAGTTGTAATAATATAATAATTTCAGGCGATTTCAATATCAATCTACTTAAAATAAACGAGAACAAAATATATAGTGAATTTTTTGATACTATAATTTCATACAGTCTCTATCCACAAATTACCTTTCCAACTCGCTTTACCAGAACTAACGGAACACTGATAGACAACTTTTTTAGTAAATTAAATAACTCAGTTTAGTTAGATAGCACTGCAGGAATCTTCACTAATACTCTTTCTGATCATCAACCTTACTTCCTAATCATGAATATCAACGTAAAATCCAAACCTCCCCCAAAATTTGTTCGAGTAAATCTACAAAATAAGGCAGCTACGCATAATGTTAAACTTGAGATAAATTCGGATGCAATGTGTAACAAACTAAACAAATCTCCTACGGCTGACCCCAATTAAAATTATAACATAATACACGAAGAAATTATGCATGCTAAGAATAAGCATATGCCTTTTAAAATCATGAAATATAATAAATACAAACATAAGCATTCAACCTGGATCACACACGGTCTTCTAAAACCAATCAAATGTCGAGACTCGCTTTATAAGAAATAAAAAATGTATAATCCAAATTTACCTATGTACGAAGTCTTTCTAACTAACCTAAAAACATATAACTCAATATTAAAGAAACATATTCGTACTGCCAAACAAATGTACTTTGAGTCACGCTTTAACCGATATAAAGATGATATCAGAAATACATGGAAAACCATAAATGAATTTATCTCCAAAAACAATTCAAACAACACTGTTTTGTTTAAAAGTAACGGCATAACTATAACAGATAAAACGGTTATTGCAAACCAATTTAACAACTTTTTTACAAGTATAGGTCAGTCGACAGCACAAGACATTCATTACAATGGTAATAAGGATTTTAATTACTACTTAAATGATAATGTCCATTCTGTTTTCAGTCTATTAAGTGTTGATGAAGAAATAGTCAACAAAACCATTGAAAGCCTTCCCAATCAAAACAGTAGTGGCTGTGACGGTATTTCCTGTAAACTTATGAAAATAATTGAACCCTCCATCATCAAACCATTAACCCTGGTAATAAATCAAGTAATAAATACTGGTATATTTCCTGATACACTTAAACTCGCTAAAGTAATTCCTATTTTTAAGAACGATGACCCATCTGTTTTTTTTTATTATATACCCATATCTCTTCTTCCAACAATTTTAAAAGTGATAGAGAAAATAATATCTAGTCAACTAACAGCATACTTTAATGACTATAATCTATTTGTTAAAAATCAATATGGTTTTAGAAAAAAACACTCTACCGAGTATGCATCACTTGAACTAATAGATATAATAATTACACAAACTGATAACAATTATGTTCCTTTCAGTATTTTTATTGACCTCTCTAAGGCCTTCGATACAATTGATCACTCGATACTATTAACTAAACTAAGATATTATTATCCTACCCTGAATCTATTTAATAGCTACTTAAGCAATAGAAGACAATACACCGAATTTCAAAATGAAAGTTCTGATATCCTGCCTATCACAATTGGTGTACCACAAGGATATATTTTTGGTCCCCTATTATTCATAATATACATTAATGATTTTCCTAAAGCTAGCGAAATGTTTTAACTTTATTATGTATGCCGACGATACCACCTTATTTAGCACCACCAATTAATTTCAAGGTAACTCCCCAAATAGAAATATTGAATCGGCAATAAATGATGAACTCCTTAAAATAATTGAATGGTTAAACATTAATAAATTATCATTAAACAGAAACAAATCCAAATATATGATTTTTCACATGCAAAATAAAGCTGTCGATAACTTTACGCTCAATATAAATGGTACAAACATTGAAAGAGTAGATGAATTTAATATTTTAGGACTTACTTTAGATACAAATTTAAATTGGAATAAACACATTGAAAAAGTATCAAACAAGTGTTCCAGAACAGTCGGCATTAAACAGACTAAAATATGTCTTTCCGCAAGAAATTAAAATTATCTTATATAATACGTTATTTTTATCACATATCAACTATTGTATTATGGTGTGGGGATACCAAGGTAGTCGAATGTTGAAAATACAAAAGAAAGCTATGAGAATGTTATCTATAAGTAAATATAATTTACACTCTGAGCCACTTTTCAAAAAATCGAATATCTTAAAAATTGATGACATGTTAAAATTACATAAACTTAAGTTTTATTATAAATATGTATATTATGACCTCCCTGCTTACAAATGCTTAAGTACACAATTACAACACAAGGAAAAAAACAGAGTTACACCCATTCAGAACAAAACATGAATTTGCCAAAAGATGTCTTAGATACAGTTTGCCACATGCCATTAACAATACCTCACAGTTAGTCACAGAGAAGATTGGAACACATAGCTTCAGAAGTTTTGGTAATTATGCAAAAAACAATTTATTAGAAAAATACGTAGATACGTGTACAATATATGCTATACATGCTATCAAAGTCATTAAAACTGTATTATTGCATGTGATATGTATGGATATGTATTGTATATATATATAAATCAGTATATGGATATTGTATTTGTGCATATACACATACATATCAAGTATATTGAAGTGTACTATTGACAACTAGTATTTGTTTATTTTAACATACCTTTAATACTCCAATCAAGTAATCTCGGTTTCTTTTCTTTTCCTGCACATTTACATTTACATTTGCACTTCCTTCGGTAAAATTGAGTTGAAACAAATTATTATTGTGGCTCCTATGAGAGCGACTGTTATTGTCTTAATAGGAGTCACAGACCACATCTAATTTGACATTACACTGCATTTGTATATATATATGCCTGTTCATTTTACGTTAATTTGATATTATACACATATTGTAATTGGGGTCTAAATAAAATGTTCTTGTTCTTGTTCTTTCTTGTTCTTGTTCATACTGATACATACATATATATATATATATATATACAAACACGCGAGCGCGAACGCATGCACGCATGCACGCACACACGCACGCACGTGTTGTGGTGTTCGCGATTCTTCCGCCGCTGTCGTTTTTCAGCTTCCTTTGCTACGTGGTTTATTTCAAAATGTTCCACGCCAGTTTTATGTATGGACCTCCATCGCACATGGTCTTCATTATCAGTTTCCCACACAATTGTGTCTATGTTGCATTTTTCATGTTTTTTTTCATTTGGTTTTTGTAACGTTTCTGTTTTCTATATTGCCAGTGGAAAGTTGGGAATAAAGTAATTGTATTGGGACTCTGGTGTCAAGCAAGCACTTGACCTGCCCAGCCCAACATAACTTAACTTTTAACAGGTGGGCCTCAATGCTTGTAGTACATGCCGGTTCAAGAATGCTAGTATTGCTTATATCGTCTTGCCAGCAGACACCCAAGATATATCTGAGTGTGTGCTGTTATTCAAGAGCTTTGGTGTGGCGACGGTACGCAGCCCATGGTTCACTGCCACACAAGTGTGAGCAGCACGACAGCTTTGTACACTAGGATCTTAATTGATGTCCTAAGCCCATGTTAAGAGAAGACACGGGGGCTTAGGATTCTACATGCAGTACAGGCAGGTTCTGTACCGAATTTCTCCATCGATATTTGCTGGACTGGAAAGGTTGCTTCCGACGTACGCGAAAAGGTGAACATTATCAAGAGCAGTGCCTTCTATGATAATGTTTGGTGGAGGCGTTGTGGCGGATGGTTGTGCCAGTTCTTGTAAAATTGTTGTCTTTGTTGCACTGACTGATAGTCCGAACTGCTTGTATGCATCTACAAGGGCTTTAAGCGTGTTCTGGAGATCTTGTGCTGAGTGAGTGACAACTGCACAGTCGTCTGCGTACAGAAGATCAACAATGATTACTGCTTTCACTTTCGATTTACCCCCGAGGCGGCTTAGCTTAAACACGCTACCATCGGTATGATATGTGATGTACATTCACTTGGCTAGATTGATCTTTGTTTGTGATAAGAAGGCAGCCAGACATATAGAAAAGAGTGTGGGTGCATTTACGCAGCCCTGTTTCACACCAGTCTTGGTGTCAAACGGTTCCGATTTATCGCCATCGTGCAAAACACACCCTTTCATATGTTCGTGTAGCCTCATATAACATATATGTTTACACAGTCAACTGCCTTAATTACATCAATTAAATAAAGTATGGATCACGTCTTTGTTCACGACCTTTTTTCTGTACTGGACGAGCAGCAAAAATCATATCTGCGGTGTCACGTGTGGGTCGGAAACCGTATTGTCTTTCAGGTAAGATGCTCTCCGATAGTGGCTGTAATCGGCTGAGCAAGGCTTTGGCGAGGATCTTTCTAGCAACTGATAGCAGGGTGATCCCACGGAAGTTGCCACAGTCAGCCCTTTCCTAAAGATGATGATGACATCCTTTATTAAATCCTGGTGTATTTCCTCAGTAGTCCAGATCTTCTGAGTGAGATTATACAGGTGCTTGGTTAATATTTAGTCACGTTCCGCACCAGTGTCAATTAGACGGTGTAAGTTCTACTCAAAAAGCATTTTAGTTTATTCCGAATGATCACTAGCACATATACATTTTGTTTGTATTACGTAGTTGTTGATTTTATAACTAGAAATGTTGATGTTACTTAACCTACCAGTGTTTCGATACGTCAAAGATGTTCAAACAAATTCTCTGATGAGAAATATAACCGTGTAGATGCAGGTATACATAATAATACAAATAATGACTATCTCTATTTCTTTTGTGTTAGGCAATTATTAATTTGTTTTTATATAATACTAAAATAATGACTATATATATTTTGTTTGTATTACGCAATTAAACAGTTGTTTTATAATATGTGTACCTACGTCCAGAATGTCATCTCTGTCATTAGCGAGTTTACTTGGAACGTCTTTGACGTATTGAACCCTGGGTAGATTAGCTATATGATATGTTTAAAATCAACAAAATATATGTGGACACGTCGCATGCTTTTCATGAAAGCATTTCAGTGTTTACGAACAGTTTATTCCAAAAGATAGTGCAGTACACAAACAAATGCGTTCAAGACAGTATACATAGCGGAGCGATTCATAACAACTTAAATCACCTAACAAGCAGCCAACCAGCTATTAGCCAATCCATCTTAAAACACCCAGGCTAAAATATGAAATTGGACATAAAATAAGAGATGCAGTGATTACACAGTAGGTGCAATAAAGTACAAATACGATTACTGTTTAAACGAGTACGAGTATATGCAGTAATTATTACAATAATAATTTATGACATTAACGTGCAATTGACTGAACAGATAAATGTGTTAAAACGTGTAACTGGCTAAGATTAGACACAACGTATCTTAACAAATGGTACGGTGTTATGAGTCTCTATTCAATTCTAAACAAGTGCTAGCGCCTATACTAAATTCACACATGTAAATTAGATGTAGTAGAGATATCTAATCGTGCAAGTTATGTGTGTTGTGGAAGAACGAATACCACGACCTATCACCCTACCACGACCTATCACCCTACCACAAGACATGAGAGTAATTAGTTCGCTACGAACTAGTGACGAACGAAGGAGCAGGGTTACAACACAATGGCCATCTGCACAAACACGGAGAATAACACACCACACAGAAAGAAATTAGTTCGTGAACACGTGTGAAAAAGCATAGTATACTTCACATGGTTGTGCTACTTATCACAAATACCCGACAATAGCATCAACACGCACGGCTTAGTCAAAAGAAAGAAGTTAGAAAAGACTGAAATAGAAGGAGACCGTTCTATTTATAACCGATATAGAATTATTGTACAAAGAGAGACTTGACGGAATTTGGAGAGGAGTGGAGACTGAGAGAGACAGATAGATAGGCGAGAGATTTGAGAGAAGATTTGTGGAGATGGCAAAGCTGGATCAGTGCCGGGGAAAGAAATATGAAGCTCAGCCTCGGACTACTGGGAGAAATATGAGGCCAGGGCGAAATGAGCGATGTATGTGAAATATATATTGTCCAGATATAGGCCTTGAGCCAGGATCCAAAATTTGGGCAACCGGTACATTTTTAGGAACGAATGCTCATAGTGATTTTTGGCTAGGCCTATATCCCCAGAGATAGAAAATAGGTGATAGCATTGCAGCACTCCCAACTTTCTGTGAGAAATCACTTTTTTTCACACTATCCCCATATCCGCGACAACAAGTTTTATATGAAATTGCTAATGGGGGATCCATACGCAAACTGCTATGGAATATTTACTACACATCGCAGTAGAATGAAAATTGGATACCATGTGGTTTAGATGTCATGCTTCACATACATATGTGAAATTACTTTCATTTCTTGATAATTGTGGATGTTGTGGTATTTTACCTACCACATCTCAAAATGCAATCCACGACATTCAAGTTTTCAACACAAAATCACTTAATATTCTGGCTAATAACCATATGTATCCTCATTCCAGGTTCTTATTGCACAAAAATGTTGACTTACATCCCTAGATATGGACAATATGTGATAGCAGTGCAGTACATACATTCTTTTGTTTGAAATTACTCTTTTTAATCCTTTCCCCATTTCCGCGAAAACTATTGTTCAATGGAAATTGCTGAAGGGGTGGTCACGCACAAACAAGTATACAATAGTTATTATACATCTTATGGGTATGATAATTGTTCATGATATGGCTGAAGTGTCATGTGTCATATATATGTGAACATTATTTTAATACCTTAAGAAATGCGGATTTTATGGCATTTTATCTACCACGTCTCAACATGCAATCCGCGCCATTCAGGCATTCAACAAAATAAATCACTTAAATGGTTGGCTAGTAACCTCATGTATCCACATTCAAGGTTCTTGTTGCAACAGAATGGTTACTGGACTTCAGGTTTGATTATGTATGAATGAACGTTTATTCAACAACAACAACAACATAATACATGCACAGTATGGTTTGCTGCTGCTGCTGCTGAAAGGACATAGCTGAAGTCATAGACTTATGTGTTGCTATGCCCTACTCGAACTATGAAAACTAAATAAATACAACAGGAATTATAAATAAATCACAAAATAATATTCACAACTCATATAATTTTATAGACTGTTTACTATAGTGCTTGTGTTACTATTTCATGGGTTTAACAAAACGTCACCTTCAATTAACAATTCACAAATATGTAGAAAGTAATGACAACTTGATTGCTTTTTTAAATTGTGTTAAACTTGGAAGCTGAGTCAATTTATTTGGTAAATTGTTCCACGTTTTTATACCCTTGACGGTGATTGACAGCAGTCGGAGGGTGGTGTTTGTCTTTTTAACATAGAACAGTTTGCTTTGTCTTGTATCATGTATGTGGATAGCTGCGGTTGGTTCAAATGTAGGCACAGTCTGTACATTTTATTGCAGTTATATGTATTATCATGACATTGAAATTTGCAGTTGTTGTCATAGAGATAAAATTACATTTTCTTATGTTAACCACCTAAAGTTCTGACTGTAACACTAACCTACATACAATGGACTTGTTGTATACATTCAAATTATACAGGTACACAGTATAGACTTATAGCTGTAGTGATGCACACTATGCAGTGTGAACATTTCACATGCTTAATTCACTATGTCCTTAGTTGAGGTTAAAGACAGTGTTTAGTAATCATAGCCATCATCCAGTTCATCCTCAGCTACACTTTCATCATTGTCAGCACTAGACACCTGATTGTCACAGTCTTGGAGTCTGCATATATCAGTAGAACTGAGTCCATTTGACAAGCAGACACACATTGGCAGTTCAAACTTCCTGGAGCAACTGCATGCTAGTAGATTCAACACGGCCTCGTGTACTGGCTAACCTTCCATCCAGTGTACAACCAGCTGCTTAGTCCCATCTTCTCTTTCCAACTTCCACCATCTGCCAACTGGGGTCAGATAGTTTGCGCGTTGTGCATGTTTCAACAAGTAGTCTCTTCTACATGGTAGCAGTTGGTGACTCTCTATCTCACCTTTCTTTGCAGATCATTGACGTTCACAACAGAAGATTTTAGTGCGTAATGAATGCATGTATATGCCTCTAGTTTGTCCATTAGACCTGGAGAGAGATTTCATTCCTGGCCCAGCATCGTGAATGAGTCCTGTGATTCTTAATCTTTGCTGCTAGTCAAGAGTTTCAGAGTGCTTGCCTTACCTTTTCCAGCAAATGCACTGACAGTGTCACATCCAATGTATGCGTGCAATCCAATGAGAGCTTTACAAACATCTCTACCAACAGTGGCTGCTATATTTCCAATATGAAGGATTCTTGTTCGGGTTTTTGTACCACATTTCTGGAACACCTAATGTTCTCTTTGAGTGCCAGTGAATATATATGTGTTTTCTGAGCTGATTACAACGGCCTCGTAGCCCTCTCTGGCAGCATTGGCCGCATGTAAGCGTCCATCGGCTTCCTCTTGCGTACACCGTAGAGCTGGGACCTCCTCGCTGCCTACAGGAGTAACCTTGCAGCATTTGTCTTCAGCGGTAGCAAAGAGCGCCTTGTCCTGTAGTTGCTCTGTGTTTTCGGCCTTCTTCCATTCGTTGACAAGGAAAGTGATCACACCAGTCTTATTATTGACTTGGCTCAGAAAGTTCCTTCACTGTCTAACAATGTGTGAGGCTGTGATACTCTGTAGCCTATGTCCACGCGCTTCCCCTCTTACTGGTCGTTCACTGTTCTTGATAGAGAGTTCCTTGTATGTGTCAAGCACAACATCACTGCTTTTACTCTGACATATATCCCTCAGTGCCATAGACAGGACTGATTTGGCCACCTCACCAAAAGTAGTTTGATCACCTCTTACTCGCTGGACAAGGTTCATGCCATCAACAACAGTTGCAGAATGATCTGGTAGCTCCTCTGTTACTGTCAAATTTTCCTACAGGCAAGTAACTAAAGTGGCTTTGTTTTTTCTTTCTTAGCAACCCATCTGGGGTTGACAAAGCCAATGGGAAAGGTCCCACGGGATGGGAAAGGATATTCGTCATCTTGAGATTGCGTCCTTGTGCTATCACAATGATGTATTCATCACGTGCCTGGCACTCAACGAGAACATTAAAGTCACATTGTACTAAAACCCGAACAAGAATCCTTCAGATTGGAAATATAGCAGCCATTGTTGGTAGAGATGTTTGTAAAGGTCTCATCGGATTGCACGCATACACTGCATGTGACACTGTCAGTGCATTTGCTGGAAAAGGTAAGGCAAGTGCTCTGAAACTCTTGACTAGCAACAAATAATCACACAGAATCACAGGACTCATTCAGGATGCTGGTCCTGGAATGGGATCTCTCTCCAGATCTCATGGACAAACTAGAGGCATTTATAAGCCTTCTTTACGCTCCAAAATATTCTGCTGTGAATGTCAATGATCTGAGATACCATTTGTTCTATGCAAAGAAAGGTCAGATAGAGAGTCACCAACTGCCATCATGCAGAGACTGTTTGTTGAAACACGCACAACACGCAAACTATCAGGCTGCAATGTGGAGAAGATGTTTGGAGCAGGACCCAAGGACTACGACCCCAGTTGGCAGAGGCTGGAAAGAGAAGATTGGACTGAGCAACTGGTTGTACACTGGATGGAAGGTCAGCCAGCACCAGAGGCCGTGTTGGATCTACTAGCATGCAGTTGTCCCAGGAAGTGTGAACTGCTAAAGTGTGTCTGCTTGTCAAATGGACTCAGATGTACTGATATGTGCAGACTCCAAAACTGTGGCAATCAGGTGTATATGTGCTAGTGCTGACAATGATGAAAGTGTAGCTGAGGATGAACTGGATGATGGCTATGATTATTAAACACTGTCTCCAACCCCAACTAAGGACATAATGAATTAAGCATGTGAAATGTTCACAGTGCAAAGTACGCATCACTACATCTACAAGTCAATACTGTGTACCTGTATAATTTGAATGTCTACAATTAGTCCATTTTATGTAGGTCAGTGTTACAGTCAGAACTTTAGGTGGCTAACATAAATAGATGTAATGTTATCTCAATAACAACAACTGCAATTTTCAACAATGTCATGATAATACTTATAACTGCAATAAAATGTACAGACTGTGCCTACATAATAAAAACTGAAGTCCATTGACCATTCTGTTGCAACAGGAACCTTGAATGTGGACACACGAGGTTACTAGCCAACCATTTAAGTGATTTATTTTGTTGAATGCCTGAATGGCGCGGATTGCATGTTGAGACGTGGTAGAAGAAATGCCAAAAATTTCACATTTCTCAAGGTATTAAAACCATTTTCACATATATATGACACATGAGACCACAGTCATAGTATGTACAATTGAGATACCCATAAGATGTATAACAACAATTGTATAATGGTCTGTGTGTGACCACCCCTTCAGCAATTTCCGCAGAAAAATAGTTTTCGCAGATATGAGCAATGGATTAAAAAGAGTGATTTCACACAAATGCTCTCACACATTTTCCATATCTAGGGATGTACACCAACATTCTGGTGCAATAAGAACTTCGTATGAGGATACATGTGGTTATTAGCCAGAATGTTAAGTCATCTTTTATTGAAAACTTGAATGTTGTGGATTGCATTTTGAGATGTGGTACGAAAAATACTACAACATCCACAATTCTCAAGGAATGAAAGTAATTTTGATATATATGGAAAACATGACATCTAAACCACATGGCATCCAATTTTCATTCTACTGCGATGTGTAGTAAATATTCCATAGTAGTTTGTGTATGGGTCCCCCATTAGCAATTTCATATTAACCTTGTTGTCGCGGATATGGGGATAGTGTGAAAAAAGTATTTCTCACAGAAAGCTGGGAATGCTGCAATGCTATCATCTATTTTCCATATCTAGGGATATAGGCCTGGCCAAAAATCACTACAAGCATTCGTCTCTAAAAATGTACCAACGAACCCTCTGGCTCATGGCCTAGTAGTCGGTTTCCAGGAAAACAGGAATCATATCATGGCAGATATTCGAATACGATACTCCAGATGTTTCATATAAAGACACCCTTTGCAAGATAAAACATAAAAAATTATTATATTGTATAGAATATATTATGTAAGAAATTCGTGGATGTTTATCTATAGAATACTTTATAATCTAGAATGTTATAGAATGTCTGCATAAGTCAATACAAATTGATTTGTCTATACAAACGATACAGAATTATATACTATATTTTATAGAATTCAATAGTAATTGAAGTGACCATAACATTTTAGATATTTCGTCTATACAATTCTATAACTATATATTTTTGAAACATTTATATTGTATTCTATAGATTCCTTTTGCTAAGGACATAATACTGACACAACACCACCAGGTGAAATCAAATATTCTCCAATGCCAGGAACTAGAACTGGCCCTTGATAACACGCCTGAATGCATTCTGGAAGTCCTTATTGCTGTAGGCGTAAAGGAACGGGTTGAGCGTAGAGTTGAAGTAGGTCAACCAGAACGTGATGGTATAGATCACCTCGGGAACTCGGTCAGGGTCGATAGCGCTGATGTCAAAGACGAAGTGGAATGGCACCCAGCAGGCTAGGTACGAGAATATGATGTAGGTTAGGGTAATGAACGCTTTCTGTTCCTGGTTGTACCGGTCTTGGTCCCGCTTCAGTCGCTCGTGTTGTTCAGCTGCCGCTGAAGACATCGCCGGCAGACTTGACCCCGTCGATGGGTTTAACGATGACCTTACGTGGGTGCTGACGAATTCAACAGTTACGACGGCGCTGAGAGGAGCCACTTTCGACGTGAACGGGTGGACTTTTTCTGGCAGTACCTGAAGTTACCATAAACGTTCAAGTTGTCGTTTGGCCATGTTATATATATATATATATATATATACATATATATATATAGCAAGCACGCACACACGCGCGCGCACGCGCACACGCGCACATGCGCACACACATAATCACAGACAGACAAAGATACAGACTGGCTGAGAGAGAGGGAGACAGAGAGAGAGAGAAAGAGAGGGGGGGAGAGTGAATGGACGGATGGAGGGAGGGAGGGACGCTGGAAGGGAGGAAGTGAGGGAGGGAGGGAGGGAGGGAGGGAGGGAGGGAGGGAGGGAGGGAGGGAGGGAGGGACGGAGGGACGGACGGACGGAGGGACGGACGGACGGACGGACGGACGGACGGACGGACGGACGGACGGATGATGGGTGGGTTTGTGGATGGATGGATGGATAGATCGATATATAGATCAGCAGACAGACATACAGACGGACGGACGGCCGGCCGGACGGACAGACAGACAGTCAGACAGACAGACAGACAGACAGACATACGGAGAGACAGACAGACAGACATACAGACAAAGAGACAGACAGACAGCTAATTAGATAGACATATAAGATAGTAGTTAGATATACAGAGAGAGATGGAGGGATGGAGGGATGTAGAGATGGAGGGATGGAGGGATGGAGGGATGGGGGGGTGGAGGGATGGAGGGATGGAGGGATGGAGGGATGGAGGGATGGAGGGAGGACGTTTCTCATGTGAGCACTTAATCAGTGTCAACAGGTCCGTAACCAGGTTTCGCTGAAGGGGGTTATTTTTGACATTTTGGGCGCAAATATTGATTAAGCATTGCGGTAATTCCGTGTTTTGTCGAGTTGTAAACAAGCATTTGTACCAGCTGATATCCACATTAGTTTAACCGTTGCCTAGGGATTGTAAATAATCTAAATGGCTACAAAATAACTTTACCATATTTCCTCTCACATCCAACCTCTTTTCTAACAGCTTACGTAAAGCAACGATGCCATCTGTCATTCTCATTTTGAAATCGTATTCGTCTATGTCTAATACCTGTTCCACTCAGTTCCGCATCCTTCCATCCAAAATCTTGTTCGAAGCGCGATGCCCCTATACGTAACCGAGGACGGTTGTTTTGGACATTTTGTGTTAACATTGCGCATTCGTGTCATTCCTTTTATCCTACAGAATATTAACTAACCATCCCTGGTAAATCCGTTCTCTGTACATTTATGGTATCTTTAAAATGTTCAATATTTTTATTTCTTTTTTGAGCAGATTAGAGGTAGAATGTCTGCATGTTTTATTATTGTATATGTTTACAGCTTGGATTTGGTGGAGTTTTCACCGTACAGCTTACGCTGGCAGTCATTGATAGCCAAGACCACACGTGAAGTTGTGCAAGGGGTTCGTAAGGCCGAAGGGGTTCGTTTCAGGAGAGAGGGTCTTCAAAGGGGTTCCAGCAAATAGTCGATGCGTTGGCCATATTTTAACCACTTGCACTTGCTAAAAATTGCAGTCGCCAACGACAGATGTTCATTTTGCTACATAACAAATTAGTATCATCAGAGAAAAGAGTCATGCTTCGCTGAGTGATGGGATTGGGAAATTTAACATTTTGATTGGGGGTTCGGTTTCTGATGGGTTTGTAAGAGTCGGGTTAGTTCAAACACACCCGAAATATATCATACACCTAAATGTAAGAAGTATGTGCATATTAGTTACAGTAGTCATTGTTAGCCATGTAGCTGGCATACCAGGACATCGAACGGGGTGGGGTCAGTTTCAGAGTTGGTTCGTAAAAATGGGGTTAGTCCGGACGCCTTTTCCCTGAAAGATATCCAACGCCTACCTGCAAGAATGATGCGCACAACTCTTACGGTAAACACTGATAGCCACGTATTTGGTTACGCTGCATCATGTATGCATGTTCGCACTGGGTTCGTAAAAGTGGGGTTACTCCGTGCAACGTAGTTGGCTTAGCCGGGACATTGCTGTGGTTTCGATTTGAAGGGGATCGTTCTTGGATGGGGGGTTCCCTACCCCTTGGTTAAGGGCTTGGTCAACACCGCTATGTCACATTTAGTAAAAGTAAAAATCCTAGCAACGGTTATTGTGGGTGTTACACACCTGGCTATTGGGGACGCAGTGTTTCGACGCAGGTTCCGGCTCAACGCGCGTGCCGATTGATTGGCTTGGTGCCCACATCGCCTGTGCTGAGCGTAGCGCCAGACGGCGCTTTCTCATCGCCGCGAATACCCGGATGAAACAGAAGATCATGATGACGTCAGGTAGGTGATGTCCAACGATGGCAATGAAGATGACGAACTCGCGGTTCCTGGACGGTTCCCACTTGCACACATACGGCTCGCTCCAGCGGATCCGGTCAGTGACACACGGCGCCAACCACACGACGAGCACGGCAATCCTGTGACACAAGACTTGTTACTTTGTTACGGCGCTACAGTTAATACATACCTCCATTTTAACACCTACCCCTAGTTATTTTCTAGATAATGTGGATCCCCATTCTTTATACGTTTTTCTTTATTCTTTTTCTGCGAATATTTAGAGTCATGCTGCATGTGACAGACACGTAAGGACACTGGTGCAGTTACAATGACGTCTGGGTATTCGCCCTATATTTAAACTGTTAATAATCGCCATACGATTAATCTATCAGGATTCGTGCTGTGGTAAATAGACTGCGCTGCTGATGTGAGTTACGTAATAGGCCTAATTCCGGAGTCGCCTTGTGTATAACATATTGGTACTTGGACACAGGATTAATTATCTAGATTCGAACAACATATTGTCGAGGATCGAGATGTTTTGTACGTTACTAATTGTGTCCTCGTACAGTACGCCGCGTTATAGGTGACCGGCCTGTGACCCACCAGATGCCGACAATGATAACTGTCGTCTTTCTCATGGTGTTGTATTGGCGGTAGTTGAGACTCCACTGCACGGACCAGAAGCGGTCGACCGAGATGGCGACCAGGGTGAAGACAGACGCGAACGTCATGCCATAGTCGAAGAAGATCCAAAAGCCACACAGAACCTGTGATCGGTCAGAGAAAAAAAAATCCAGCGTGTTATTATGTACTAATCGGCCTGCGCCTAGATGCAAGCACCCACGCGTGCACGCACGCATGTATGCAACCACGCTCACAGACACACGGACACGAAAACACGCTAACTCACAGGCATATGCACATTATAACGTATTGCACATGCACATCCACGCACACGCACGCATATCCAACTATATAATTACAACAAATACATCATTGGCGGTTTTCTTTTGTAATAAAACATGACGACATTATTCATAACCGCGCTCTGTTGTTTGACTCTGCGGCTTGGCTGACGTTACTCGGGACTATGTGCTCTTCCTTGAGTGTGACAAATGGCGACACTATTCATAAAACTGTGTTTATATGTTGCAGCGGAACATAATATTACCAGATGATGTCACTTGAGACTTAATTATGTTTTTAACTTCGTCCTTCGTGACTGATTTGTTTTGGCAGTATTACATCGATAGCGGAAATATGACACCACTGTTTAAGAATAACTGACCGTCACCACTCGATTTTTTACAATACCTTCGGGGTCTTTCGTCGGAAATATAATTGTCACAACATAGCTCAATAGATGTTGATCAAGATCTTGAATAATATACGGAATATAAATTGAAGACAAAAAGAAAGACAAATGATTCGTAACATATTGTTGCCAATTAGCAAATAAACTTATGAAGACGTCTCACCTCTCCGAAGGGCCACCAACCCAAGAGAATATCAAAGGTGTAGAAGGACATTGCTGTGACGGCGACACAGATGTCAGTGATGGCGAGATTGAGGATGTAGAAGGTGAAGGTTGTACGCAATTTCTTCTCGGTAACAAAAGCGACAACCACGATGATGTTTCCAACAATCGTGACAATGATGATAATGAAAAGACCAAGACAGACAAGTATTCGGACTGTCGGTATCTGTGTACTTCCAGCATCGGTCGCTGTAGTGTCGTTTCGCTCCGTCTCTATGACGGACGTGACGTTGCCCGCATGGTGTGACGCCATGGTATCTGCAATTAGCATGTAAACATCAGTAAACGTTTATGTGTGTGTATATGTCATGACGAGTGCATCAGCTGTCAGTCGCGATGGATGATGTAAGGCCACTGCTTCAATGTCGTGACTAACTATGTGTTCATTGGAAAAATCACCGAAACATATACGTCGATATTTTCATTTTCTCACAAGCGCGTAATTTCAGGACTTTTCATATTAATTGATTATTGTATCTAGACCGTCACGTACATAATTATGTTATCCTTCTTAAAAACACGTATTGAGACCATCCTACTATACGGTTCACAATACTGAACTGTCACCGCTACTTTAAAGACCGGATGAGTGGAAGCTAAACCCATATGCTGTTGGGATATTTTTAAATGTTACTAAAATGGGTGATCAATATGTCCTTGGCCATTCTTACTCAACACAGTAATAACTGTATAGTTAGGGGCAGGGGACAATGGACATTACGTCAAGCGCCCATCCCGTCACTGCTATTTATTTGCATTTGCTTCACGTCGGAGAGCGCGCATGCTCGTTTGCGTTCGTGCGTGCGTGCTTGCGTACGTACATGCGTGTGAATGTGTGCGTGTGTATTGTGTTTCGTTGGGACTTTTAATCTGTTACACAGTTGCACTCATATAACATGGTGACGTATACCTGGCCGGAACTGGAAAGCCATAGCATCGCTGGTTGCAAGCTGCTCCAATATTTGTTCAAGAAAATAAAGGATTTTGGAATGAGTGTAGTTACATGTGGGTACAGATCCGGTCGCAATTGAACAACGCCAGTTCGTGGAATTATGTGACGTCGACCTGGTTCGGCACTCACGTATCACCCGCGTGGTGTCATTAGACAAATATCACATTGCTAAAGCCGACGGATTGCTATTAATAAACCGATCCGTATACCGCAAACATCGCCAACAATTGACATATGTCAATTACTCTGACCCAAATGTTGCATTGATCGATATACGTTGTGACAAAATACGACGTTCACATTCGCTATTGCGATCAAACCGAAGGTTTACGCGGTTTATGCAGTTCGAATTCGCGTATGAAAGCCAAACATGGATATTTCGCATTAGTAAAAACGCGGACTTATGTCGTACATAAATAGTTATGGTAATTCAAAGATAACTACACAGAGAGATAACTATGCCTTTTAGAAACACATGCTTATCAAGAAAATTGAGTTATAAATTACATGTATGCATGTTTTACGACTTTTAAAAAGACCTACGACTTGCTTGTTTTCATCTGCAGCGATGCAGTGAGGCGCAATAACAATCCAATACACATTTGTGTATTGGACTCCACATGCTGAGATGACAGTTGAAACAAGTGCTTGCACTTTCCTTTATATTTAATGTAACCTGTATTTATATTTTATGTATGTGCACTCTCACATTTTATATTGAATAAATCAATCAATCATGCATAGCTTAGGCTTATGCATGGCTAAGCGCACATTTATACCATGTTGTAACACATGTCTATATAATGTTTATTAAAGGGATTCTTAGAAAGAAAAAATAATAATTTAATGTACGCAGTTATTAGGTAATCATGTTGATATGATTATTTCATGTAATTCTATGCCTTTATTTCATTAGAATTATGTTTTATTAATCACTAATGACCCTGACAATATATCGAAAAAATAACTCCGCGTACGCCGAGTTTCTACTTTTGGCCCACCTTCACGATCCGTATAAAGCATGTTCATGAATATTCAGGACTGTCCGTCAGACTTCGATTAGCTACGCTGAGGTAATAGATGCAAGAAATACGTCATCAACATGTGTGTTTATTGATTAGTCACCGCTATGCATGCAAATGAGTCTTGACCGATAAAGTTATTAAACTGAAACATGGACCAGCTGCTGTTTATGTCACAGATTCAGCAAAGAAAAGAAGGAAATATATGGAATAAAGGGATAATGAACATAGCGACAGTTCGTGACAGACGGATTGATTTAAAAGAAAAAACACCACCTTTCCATGCACGAAGCCGCCGATGGCGACGCCGATGTCATATTGAATGACTGACATTGTTTTTGTTGGAATATAAAAACTATGGTACTATCATGTTCCTTTTTCACTAGGTACATCTGGCTATACATTTTGAAGTGAAGTTTTAATTAAACGTTTAGATAACAGAAACTCACTGAAGCCGAGAAACATTCAATTATTCAACCACTTTATTTGTACCATAAATCCAGCTGCTATTTCCATAAGCAGTATAAATACATTATACATCACTAAAGTAACTTAAGGTATCAAAATAGGATAGGTGGTTAAGTACTTTCCTATCTATATAAGGTTTACTTTTAGTTTGAGAAATGTAGATCTATAAAGAACATAACATTATTGTCAACAAAATATTAAAATATATTGCATCAGTGTAAAAATATGTTCTATTTCGTACTGGGAGTGCAATAATTACTTGTTCTGCCCATCATTTAGAGTAAGATATTGGATTTGTTTATGTCGAACTCCTGTTTCGATAACAAATAAAATGGTCATTGTATGATGGAAATAAAGTTATAACATTACAAAACTTTAAAAGTAAAGCATATTTTAAAACACTGTTTTCATTCATCATGGGTGTATTTAGCTCAAGAAGATCCCTAAAACATTTTGAATGTTGTGGAACATTTATATTTTATGAATTTTGAAAATTATTGTAAAAGCAACTTTGTCGACACCTTTTTATGTACTACTCCCAGTATAATTCACTTAACACAAACTTGTTTCAACAAATTTGGAAGAATACGCTGTAGAACACAATCCAAACATGATGAGCATAAGAAAGCATACATTATATTATGTACTCCTACTTTGCAACATAATGACGGGATGATGTGCATTTGGATGCGCAAATCGATCGATTGCACAAATCCGTTTGAAACGTAGTGATGTACATATTCCCAGCAAAAGCCACACGGAACTATTGTGGCAGAACAAAGTCAGACATCTTCTTCACTACTGTGTCAGTTAATATATATTGTTCTATTAACAGCACTGATATGCATTTTGATCAACAAAGCTGTCAGATGCACACATCCATTTGAAACTCGAAGTGAGGTACAACTTCCCAGTAGATGTCGCACAGAACAGAAAGGGGCAGAACAAAGTCAGACATCATCTTATGTCAGGTGACCCATTGTCCAATTAATGGCACTGTTAAGAAGAGCTCTTCAGTTTCCTCTTTCCATCAGCTCAGCTATTTCCAATGTTCCTGCAAATAAACAAAGTTGAATTTAGGAAACTGAGCCTAAATATGAGTTAACTAACTCAATACTGTGCAGATTAATTTAGTTTAAATATTGGATTATGGGACTTATCGCCAAGTGTACACCTGGCTAAATGGAAAAGAAATACAAGAGAACCTTGTTATGTTGATTCAATCAGACTAAAATCCCAATTCATTACTTTGGCCGACTTTTAATTCACTTCTACATAATTACCTGTATGCATTGGTCATATACAATGCACTCCAGATAATTCGAACTCACATAAATTAATTTTTGCTAAGTTAAGTCAATCTTTTCCTCGGTCCAGGGCAAAGGTCCCAATAAGGGGGGACCTTCTGATAACTTTCTAGTTATCAGAAATTCCACTTATCAATATTGTCATGGGTCCCTGGAAGTTCGACCTTACCCAGAGTGCACTGTATATTTTCCTTTATTCTTGCTCTAATAATTAATGTTGTATATAATTATACATATGGGCCATTCTCGTGAAAAGTGTACAGTAACGGTAAAGTAACACGTCAAAAGTAAATGTTTTATTTATTTTTAGCGAGTACTATTATTATTATTATGTGCTATTCACGTGAAGCAGCGCAACTTGATCTGGTATATTATTAGATTTAAAAAAATACATTCATGGATAAAAACGTATGTATACTAGAGTGCAGATCTGTTGGTGTCCAAAATTCGTGCATCGCAAAATTCCGTGACAACATGGTATTGTGTACTTTTTAACAAACCTAAAACGTTTATATTGAATGATGACATGTCAGCCAGGCTTACTAGTAGTCGTAGCTGTCGCATTAAAACAGTCTGTGAACGCACGAATCTCAAATTTTTATGTTTCGGTTCAAATAAGTGGGGAAACGGGGACTTTTCCAAAACGGCTGACTGGAATTTGGAAAGGCAAGACCCGTAGTCGTAGACACACATACCCAAATCCCAGATTTAGGCAAACAAATTACATCCACGGCCAGGTTAATCCTCTTGTTATGGTTGCATATACTGATATTTTAGTGTGCATTTTTGTTCTGGACAAATATTGGACAATGCAGTTTTACTAACTAGAAAGGTGAGACCCTTGCCTAAGCCAAGGCTAAGGCTATGTTAGTTACTGTAGTAAAGGCTCGACAGACTCAGTGACAGTCCCAGCGGTAGCTGACACCGACTGCAGCCGTCCGCGTCGACGGATGTTATAATTCTATTTAATAGAAACGTCACTCGGCTGACGCATTGGGAAGCAGGATAAATAAACAATGCATACGATTCCTACACTTATAAAAATAACTGTCAATATACATATGTTTACAAATTGCTTATTTACAATGCCATTGCTTGAATCAACTCACCTCGGAATCTGACATGTTAGCTGTGTGTGTGACGTCAACGGTCTTTGGTTGGTTCACTTCGCGTGCATGAATATTCATTAGACTCGGGCTGCAGAATTAATCATCCACGTGGCAACAAGCTCAACATGATTCGCGTAAACACAATTGTTTATCGGCATTTTGCAATTATGCGTAAACATGCAAGACATAAGTAGCAGAGAAAATGGGAAATTAATACGTTTTGATACGTACGGTACACCTCGAATGTATATTAGCTTACAAAGAATCCCTTTAAAGCAAATATTGCCCATTACGGTACTCCACGCTGTGATATACAAACATCATGTTACTGCGTAACAGGGCTCGAAACACAATTTGTTGTTTGCTTAGCCTAATTGTACTAGCTGGAATGATTGCATTGGGGTTCGCGTTTGCCGTTCTTGCTAAATTCTACCTTCCTCCGATTATCGATTGAGATAAAGGTTAAATTGTTCCGTTAACACATTTATACTTATATCTATTTACTTTATACATGCATTTTACTGTTAGTAACACACAGAAAATGACTACGTATTAGAAAACAATTACCTGCTGGAGCCGATCGTAAAACCGCTCACTGCGCGCTTAGCTAATAGTGTTTTACTAGTCGTCGACGCGAGATCTGCGGCTTACGAATATATATGACGATATATTACGAATGACAACCGGATCCTTTACATGTCTGGCTTGACTCGGCGGCCAAAGTACGTGTTTACTAAAGGCGGCGATACACGGTCCGATTGTCTCGGATGAAAACGTCCGATTACCTCGTAAACGATGAAATCGTATCGTGTGCCTGTCTGGCCGAGTCAATCGCATCCGAGTCACTCGTAAGATTCGAGATTAGGACGTGTTCTATATTTGTTACGGTTCCAACGGACGTTCGGTGATATTGGCCAATCAGTTCGAGAACAGCAACAAAATTGAACTTCGACCTCCTTCAATAAAATGGTAGCCGATGACTTTGGTAAAACGTCACCTTAAATATTTGTCGAGCTATATCATGAAAGATTCGCTGTCGAACACGGCGAATCCAATTTACATTGACAGAAACATCTGTTACGGATAGTTTGAAAGTTCTCGCGTACGCACGCACACGCGTGCGTGTGCGTGCGTGTGCGTGCGTGTGCGTGCGTGTGCGTGCGTGTGCGTGCGTGTGCGTGTGCGTGCGTGTGCGTGCGTGTGCGTGCGTGCGTGCGTGTGCGTGCGTGTGCGTGCGTGTGCATGCGTGTGTGTGTGTGTGTGTGTGTGTGTGTGTGTGTGTGTGTGTGTGTGTGTGTGTGTGTGTGTGTGTGTGTGTGTGTGTGTGTGTGTGTGTGTGTGTGTGTGTGTGTGTGTGTGTGTGTGTGTGTGTGTGTGTGTGTGTGTGTTTTATATTACATAACTATCTACTAGTTCAAGTGATGCATATATATATATATATATGATGCATATATATATATATATATGCATCACTTGAACTAGTAGATAGTTATATAATATAAAACACACACACACACACATGCACGCGTGTGCGTGCGTGCGCGTGTGCGTGCGCGTGCGTGTGCGTGTGCGTTTGCGTGTGCGTGTGCGTGTGCGTGTGCGTGTGCGTGTGCGTGTGCGTGTGTGTGTGTGTGTGCGTTTTATATTATATACCGCGGTATCCAGTCCCTTTGGATTGCTCAAAACGCTTTACAGACCTAGCAGACCTGTTCATTCGAGTACCATATCGATTCATCTGGGATCCAGGGTAACAATTTGTCCTGATCGCATTGCATTCACAGTCAACACAGTAAAGTTGCCAGTCAAGATATCGATAACTGCAAAACATAATTGCAGGAATACGAACACTGGTGCGCTACCAAAAAACGTCGAGTGTTTTGCCAATGTGTTCGGGCACTAACGATCGACAGACGCATACATTGATGGCTTCACACAATTATATTATCCACGATACGATGCTGACATCAAAGATGTAAGGGAAAGACAAAGAAATCGGGACGTATGTAGGTGGAGAACGAAACTGGAGATTGATCGACAAACGTACACAATGACATGACGCACTTTTAATATCACTGTGCAATTATAGACTTGAACATCATGGCCCGCAATAAATACACATTAATACTATCCACACGCAGATCAGATTACTCACGTGAACAGCGAACCATGTCTCGTTTGTTGTGGTCCCTATATGGACAGTACATATTGAATGTAATTGAACGGCAGATGAAAACAAGCAAGCAATGCCTTGATTGTTCGTGCAATGCCACACTACCATCAACAGTAACTGTTGAAAAATGTCGTTTCACCGACTTTATTCATGTGTTAGATCCAACTACGGACACATAAATTACAATTTTTTGATACTACCGACAAAACAAGCGTTTATTGTCTTAGCCCACCAGAGCCAACTAGACCCATGGTAGAAGCGTGCACGTCGCGGGTCCAGCCAGTTATCACCGCGATAGCTGCAATTCTACCACCATCTTCACACCAATCAACCCTGATCAACCTGAACGGCAACGATGCCTAGACCCCCACGTCAACAGCCGGAATCATACAAATGGGCCCTATTCAGGGCCGGCTCTAAGCATCATGTAATTTAACGTGGAAGGACTATCAGCAGCAACTTATTGCTGACCTAAGCAACAAGCACAAGTGTGATATTGTGTGTTTACAATAAACTCACCGGAGGCCTGACAACATACGACCCCGTATACCCAACATGAGAGGTCTCATGAACAATATGCTGTGATCATCGGAGACTTCAACAGTTATAGTACACAGTGGGGATATAAAACAACTACGTCACCACCAACAAAATGTCCAAGCTTTGGCGACAGGAAAAGGTAGTAGCAATCCTGAAACTATGGAAAGACTCATATGAGGCAAAGATCTTTAGACCCATCTCCTTGCTGTGCCACACCTACAAACTTTTCGAACGACTGATCCTGAACAGGCTCGCCCAACTTGTTGACGGGAAAATCATTCCTGAACAGGCCGGCTTCCGTCCATGGAAATCGTGCACGGGGCAGCTGCTAAGCCTGGCAGAACATATTGAAGATGGTTTTGAAAAAGGTCTAGTCACAGGAGCTGTCTTCGTAGATCTATCGGCAGAGTACGACACCTTAAATCACCGGTGTCTCTTTGTCACGGTTGTTGCTAGGCGACCGCCGACGTCATTTTCAAAAACATCCTGCTGCTATGTTTCCTTTATTTTATCATTGTCACGGCTTCATTAATTTAAATGATCTAATTTAACATTATATTGATTAGAGTGCGGTATCTATTATTCCTTTCATTATTAAATATATAAACGTTTATTTCTGGGCTTTGTTTGTTACGTTGAAACTTAATTGTTTCCGTTATATCACTCACTCGCAATACGCGCAAGAGCTCAGTCTAAGGCCGTTATTCAAAATTGTAACGTTATTTTTTCGCGCAGTGTTTACGTCGTAATTTAATGTTCATTTATACATGACACATGTTTTATATACTTCGTATCGTCTTTTTGTTTATTATAACAAGCACTTACAATATTATGTCAGGCTTATTTCTGCGCATGATTTATGTATAAATACACTGTTTTCCTTATTTGTTGTTTTGTCGAAGGCTAAGCTGCAGTATCTGATATTCCTCCATATCGCACAAGTTATACCTGTCTATAAGTCTAAAGCTACTGATGACTTTTCTAATTATAGACCAATATCTTTGTTACCTTCAATTTCAAAAATACTGGGAAAAGTTGTACATAGAAGGACTTATGATTTTATACAGAAAAACAATATATTGAACAATAACCAATTTGGGTTTCGTGAGAAACATTCAACAACCAGTGCTGTTACCACTTTTACTAGTGACGTTATTAATGCACTAGAAAAAAAGGACTCGGTCCTTGATGTTTTTCTGGATATAAGTAAAGCATTCGACGTTATCAACCACCAAATCCTATTACACAAACTTGAATATTACGGTATAAGGGGTACTGTATTCAAATGGTTTAAAAGTAACCTTTCAAACAGGAAACAGTATGTTAAGTACAGTTCTAGTGACTCACTTCAGCAGGATGTCACACACGGTGTCCCACAAGGGTATATCCTCGGTCCATTTTATATATTAATGACCTTCCATTCTGTGTAAATATTGTTTGCTGATGACACTACTATATACAAAACTGGAAAATAAATTAATGAAATATATAGATATATGAATAACGAACTTGAAATATTAGCTGACTGGTGCCAATAAACTATCTTTAAACATTTCTAAGACAAAATGCATGTTATTTTCTAGATCTCGTCCTGCTCAGAACGAAGAATTATTATTAGTGATAGCTAATATCATAATTCAGCGAACACAATGTATAACGTTTCTAAGCCTTCATATAGATGACAGGCTTGATTGGCATGAACATATAAATTCATGCAAAAACAAGCTAGTGCTTTATACATAACTAAAAAGTTAACCGCTACCTTCCAGTAGCTGCACTTAAAACAATGTATTACACTTTAGTTTACCCCTACTTGACATACGGAATAATTTTGTGGGGATCCACATACAAAACTCATATCGAAAAATTACTCATTATGCAAAACAATAGTTTCTTTCCATTCTTAAAACAAACTATTGGGAACATTCACATCCCCTCTTTACATGTTTAAATTTAATAACATTGCATGATATTTATTAAATTTAAGTTGTAAAATGTATGTATAATTATGTCCACGGGAGTCTGTCACATTCATTATCGGATATTTTTACATTTACATTCACTTTTACAAAACAAGACAAACCTGTAATATACGTCCTATTATCGGTTCTACTAAAAGATCTTCGAACAGGTTGCTATGTAAAGATCCGATGATCTGAAATACAATTCCAACTGTTATACAAAATAAACATAAATTTAAATAGTTTTATATTTTCATTAAAGGTAAATGTTGTAAGGGGGTATGGTGTTCTAGTTTAATATAATTCCATCCCGAAACGTTTGACATATGTGTTTGATATGATGTTATTCTACTTAGGTATTATACCATTGCTGAAGCTTGGCATAACCAGATGTTTTTTTTCGCTAGATTACTTATGTGAACATTTATCATATGATATTACTGCTATTACATTTACATATATGTTCTATTAATTATAACAACGTAACCAACACACTATACCTGAAATTATGGTTGTTTTGGGGATGACAGCGACTAGTTTACTTAATCATTATGATCTGATATTGGAATAATTAAAACAAACTGGTTACAGCCTTAATTGGTTCCGCTGTCAATCTGGAATTGTACATCATTTTGTCGATTGCTTTACGGATCGCTTATGTTTGTATGTATGATTTATACAATTCTAAATAAAACCTACCTACCTACCTCCATCTGACACGCCTAGGATTCACAATGTACAGACTGGAGTCGGCCCTGGTCAAAATAGCTAATTAACTCAATCATTATTAGTTCATACATAAATATATTGTAACTCGTTTCCCTGCAGCTGCACTTAGTCTTGACCTTTGCAACCTCTTTCTAATTCGTTATTTTCAGAGTCTGTATTAAGTATATATCTCAGTAAGCCTTTTTAGTATAAATTGATTTAAGTATTTATAGAAAATGTGTTTCATTTCATGGTCACGATATGTTTCTTATGTCTACCTGTACTTTTTCAAGACAAACGTTACTCTCGTGAAGATGACATTTACCATACCTGTAATCAATATAGAATATTCGTTTAAAATAGTGCACAAACCAGCTTCGTCAAAACCCTGCTTTACATATTTCCTAACTTGGTATATGTACGTACAAACTCTTAGTGAAAAAATTAGGTTGTAATCCATTTTTTTAATTATCTATTATTCTACTTCAGGCAAGTGATGTGTCAATTAATCCTGGTCCAAAAACATTTCGTAATATACGCTCTGCGACTACCAAACTAACATCTGTTCGTCACAATTCTGCTGCCCTTTCTGATTTAATAGCACCAAAACATATATATATTTTAGCAATGACTGAGACATGGTTAACAACAATTGATACTGTCTCCTGTTTTGCTGACATCACTCCTCCTGGCTTTTCTCGACACCATCATCCGCTCCAGTCAGGTAGGGGTGGTGGTGTCGCATTTTTGGTTTCTGATTTGTTCAAGGTAGAAATCCTTCACTCACCTGTATGCCACAGCTTCGAAGCATTGTGTTCTTATAAAAGGTTCATCTATGTCTGCTAATTTTATTTGCATATATCGTGCTCCAGAAAAAAAACAAGTCCATTTTTTGATGAATTTCAAGATTTTCTTGAACCAACATTACAATTACATGAATAATTATATATTCTAGATGATTTAAATCTCACGTTGATTTACCTATCCTTAATACCAGGTTACTCATGGATGCACTTCAAACATTTGACTTGTCACATCCCCTACTCATATATATTGACAGTTGAAAACACTCACCAAATGTAGAAATCAATCAATAGTTCCTCCAAACCGCACGGTCGTGTGTAGTTTGTAGCAGTTCTGTTGTGCTCCTTCCACACCATGTTGAGAGACTATCTATTATTTTTATTCTCTGACGTCCTCTGGATCTTTTTCCTTCTATCTTTCCTGTTGTTACTATTTGTTCTAACTTTTTCTTTCTCATGACATGGCCTATAAATCGTGCTTGTTGTGTTCTAACTTTGTTGATGATCTTTCTTTTTGATTTGGCTGTCCTAAGGATGACTTCATTGCTTTGCTTTGCAGTCCATGGCACTCGCAGCATTCTTCTTAAGAACCACATTTCAGTGGCTTCTATGTTTTTGTGTGAACTTTTAGTTATTGTCCAGGATTCACATCCATATAGCAATATGGGCTCTATGTAGCATTGCAGTACACGTTTTATCACTTCAATTGATATTTTTGTATTTGTTAAAATGTTTTTCATGTGGTGAAAAGCAGTTTTGGCTTGAGCAATTCTTCTCTTTATCTCATCGTTGCATCGACCGTCGGATGTTATTAGTGATCCCAGATAGTTAAACGTTCGGACTTGCTTCAAAACAGTGCCATATGCTACCATGTTGCATGTTGGAGTGTAATTTTTCTTTGAGATGACCATGATTTCTGTTTTCTTTTTGTTTAGGGACAGACTTTTTTTCTCAATTTCCCTTATTACTGTATCTAGCATCTGTTGTAGATCTATTTCGTTCTCAGCAATTAGTACCGTGTCGTCTGCATATTGTAAATAATTCATGTTGTATCCCCCTACTTTAATGCCTGGCATATCTTCTAATGTGCATAAGATACTCTCACTGCATAGTGAAAAGAGATCGGGTGATAGGACACACCCTTGTCTTACACCACGTTTTATTTCTTGAAATTTACTGATGTCATTTTCTATTCGTATTGCTGCTGTTTTGTTCCCAGTACAGTTCTCACAACTCTCAGATCTTTCCCATCAATGTTCAAACTTTCCAGCATTGATATGATTTCTTCATGACGAACTCCGTCAAATGCCTTTATGTAATCATTAAAACATACATACAGATCTTTTTCCACTCTCAGTCAGTGTTCGTAGGATGTATATTGCATTACTTGTACCTTTATCTTCTACAAATCCACATTGTTCTTCGGCAATTTCCGGCTTTATTTTGTTTCTCATTCTGGTCATAATAATTTAAAGCAACATCTTGGTGAAGTGACTCATGAGACTAATTGTACGGTGTAGTTCACATTCAATCGCACCTGGTTTCTTTGGTATTGCTTCAAAAATGGATCTGGATAAATCAGTTGGGATTCGTCCGCTGTCATATATTTTGTTCAAGAAGTATGTTACTATATCAATACCAAATTCCTTAATATCCATTTTGGTATATCTGGCTCGGCTCTTCAGTGGTTTAGTTCATATTTGTTAGACCGATACCAAAGCATTAACAGATCTAGCTCACTGTCATGTCCAGAATATCTTCCATTTGGTGTCCCACAAGGTTCTCTCCTTGGCCCTGTTCTGTTTAGCTTATACATTACACCCCTTAGTCGAGTCATAACTAATCATAATATAAATTATCACCTTTATGCTTACGACACACATGTGTATATATCACGTTCACTAACTGATACATAGACATCTCTCTCAACTTTAAATGATTGTCCCATTGATATCTTGCTGTGGATGGAAGGAAGTAAATTGAAGTTAAATCCAGATAAAACTGATCTAATTATTATTGACACAAAACAACAACGAAACAAGGTTGTTAGCTACTTTCCAATTAAATTGCTTGGCAATGATACACCACCATCAGACCCTGTTCTTAATCTAGGTGTTATCTTTGACAGTGATTTCAGCTTTCACCAGAACATTTCTCAAGTATGTAAATCATGTTTCTACAATATACGTGATTTCCGCCGTATTCGGCGTCATTTGTCTTTATCTACTGCTAAAACAATATAAGTATAAGTAATTACCAGTCGCCTTGACTACTGCAACTCACTCCAAAGCGATATTGCTAAAAAAAAAGACTTAGCTAAACTCCAACGTGTACAGAATTGTTTAGCACGTGTAATACTAAAAGCACCTCGTTTCTCACCATCTCTGCCCCTACTTAGCATTGGCTTCCGTACCCTTTCTACGCAGCACACATCGTATTTGTTTAGTCTCCTTCGTTTTTACCGATATCCCCAGGAATCTCAGATCATCTGTTTCACAACGACTTTTTGTTTCGAAAACCAAGATTTATATCGGCAAACGTGCTTTTTCTGTAGCTACACCCAAAATCCGGAATCAACTCCCTATCGCTTTAAGATCAACTGAGACTATAAATACCTTTCGTAAAAAACTGAAGACTTATTTATTTGAAATTGCATTCCCGCCTTAACCTTCGGCGGTCCCTTGCTCTACTGACGACTCTTGCTTGTCCCTGTTAACGATTTTGCCCAATGACTCTTGTCTGTTGCGTCTCTGAGCTCAGATTCCTGGGGATTTAGGCGCTATAGAAGTTTGTCATTATTATTATTATTATTATTAGAGATGGCTGGTGACCTCCACCTGGCTGACATAATACGCAATATAGTTGAAAACCGGCGATTTATTATGGTACTAGACGGAAAAAAGAGCAGATGGTGAAGACAAAGAAACGGACTACCCCAGGGAAGCTTACTGGCACCAATGTTGTTCAACATGTATACAAATGACCAACCAATCTACCACGAAATTCGCAGCTTCATCTATGCAGACGACCTATGTATAACATTCCAAAAAAAACTTTTGCTACATCGAAATGACACTCACATCAGCCCTGGGAAACATGACAACATGCTACAGAGTGAACCCACTATGCACAAACCGATCCAAGACCCAGGTGTGTGCCTTCCATCTGAGGAACAGATGCAAAACGTCAACTAAATGTTACATGGAATGACATCAAACTTGCGAACACAGCAACACCAGTGGATTTTGGCATCCACCTAGACAGAACACTATCGTACAAAACGCACATCTGTAAAAACGAAAGAGAAGGTATATGCACGGAACAACATCATCCGCAAACTTGCAAACTCGAAATGGGGAAGCAGAGCACCGACCCTAAGATCCAGTGGCCTAACTGTCTGCTATTCTACCACCGAGTACGCATGTGCTGTGTGGGCGAGATCAACACACGCTAACAAGCCCAACGTACCCGGCCCTACATGACTGCTGCCGAATCATAACGAGTTGCCTGAAACCAAACAACACTGAGAGCATACTCCTGCAGGCTGGCGTAGCCCCACCGGGCACCAGGCGGACTGTTGTTAGCAATACAGAAAGAACAAGACAAGAGATTGACATAACACATCAACTACACAATCACGTGCCTGCTACGCGCCGATTGAAGTCACGGAAAGGTTTCACGAACAATACGACACCGCTCAACTCATCGCCAAGCAGCACCAGACTAAACATATTGAAACCCGACTGCTAGAAACACCAGCAGTCATCAAATGGAATTACGATCATCTGAATCCCTACCAGCAGGGTCTGGCCAACCATGGCTCTGCTGGCGATCATTCAATCGCCTGCGCACCGGAGTCAGTCGCGAAATAACAACCATGAAGAAGTGGGGCTGCATTGATGAGACGCAGTCCACAGAATGTGACTGCGGAGAAGAACAGATAATGCCCCACCTACTATGCTGCCGACTGCTGGACGATCCGTGTACACGGACCGGGCTAAGACATTTGCCAAGAAATGGCAACACATCGTCTGAGCGACACGACAAGAAGAAGAACCAGAGCCAACGACAAAAACCTGAGCAATAATTCTAAATCCCGGTTAAAGTGTGTGTGGTAAACTCAATATACACTAACTTCGATATTGCACATGGATGCATATTGCAAGTAAGGACACTTATAATATCCGCACCCCATAAAAACATTGTCATTTGTCGGGATATGTAAATAATAAATTATAAATATACATAATAACACACACACACACACACACACACACACACACACACACACACACACACACACACACACACACACACACACACACACACACACACACACACACACACACACACACACACACACACACACACACACACACACACACACACACACACACACACACACACACACACACATACACACCTCTGAGATAGATGGTGTCCTGTTAAAATACTTGAAACAAATAATTTAATTTAATATGTAATGCCTACCCATAAATAGATGTATATTAATTATATATATATATATATATATATTTAATTACTTAGAACAAAATGAAATCCGAGATATATATATATATATATACGTGTATTCATGGGTGGGCATTGCAATTAAATTTAATATTTTACTAAATTACTTAGAAGTATTTTAACAGAGAACCAACGATCTATCTCGGATTTGGCTTTTTACTATGTAATTAAATTAATCAAGGCTGCAACGTCCGGAAATGGATAAGCAAACCCAACCAACCTATTAAATTAGTGTTATTGATTTCACCTGAAATAAACATTGATTTGGTGAATTGTGAAGAAATTAAATGACAATTTCAGTGTAACAGCTGCTCACACTGAGTGCTTGAAATTCGTGGGTCCCCAGAACACCATCTAAACGTCGTCCTAGGAAATCTCTGCAGGAGAAATATTTTAGAATATTTTAGAATGAGGTTTAGGATATACTGATGACTTTGCAATAATTTGGTCGGAATAGTAGTTCATTTGCGTAATTCCAATATGTCTGCCAGTTACCAATATTTAGTAATATATACATACTGGCAGATGATGCTTAATCTGCCAGCAATTCATCCAGATGTCCACCAGAGATTCGAAGGTGGATACCACGTGGTGAGGCGTAGTGACAGACAGGCCTATTGGGCAGGAATGTGCACGGATGTTGTTACTGAGCAAGTGCTGGTGAGAACTGTAACGACTCTATGGAAGTCTGCCGAGGGGACAGGAATGTACACGGATGTTGTTACTGAGCAAGTGCTGGTGAGAACTGTAACGACACCATGGAAGTCTGTCAAGGGGACAGGAATGTGCACGGATGTTGTTACTGAGCAAGTGCTGGTGAGAACTGTAACGACTCTAATGAAGTCTGCCGAGGGGACAGGAATGTACACGGATGTTGTTACTGAGCAAGTGCTGGTGAGAACTGTAACGACTCTATGGAAGTCTGCCGAGGGGACAGGAATGTGCACGGATGTTGTTACTGAGCAAGTGCTGGTGAGAACTGTAACGACACCATGGAAGTCTGCCAAGGGGACAGGAATGTGCACGGATGTTGTTACTGAGCAAGTGCTGGTGAGAACTGTAACGACTCTATGGAACTCTGCCGAGGGGACAGGAATGTGCACGGATGTTGTTACTGAGCAAGTGCTGGTGAGAACTGTAACGACTCTATGGAAGTCTGCCGAGGGGACAGGAATGTGCACGAATGTTGTTACTGAGCAAGTGCTGGTGAGAACTGTAACGACTCTATGGGAGTCTGCCAAGGGGACAGGAATGTGCACGAATGTTGTTACTGAGCAAGTGCTGGTGAGAACTGTAACGACACCATGGAAGTCTGCCAACGGGAAATGAATGTGCACGGATGTTGTTACTGAGCAAGAGCTGGTGAGAACTGTAACGACTCTATGGGAGTCTGCCAAGGGGACAGGAATGTGCACGGATGTTGTTACTGAGCAAGTGCTGGTGAGAACTGTAACGACTCTATGGGAGTCTGCCGAGGGGACATGAATGTGCACGGATGTTGTTACTGAGCAAGTGCTGGTGAGAACTGTAACGACACCATGGAAGTCTGCCAAGGGGACAGGAATGTGCACGGATGTTGTTACTGCATGAATGAACGTTTATTCAACAATGAATGAACGTTTATTCAACAACAACAACAACATAATACATGCACAGTATGGTTTGCTGCTGCTGCTGCTGCTGAAAGGGCATAGCTGAAGTCATAGACTTATGTGTTGCTATGCCCTACTCGAACTATGAAAACTGAATAAATACAACAGGAATTATAAATAAATCACAAAATAATATTCACAACTCATATAATTTTATAGACTGTTTACTATAGTGCTTGTGTTACTATTTCATGGGTTTAACAAAACGTCACCTTCAATTAACAATTCACAAATATGTAGAAAGTAATGACAACTTGATTGCTTTTTTAAATTGTGTTAAACTTGGAAGCTGAGTCAATTTATTTGGTAAATTGTTCCACGTTTTTATACCCTTGATGGTGATTGACAGCAGTCGGAGGGTGGTGTTTGTCTTTTTAACATAGAACAGTTTGCTTTGTCTTGTATCATGTATGTGGATAGCTGCGGTTGGTTCAAATAATGCTTGAACACGACCATTTAAAGAATGGTTGTTTGCTTTATAAAGTATGATCATAGTCTTGTATTTAACTAAATCATGAAATTTAAGCATGTTTGAGAGATGGAAAAATACAGATGTATGATCATGATAATTAAGATTATAAATAATCCGTATAGCTTTTTTCTGTAACATAAATAGTTTTCTAAGTCTAGATTGATAAGTATTTCCCCAGATCTCACAGCAATATGACATATGTGGTTCAACAAGTGAATTATATAATGTGTGTAACGCTTGACAATCAAGAACATGCCTAGTTTTATACAAAACTGCTATGTTTTTTGATACTTTTGATTCAACCATTTTTATGTGTTCTCTCCATGTTACGTTTTCGTCAATGGTTACTCCAAGGAATTTAGTATATGATACCTGCTCAATGTTTTTCCCATTCAAAACTATATTCACACCTGTTCTAGGTTGCTTTTTATTGTTGAACATTATAAAATGTGTTTTGTTCACATTAAGTGATAATTTGTTCGCTCGAAACCACAGGTCTAGTTTTTTTAGTTCGTTGTTAATAACAGTGCTTACTTCAGCTGTGTTACTAGCGGAATAAAAAATGTTTGTATCATCAGCAAACAAAATAATGTCAAGCAATTTTGAGACTTCACACATGTCATTTATGTACAGAATAAATAATAACGGGCCAAGGATTGAACCTTGCGGGACTCCACACTTGATTTCCTTTTGTTCTGAGTTACTGTTGTTATAGCATACATATTGTCTACGGTTGGTTAAGTAGCTTTTTATCCAGGCCAGAGCCAGACCCCTGATTCCGTAGCATTGCAGTTTACTTAGCAGTATGTTGTGGTCAACAGTGTCAAAGGCTTTTTTTAGGTCGATAAAGACCCCAATCGTGCTTTGGCATTTATCCATTGCGGATGTAATTTTTTCGACAAATTCTGTTAAAGCTAGTGAAGTTGAGTGATTACTTCTGAAGCCATACTGCCCATCTGTCAATATGTGTTGTGTTTCAATGAAAGACCTTAGCCTTTTGTTGAATATTTTTTCAAGTATTTTTGAAAATTGGGATAAGAGAGATATAGGTCTATAATTAGAAAACTGAAAACGATCTCCTGACTTAAATATAGGAATGACTTTTGCTAATTTCATATCATTTGGAAATGATCCGCTGATCAAAGATCTGTTAAAAATGTGGATTAGCGGTTGTACAATTTGCTTTATTACATGCTTAACTGTTTTCATGCTGATTTCATCAGGTCCGTATGAAGTTTTACTTTTGCATCCAGACACAATTTCGAGTACTTCTTGCTCAGTAACGGGGGACATATACATTGATTGTGATACAGTACGTTTTACAAAGTCGGTTGGCTTTGTTCCCGGGCAGGGTTCTATGAGGTTGGATAATTTAGTACCTATATCGACGAAGAAATTGTTAAAATGATTAGCTATTTCTTTATTTTCTAATACTACTATGTTATCGCCAACATGAAACTTTTTCAAATATGTGGTATCAGATTTTCTTTTACCTATTATGCTGTTAAGAGTTTTCCAAGTTGCCCTTATATTAGTCTTACAATCGTCGAGTTTTTTTCTGTAATATTTTTTCTTTTCTAGACGTAATAATTTTGTTAACTTATTTTTGTAATTTTTGTAGCGGATTTCTGTTAATTCTGTCCTATTTTTTAGAAACGCTAAGTACATGTTATTCTTCTTTATGCAAGCGTTTTTTAGCCCTCTTGATAACCAAGGTTTATCATTCTTTTTTGTCTCTCCTGAATACGTTGTAGTTTTTACAGGACAGGCATCGTTATAAGTATTATTTAGTATTTGCATAAAGCGCGAGAATGCTAAATCAGGGTTTGACTCGTTCATTACAGTGTCCCAGTTTGCATAATTTAAATCGTGCTTAAATTTGTTTAATGAGTCCTCATCTAACGTTCTGTTATATTTATATGTTGGATCATCGTTAATAACCGCATAAGTGCTGTTGTCACACAGGACGAAAATTGGCATATGGTCTGTAGCATCGCTTAAAACAATGCCGCACATTTTGTTTCTACACAGTTCAGAACAGAAAATGTTATCTATTATACTAGCAGTCGTGCTTGTTACTCGTGTGGGCCTGGTGATCAAGGGATATAATCCAGAGCTGAACATTTGATCAATGAAATATTTTGATTCAGCTTGCTCTTCGCAGTGCAATAGGTCTATATTGTAATCACCACATATATACACGATTTTGCTGGTGAGATTTCCCAGTATGAATGAGAGATTGTCATTAAATTTGCTGAAGCTGGTATTCGGTGCTCTATACATACAACCGACATTGATTTTTTCGTGTTTACTAATTTGTATCTCAATAAAGATGCTTTCAAAACAGTCATCAACAGCATACGATATATTCCTTAGACAAATATCAGAAGACTGGCAATTGTTAAGTACAGATTCACACACATATATGGCAACGCCGCCACCGTGTTTGTTTTTTCTGGAATTACAGTACAGTTTGTAACCCGAAAATACGACATCGTTACAGTTTACTTCACTTCCGTCCCAATTGTTTTCTTTAAGCCACGTTTCTGATATAGCAATTATATGAAATTTATACTCCATGCTTTGGATAGTATCTTTAATCTTGGGTAAGTTAGCTTTTAAACTCCGAGCATTAAAGTGTATTATACTCAGTTTGATTGGCTGGTTTTTGCCAACACTGCTAAAGTTTGTTGAAAATTGTGCTGGGGTGTAGTATTTACATTGCGTGGGCAAATCGTTATACAACAAACAATCAGTATCAATATCGTGTTCGTAACAGTGTTCATTATAATCAAACGGTGTATCATACGGAGGCGTTAACTCGTCATTTTGTTGTGTACTTGACGCCATGGTTAAGTCATCACAAAAACGTTTGCCAGGATAGTCAACAGGTACTTGGTAGTTTAACCACGGTTTGCGACATCATGTCGCTCTCTTACCACCAGTTTGTCAAATGACAAATATGCGACTGAGCAAGTGATGGTGAGAACTGTAACGACTCTATGAAAGTCTGCCGAGGGGACAGGAATGTACACGGATGTTGTTACTGAGAAAGTGCTGGTGAGAACTGTAACGACACCATGGAAGTCTGCCAAGGGGACATGAATGTGTACGGATGTTGTTACTGAGCAAGTGCTGGTGAGAACTGTAACGATTCTATGGGAGTCTGCCAAGGGGACAGGAATGTGCACGGATGTTGTTACTGAGCAATTGCTGGTGAGAACTGTAACGACACCATGGAAGTCTGCCAAGGGGACATAAATGTGCACGGATGTTGTTACTGAGCAAGTGCTGGTGAGAACTGTAACGACTCTATGGGAGTCTGCCAAGGGGACAGGAATGTGCACGGATGTTGTTACTGAGCAAGTGCTGGTGAGAACTGTAACGACTCAATGGGAGTCTGCCGAGGGGACATGAATGTGCACGGATGTTGTTACTGAGCAAGTGCTGGTGAGAACTGTAACGACTCTATGGGAGTCTGCCGAGGGGACATGAATGTGCACGGATGTTGTTACTGAGGAAGTGCTGGTGAAAACTGTAACGACTCTATGGAAGTCTGCCGAGGGGACAGGAATGTGCACGGATGTTGTTACTGAGCAAGTGCTGGTGAGAACTGTAACGACACCATGGAAGTCTGCAAAGGGGACATGAATGTGCACGGATGTTGTTACTGAGCAAGTGCTGGTGAGAACTGTAACGACTCTATGGGAGTCTGCCGAGGCGATATGAATGTGCACGGATGTTGTTACTGAGCAAGTGCTGGTGAGAACTGTAACGACTCTATGGGAGTCTGCCAAGGGGGCAGGAATGACAAGGATTCAGTCAGCGCTTGGCATGGCTCATTTACACTGCTATAATAATGAAGCCGTGTTTGTATGAAACCTGTGGGCAACGCAAGGACATGTTAACAACTAGACAAATTAGAGATGTCAGTGACATTCTTTGATCTAATCAGCTATCTCTGAGAGCGATGTGGAGGATGGGGATAGAAAGACAGAGTGAGAAAGGGAGATGGGAGAGGGAAAGTTAGAAACAGAGAGGAGATGGAGGAAAGGGGAGAAGGTGAAAATATGAGATAGGTGAAGGTGAGAATATGAATGGGGTGAGTGAGAAGGTGAGGGAGAGAGGCACAGAAATCCATTCAATCATCTTCCCGCAGTATTTAACATTGGTAATGGAATGAAGTCCCAGGAATGATTCCTCGATGAACGATCAAGTGAGTTCGGAGAACGGATTCTTGAGCAATGGATGTAATATATGTGGAATAGTGCACCTCCAGGAAAGGTGACCAAGAGGTGACACCTGGCTCACGATAAATAGTCAATAACAAAGGTGAAGCTTTGATGGTAGATCCACAATTGATATTCCAGTTCCAGAGACTAATAAATGTTGATACCGCATCTAGCTAGTATGAACAGTGTAGACACTCTTCTACATTGCTTGAATCACCCTCTCCTCCCTTGCAGGCCAATAAGGAGCTTTTTGCTAATATTAATGCTTTCTGCATGACAGCGGAATGGGAGCAACGAGAACCAAATGCAAATACCCAGTATATTCTGGATGGTGGTGTTTTACCCCATCGTCTACCATGCTCGAGAGGTTCCACGTACATGAGTCAGCTGTATGTGACACAGCAATAGGGTGCTGCTGCCATTGTCTTCAACAGTTACACCGATGGACCGACAACAGTTTGTTCGGTGTTGGTTGTTGAAGGTACCAAGGAGGAAGGTACTGAAAATTGTATTTCTAATGGTTAATTGACTGATGTTTCTTTCTTCTGAAGAATTACTTTTTAATTACCCATGGATGCTACATCTCTGCCAATTAAAATAATTATTTATCTCCATGCATGTCGAGAGTCATCCTGACAATGGAAGAGTTCACATTCACTGACGAGTGCACAGTAGTATTTCTATTCTGTTTGCTTGTAAGTATTAGAAAGACTTTCCTTCGCTCTTCCTGTACGTTCTTTATTGCGTTTTTTCGTGCTCGACAAACAAATGGGTCATCATGCAGAGCGAGTTTTTTTTCGTTATATTTTTCGTTCATGGCCATATCCGTTTAGCGACCTGCCGGTTTGCTTAAACTAGGCAATATAATTTTTGCAAATAGGTTGTTCTCTATAAAGGATATCATAGTTATGTATTCATGGATCTCCACTAAACTCTCGAGACGTGAGGATTGTGAAGCCAGAAACGCGACAAACACTTTTATTTGACGAACGTCATGAGACGTGTGTGTGACTCCGTTCGTTCTAAGTGACGTGAATTGTGGTGTGCTGTAATTCGCTGTGCCCAGCTCGCTAAAGTGCACCGATCGATACTTCCTCGCGACGCTTGCTATATGTGCAGATGTCGTGAGCATGGTCAGGTCTTTTTAGTAATGACAAATAACGTTACTTTACGATCAACAGGCACGATACTCACAGCGGAGAATACTCTCTCTCTCTCTCTCTCTCTCTCTCTCTCTCTCTCTCTCTCTCTCTCTCTCTCTCTCTCTCTCTCTCTCTCTCTCTCTCTCTCTCTCTCTCTCTCTCTCTCTCTCTCTCTCTCTCTCTCTCTCTCTCTCTCTCTCTCTCTCTCTCTCTCTCTCTCTCTCTCTCTCTCTCTCTCTCTCTCTCTCTCTCTCTCTCTCTCTCTCTCCTTATATATCGGGAGGGTGGCAAATTTTTTTAATGAAGAGCCAAATAAGTGAGATGGATTAGGTCAGCGGCCACACGTTTATTATGAATAGCGATTATCAGTCGCCCAAACGTTATGGAAACTGGCATTGTAAGTTACGAATATGTAAACATTCAAGCTTCAATCCGGCGACGTTGAACATAACATTATGCCAGTGTATAAAATTAACAGTGATTTATTGTTATAATCATCAAGCTATAATTTGTTATCAGTTGAATATCAAAAACTACGAATTATTCATGTTGTTGTCCATGCTGGTGGGATGCCCCACTTCTAGCTGCAGACCTCCGTGCGTCATGCAATTGTTCGTCAGTTAGCTGCCTCCCCGTCTTGCATTTCACGAAATGTATCTTTGAGTACTACTGTTCACACCTTTGCCTATATCCAAAGAGACAGGCAATGGAATTGGCGTGATTGATCAGTTTAAGAAACTGTTCCAACAGCAAATGAATGTGGTAGAACGTTACAGGCGGCACCTTGTCGACTATCACTCTGAATGTCACAGTGGCGCATTGCAGTCCGGTAAATTTCATTTACCAGACGCAAGAGCAACTGCTATCTCTGAAATCTGTAAAACGCTCTGCAAACTCCTGTCTCAGCAACCCGACGAACGCTGCGTATGTGTCCGACCTTTCTAGCTGGTTCCTTTTCCAGGACATTTGAGCAATACATGTAGCTGACGTTCCGCAGTTATCTCTCACAATAACAACTTGATCTTTAGACCGGAAACGAACAGGAAGAGTTCTTTGATTGAACGTTCTCGTCCCTTAAGTTGAACATTCAGCAGATTGAGATATGCCATATCGACAAGAAAATGCAAATTCGCACATGTATGCATAGCTCTGGGTTTTCTGATTTGCCACATGGGCTTTCAAGTGGGATGATGCGATAGGCCCTGAAGAGTTTCACTGAGGAACAGGCATCGTGTCTAATCGTTATCATTAACGATGTGATGGTACTAATTGATATAGGTCTCAATAAAATTACCAGATGAAGCGGATTGTATTGCGGGATGGTCACTCGCTGAAGAATCGGCAATGATTGGAGATAGTATTCTATGTATCTTCATCAAGCTAAATTGCAGACATGTACACGTCTGAAACTAGTAAGTCAAACAGCATAGCAATTCACACGATAGCTACGCTTCGTATTGAGTGAAATGTCAACGATATAACGGTCAATGCATTAACAATAATATGTATTACGGTAACGATTAATACGTGCTTAGCAGACGGAAGTAATTTCTGATAACATTTGGAGAGCGGCTGACGCAAATCGTATTCATGACACATGTATTACAACGGTAGTGTAATAATCGACTGGTAATGTAATAATCGACCGGTAATGTAATACATCGACGGGTAATGTAATAATCGACCGGTAATGTAATAAATCGACAGGTAATGTAATAACCGACCGGTAATGTATTAAATCGACGGGTAATGTAATAATCCGTGAGGATGTTAATAATGATAACGAAGACAGTGATGACGAGGACGATAAATGATTACGATGACGATGACGTTGAAAATGAAGATAATTAAGGGTTCACCTTAGTAATGATGATGATTATGACGATGATGATTCTGATAACGGTGATGATGATGATGATCATTATGATAATACTAATAATGAAAATAACGACAGTGATGATGAGTGTGATAAATTATAATGATGAAGAAGACGAGGACGATGAAGACAACGAAGGCGTTGTCTTTGTGATGAAGATGATGACGATTATGACTATGATGACGATGATGATTATGATAACGAAGATGAAAACGTTGAGGGTCATTATTATTACGATCATGAGGACGACGACAATGACATCCTCAACCTCACCATTCTCCTCGACCTCATCGTCATCCTCAAGTGCACTCTTATAACGGCTAGCCATGCTGACATCCTGTTGACCTTGACTAAAGTAAACTTAACAAGAATTCTCAGAACAAGTCAGCCATTTGTTTCTGGGAGCACACACGGAATGCCGTTCATACAACCTCCCAGGTAACGCAGTAACTACATGTCAGCAAACAGTAGGACCGAACCAGAAAGTGTGGCAGGAAAGAGGGGGTGATTAAAAGGGTCACCTCAACAAATGAACGGGATAATCTATTCAAAATTACGGGATCATCTCAAACAAATTAAAGCATGCAATGAAAGAGAAAAAGAGGTCGACCACGAAAAACTTTGGCGCCGAGAACTTGAAGCAGACACCAGCAGGATGGGCTACACTTGGATATAACTGGAGAAAATAGCCCAGGACAGGGGACGCTGGAGAGCAGTTGTTGGCGGCCTATGCCTCAGTAGGGGTGACAAGCATAACTAATTAGTAAAGCTTGCTTACAAATGAAATACCTGATCATCATTTCATCAAATTAAGGGGTTAACTCAAACAAGGTATAGAAAATTTCAAAATACAATGTTAACGATTAATATTTAAAATATTACAAACTTAAGGGTAATGGGTAATCTCAAACTCATAATTATTATTATTATAATAAAATGGAGCAGTTGAAACAATTAAAGGGTAATCCAAAAAACTAAGTAAGTGTAGTTTCACTCGACTTCATTCATATGAACACATAAGGAGCACCTAATGTGTTTATAGTATGCCTAATATTAAGGGATTATATTAAAAGCAATTTTTTAAGAATAATCTAAAAAGGAGTCATTAAGTTGTCATTCTATAATGCTAACTGCTCATCTCAACACATGATATGGACATCTCATAAAATCAAGTGGTCTTCTCAAAAAAGTTATTTAAATTAGGGGGACATCTCATAACAAAGGTTCTTCTAAGAAAGTATCTTTACAAAATATGTTAGAAGTCATTGACTAATTAACGAGCTGATAGTCTCAACAAATTAAATGATCATCTCAGAAAATTAAGGGGTTATCTCAAAAAAGTTAATGAATCATTTCTAAAATGGACGAGTTGATTAAAAATAATCGGCTGATCATCTCAACCGATTAAGGGATCATATCAAAACAATAATGATAATCTATTAATTAGGAGGTTTTCTCAAAAAAGTCAGCAGTATGTTATCCAAAAAATATCAATGTTCAATAAAACGAACAAACTGATCGTCTCGATGAATTAAAAGATCATCTTAGCATAATAAAGGGTCAACATGGCGATTCTTCTCTTCCTCATATGTGCGTTGCTAGTGTCCCTTTTCGTAACCCAGCGACACTTCATTAACGACTATATGATCAAAGACAGCACTATAGGGAGGATGTTTCTAGTGTTTTCCAAGTATTCTGCAAGAAAAATACATTAGATGTTTAGTTAGCACCAACACATCTACCGGTGATGTGTAGTAAATATCAGTGGATTTTAGTTGCTAGTTAGAGGGGTTATTTAAACAGTTAAGCGAAAGGCATAACATATAACATGTAGTAAAAAAATGATGTCAGCCATTAAGCCGTAATCCCAGAAAATAAAGGGTATCTTTAAAATAAAAAAGCGATGACCTGAAAACATAAAATAACAAGCTAATTTTAGAGGACCCTCTTATTATATTTGAGATGATGTTTTGGTGGCCCTTTCACTTTTATGTTTGTATATGATTTCTTACATATCTAATTTGGTGACACTTCAATTTTAAGAGATGCCCCCATAACCTATTTCAGATGATCAGTTAGTTACTTTATTAAATTTCCATTACAAGTTTCAAAATTATTCCACAATTTAATAAGAAAATCCGCTATATTTATACAGATAACCCCTACATTTGCAATGAACAAATTTATTTTGATAACTCTTTGTGTTTGTATTTTACAATGTATTTTGATGTGATTCGATTTCCCTTAATTACACAAACTGATCGCTTCTTTTTATGACATGATAACTTATTTATATGTCACGATCAACCAGCCAGATAAGTGTTTCAATGATCCTTGTTTTTTTAAATGGTCCCTTATATGGTTTGAGAAGACCCCCATTATTTCATTAAACGATACCCTAATATATTGAGACGATCAGTTGGTTCATTTTACACTGCTTAATATAATCATTTAATTTTTTGAGAAGACCCCCTACATTTTTTGATCAGCTCTTAATATATTGAGACGATTACCTCCTTAATTTGTTAATGACTACTTGCGTATTTTGTAACGACACTTTTTTAGAAGACCTATTTTTTTATCAGATGACCCCTTAATTTAATTAACGTTTTCTTCGAAAACACCACTTGATTTTATTAAATGATCCCGTCACGTGTTGAGATGATCTGCTAGGTTTTTTTAAACAAAAATGACGTCTCCAAAACTACTTTTAAAATGTTTCTTTAAATTGTTTGTGACATAATCTCTTATCACTGGACATATTTTAAAATACATTAGGTGCCCGTTATTCGTTTATATGACCCTTTTAGTTGATTCAGATAACACTTAAGTTTAGGTTTCTGTAATTGTTTTATTTGAATATTATTACTATCATTATTACTATTGTTATTATTTCGAGATTAAGTTTCTAATAATTTTATAATAGCACTCTTCAACATTACATTTCGAGAAATCCCCTAAGTTGTTTGAGAAAACCCCTTTATTAAGAGTTGATTAGGTATTTTTTAAGATAATCCTTTAATATGTAGAGATGATCAACCAATTATTTTAACAACACGTCTATTCTGGAAATAATCTTTTTGAGAAGGCCCCTTTATTTTATGAGATGACCATATAATGTCATGATGGTTTTTCAAATGTATTGTGACGATCAGTTCGTTGTTTTTAATGAACGTTTACTTTTTATGAAAAAACACCATAATGTATTTTGAGAAAACCATATTATTTATTAGAAGACCTTTTAATGTTTTGAGATGATCCTGAATCTGTTGACACGATCAGCCAGTTAATTTTAATCAATACTGGTATGTTTTGAAATGTTCCTTTAACGTAGTTAAGAATACCTCTTTATTTGTGAGATGAGCCTTTATTATTTTAAGTTGATCTTTTAGTCCATTAAGACGAACACCATTACGAACACCATTTATCTTTGTTATATGACCTTTTATTAGAAAATCCCATTATTCAGAGATGAACATTTATTGTTTTAAGATGATCCGTTAATATGTTAATGACTTCTTACACATTTTGATACTTTTTGAGAAGACCCATTCTTTTTATGAGGTATCCCCTTAATTTAATTAACATTTTTGAGAAGATGGTCTTGATTCTATGAGATGAATCCGCCGTGTATTCCGATGACCAGCTAGTTCATTATAAAATGACCCCTTAATGACATCTTTCTAAACAATTCTTTTGACAGTTTTTGATATATCCCTTAATATTAGGCATAACAAAAATAGTTCGTTTATAGTGAAGTCGAATGAGATTACACTTAACTTTAACTTAGTTTTTAAAGATTACTCCTTAATTGTTTCAGCTGTTCATTTTTATTATTATTATTTTGATATTACCCTTAAAGGAAATAAAAATAAGGCATTAGCTAAAAATCCTTTTTCCATGTGTACACAAAGTTTAACAGTACATGTAACATTTGACAACATTAAACAAACACAGAAAAATACATTTGTAGCATAAATTCGATTTAAAGCCCGTCTGTGAAGCGATTCCCGCGGAAAATTAAGTTTTAATGAGCTAGTCGATCACGTGGTATCGTAACGTCATTTATGACACACACTCGCATCAGGCCGGCCTTTTCCATGCATTCAGAGCATGTTTACAATGATAGCTTTTGGGTCGAAACGAGCGTCAGAAGAGTTATTGTGCAATATATTCCGACGTAATACAAACACTAGTCATCATAGAGGAACAAGCAGTTATCTAATGGTTCCACATCGTAATGTAGCCGTTTACTACGCGCAGATTTGTATTTTACTTTTGAATACATTACAGAACTTCCGCTTCTATCCTTTTCACACACGGCGTGTTCGGTGGTTATCAAACTCACAGTAAAACAACCCAAACACAACAACATTGCATTGGCGACGAGCATGAGTAAGTGAGTTAAGATATCATGGCTTCAAACGGTTTGCCGCATTTCGCCGAATTTGACGTGTATACGGACAATGCCAATACGGGCTTCCGATGGAAGAAGTGGTTGTCTCGTTTCACAAACATGATGGTGGCGATGGACGTTAGTAGTCGCTCACGTCAGAGAGCACTGCTGCTACATTATGCTGGCGAACAGGTGTACGAAATATTTGAAACGTTGCCAGATACAGGCGAGTCTGACGATTTTGAAAAAGTTTGTGAAAAGCTCACTGCATATTTCTCGCCAAAGAAGAACATTGAGTACGAAGTGTACCAATTCAGAAAAGAAAAACAAGAAATTGGTGAATCACTCGACGTACCATACGCGTTTAAAACGTCTTGCTGCAACCTGCGAATTCACTGAGACTGATCGTGAAATTAAGACACAGATTGTGTAGAATTGTACGTCGTCAAGACTACGACGCCGTGTGTTGCGTGATGCCACTATATCGCTCACTGAAATGCCAGATGAAGGCAGAGCGATGGAGTTGTCTGAGAAACAAGCGTTAGGGATGGAAACATCAGGAGAAACGTCAAGAGAAGCTGAAGTTAACATCGCCAGCAAACGTTTCAAGAAAAAGGCAACTAGAAATAAGCGGTTCAATAACGCAACATCAATGAACACTGCGAGTAGACAGACATCAACAATATGTCGTTACTGTGGGGATAAAAATCCGCATCCGCCGAATAAACAATGCGCTGCAAAAGGCAAAACGTGCAATTTTTGCCATAAGAATGGACATTTCGAGAAAGTCTGCAGATCTAAATACGGTAATCGAATGCAAACTAACACTGTCACAAGCACCAACGCAGTCAGTCCAAAAAGTCTGGCAGCTGAATCTGACAATGATTTTGTTTTTTCTACAATCAAACAAACAAACGAGCACAACCCACTGCCCACGTGCACAGTGCAGACTGAAGGAAATCCTATCAAAATGACTGTAGATTCCGGGGCGTCAATTAATATAATTGACAACAGCACATTCAAAATGATCAGACAATCCAGCAGTATGTTATTCAAACAGCCTACTACGAAAGTGTATCCATATGGCTCATAAACACCACTACCTGTGATCGGCGTGCTTATCACGAAAGTGAAGTATCGCTCGACGGTCATCGACACAAGCATTCATGTGGTGGAGGGCACGACAGGCAATCTGCTAGGCTGCCAAACTGCACAGGACTTGGGAATCCTCCACATCGCTCAAAACGTCGCAACAAGACAGATCGTCACAACAAATGGCACGTTCCAACCACAAATCGTAGATCAGTTCACAGATCTCTTTGATGGTGTTGGAAAAGTGGATGGCGTGGAAGTGAAATTACACATCGACCAGAGCGTCACTCCAAAACAGCAACAGCACAGACGCATTCCTTTTCACATCCGATGTGACGTTGAAAAAGAACTTGATAGACTAAAAAAGCTAGACATCATCGATAGGGTAAACGGACCAACACCATGGGTCAGCCCAATAGTCGTGGTGCCTAAGAAATCGGGTGAAGTCAGAATCTGCGTAGACATGAGAGAAGCAAATAAAGCTGTACAACGCATCAAACATGTCATGCCAACAATCGACGAGCTAATCACCGATCTGAATGGCTCATCTGTCTTCAGTACGCTGGACCTGAACTCTGCGTATCATCAGCTAGAATTTAGTCCTGAAAGCAGATACATAACCACATTCACAACAAACGTGGGACTATGGCAATACAAATGACTGATGTTTGGAATTAACGCAGCATCTGAAATATTCCAAAACACACTCAGCGAATTGTTGTCTGGTTTAGTTGGATGCAAGAACATGTCTGATGACATCATCGTCTACGGAAAATCACAGTGCGAACACGAAACACGCTTGAAAGCTGTGTTTGAGAGACTGAAAAACAAGAACGTCAAACTCAACAGAGAGAAGTGTTTATTCTCTCAAAAACAAGTGTGCTTCTACGGACACATCTTCAGCGCGACTGGCATCGAGGCGGATCCAAAGAAGACGTCAGCAATCGTCAATGCAGCTGCACCGCAGAATGCCAGTGAAGTACGTTCGTTGTTGGGAATGGCACAATACGTGTCGCGATTCATTCCTGGCTACCCGGATGTCACTGCATCACTCCGAGGACTGACACACAAAGACTTTCCATGGGAATGGAAAAGCAAACATCAACAGGCACTCGACAACTTGAAGGCGAAGCTAGCCAGTGTGTACACTGTACAGTACTTTGATGCGACGAAACCGTCAAAAGGGCTGGTCGATGCAAGTCCTGTCTGCATCGGCGCGATATTGTGTCAAGACGATAAGGTCGTTAGTTACGCCAGCCGAGCGCTATCTTCAATCGAACAGCGATACTCGCAAACTGAACGAGAAATGTTGGCTGTCGTGTGGGGTGCAGAACACTTTCACCTCTACGTCTATGGATCGGAATTCGAGGTCATCACCGATCACGAGCCGCTGCTAGGAATATTCGCCAGTCAGAGACAAGCGTCTGCACGAGTGGAGCGATGGCGACTGAGACTCTCGCCGTACAACTACTCACTCCTCTACCGTCCAGGACGAGATGACGAGAACCCGGCGGATTACCTGAGTCGCCACCCTGTTGAACCACCGGCAACTGATGCTGAAGAAAATACGGTCAACTACATTTGTAGGAACAGCATACCCAAGGCGATGACGCTGCAGGAGGTGAAACTACAATATCTACAAGACAACGTCATGCAGAAGCTACTACACGCCATAGAGAGCGGTCAATGGACCAATGAGGAAGTGTCACCCTACCTGAAGCTCAAGGACGAACTAGCTGTACACCAAGGCATGGTCCTACGACAAACACGCATCGTCCTTCCTTTTTCACTCCGCGAGCGTGCCGTCGATCTTGCACATCGTGGGCATCAAGGAGTCGTAAAGACGAAAAGCCTACTGAGAGAGAAGGGGTGGTTCCCTGGAATCGACATCATGGTAGACGACAAAGTCAAGGCATGCCTGCCTTTCCAAGCCATGCCTGCCTTTCCAAGCCACGACCACTTACGGTTCCGAGCGCTGCACACCGCTGCGAATGTCTCAACTTCCAGATGCACCGTGGCAAGACCTATCGATCGACTTCATCGGACCGTTTCCGAGCGAAGAGTCACTGATCGTCGTCATCGATTACTTCAGCCGCTTCCCAGAAGTCGAAATCATTAATTCACCAAACAAGCAGCAACACGGTAATTCCCAAGCTAGACGCAATATTTGCTCGCCAAGGGATTCCACAACAAATAAGAACTGATAATGGACCTCCATTCAATGGACATGAATTCACGAAATTTGCATCATATCTTGGTTTCAATCACAGACGCGTCACTCAGCTGTGGCCAGGCGCCAATGGCGAAGTAGAACGTTTCATGAAAACTCTGTGTAAAGCGATCAGATCAGCTTTAATCGAGAAACGAAATTGGAAACAAGATCTCTACACGTTCTTGCGTCAGTATCGTGCAACGCCACATTCTTCGGCAGGCGTGTTACCGAGTCAACTACTGAACAGGCGACAGATGAAAGTCTTGCTACCCCAAATGTACGAGAAGAATCCACAGAGAAGAGAGATAGAGAATCGAGATGCCCAACAGAAACCCAAGATGAAGAGAAACGCAGACGAGCGACGTCATGCGAGCGACAGCCATCTGCGCGTGGGCGACATTGTACTCGTCCGACAGACGCGTAAGAATAAACTGTCAGCTGCGTTCGACCCTCGTCCACTGAAAGTGTCGGCCACGAAAGGCAACATGGTCACTGCGAGTCATGGAAACTACTCCATAACACGCAACGTCTCGCACTTCAAGGCTGTGCCGCGCGTGAAGGTCGACGACATCAGTGAAGACGACCAACTCGACCAACTACACGACTACCTGACTCGAGAAGTTCGCGATCAGCAAAACGACGAAGCTGCGCACGCGAATGTTCCACAGAGACTTGTGAGAAGGGTGAAGGCACCTACGAGGTTTAGAGATTTCGTGATGGACGTTTAGAGTAGCAACTCGTATCCTTGTATTTAAGGTGTTGTACTGTTCTTTATTATGCGTTTATCACAAGGACACTTAGTTTTAGTTTCGGTTTATTACAGTCACAAGTATTCTTCCGAGACAGAGAGGAAATGTAGCCGTTTACTACGCGCAGATTTGTATTTTACTTTTGAATACATTATGGAACTTCCGCTTCTATCCTTTTCACACACAGCGTGTTCGGTGGTTATCAAACTCACAGTAAAACAACCCAAACACAACAACATTACACACATGAATCGAATTTTATTCAAAACAACGAATGCGATTGGGCCTACAAGTCGACTAAGTTTCGTCGAGCTTGGGCTCGTTTTCAGAATACAACCAACGGGAGAAAATCTACACCAATGAACATACATAGCAAACATATATTGTATCCAGCTACAGAAAGTAATGTGTATAATCTCATAATATCACTAGAAAATCGATATATGAAGCAGGAGTTGTACAATTTATCATAACATGTTAAATCAGTCAGTGAATTTTTTTTGGTGCCGCTAGATCAGTTGGTAGACGCGTTGGTTTTTTGCCATTTATTTTACAATCGGGCGACGCCGGTTCAATCCTGATAGCATGCAAAGTATTGATTTTCTTTACACTTTTTTGTTTATGTTTTCACAAAGTAATATAAAACAAATCATTTAGTATGTAAAGCGCGCCAAAAATATGCATATTCGAAAATGTCCGGATGCACAGCATAAAATGTGTAATTTCTAATTCATTAAATTTTATATATTTTTTTGGCTTGGTGGACGAAATAGATAGCAGGATGTAATATAACATCAATTCAAGCAATATTTTTATTCCCTTTAAGTTTCTAGTAACTTTATGATATCACTCCGTAACATTGCATTTTGAGATCTCCCCTAAATTGTTTTAGATGACCCCTTATTTTTATCATACGATGATTAGTGAATGTCAACAGGGTGTCAGCATGGTTAGCCGTTACGATTTCATTGTCGTCGTCCTCATCATCGAAATAATCATTACCTTCATGGTCATCATCTTTATGATCATAATCATTATCATTGTCGTCGTCGTCGTTATCGTAGTCATAGTCATCAACACCTTCATGTCACTAAGACGGCGCCTTCGTTGTCTTCATCTTCTTCCTCCCCGTCATCACTATTATTTATTACCCTCATCATCACTGACGTTATCGACCTTATTAGTATTGTCTTAAGATAATTATCACTATCATCGTAATAATAATAATAATAATCATAATCACCATCGTTAGACTCATCATCATTACTAAGGTGACCCCTTAATTGTCTTCATTTTCCTCGTCATCGTCATCGTAATCATTTATCGTCCTCGTCAGCACTCTCTTCGTTATCATTACTAACATCATCATCATCACCTTCATTATCATCGTCATCATATTCAGCTTAGTCGTTTTTATTATATTTCCGGTTGATTATTACATTACCAGTTGCAACACACGTATGTTACAACCAGTAATGTAATAATCGACCAGTAATGTAATAAAAACGATGAAGAAGATCATGACGACGATGATGGAGATTGTGATGATGATGCCAGTAGTGCTGAATATGGTGATAATGTGAATGTTAAATGATTACGATGATGACGACTGGGAAGATAAAGACAATTATAGGGTCATCTTAGTGATGATGATGATGACGATTTTCCTGATGATGATGCTGACGACGATGAAGATGTTAGTAATGATGATGAAGACGGTAATAATGAGGATTATGAATGATTATGACGATAAGAAGGAAGAAGATGAAGAAAATGAAGGCGCCATCTTAGCGACGAAGACGATGATGGTTATGAATAAGATGACGACGACGATGATGATGACGGTTATAATTAGTACGATTATCAGGACGACGTCATTGACATCCTTAACTTTATCCTCCTCGTCATCGTCATCCTCGTGTTACCCTTATAATGGCTAGCCAATTAAGGGTTAATCTCAAACAACTTAGGGGAAATTTCAAAATGCGATGTTAATGAGTGATACCATAACATTATTAGAAGCTAGTAAAATAAGGATCAGATTAAACAATTGTAATCTCAAAACGTGAGGTTAAAGGTAATCGCAATCAACTACAAGATTCATCTCAACGATAACGGAAACATAACTGTTTCAAAATATGAGAAAAGTAAGCGATTATACCAAACGTAATTTAAAGAATTTTAAAAGGAGTCATTAAGAGGTAATTTAATAGGTCTTCTCGAAACAAAGTTAATTACATTATGGGGCCATCTCTTAAAAAGAATTGTTGTTGAGAACATAAAAGTATACGCATAATGGCTAGCCGTGCTGGCATCCAGTCGACGTTCACTAAAGTATACGCATAATGGCTAGCCGTGCTGGCATCCAGTCGACGTTCACTAAAGTATACGCATAATGGCTAGCCGTGCTGGCATCCAGTCGACGTTCACTAAAGTATACTCATATTGGCTAGCCGTGCTGGCATCCAGTCGACGTTCACTAAAGTATACGCATAATGGCTAGCCGTGCTGGCATCCAGTCGACATTCACTAAAGTATACTCATAACGGCTAGCCGTGCTGGCATCCAGTCGACGTTCACTAAAGTATACGCATAATGGCTAGCCGTGCTGGCATCCAGTCGACGTTCACTAAAGTATACTCATAACGGCTAGCCGTGCTGGCATCCAGTCGACGTTCACTAAAGTATACTTAAGAAGGATTCTCAGAACGAGTCAGCCGCTTGTTTTCTGGGAGATGTGACCCCGTTCACATAATCTCCCAGGTAACGCTGTAACTACATGTCGGCAAACAATGGGACCGAATCAAACAGTATGGCTAAGAAGAAGGGTATTATTGCAAAGGGTCAAATCAACAAAAGCGTCACCTCAAACAAATGAAAGGAGTAATCTACAATAAATTATGGGATTATTTTAACATAATTAAGAGTCATTAAAACATATTTACAATTTTCATACCTGATCATTATTTCAAATTAAAGGGTATTTCAAACAACTTAGAGGAAATCTCAAAATGCAATGTTAATGAGTGATACTATAACTGTAATTGAAATAAAGTTAATTATATTAAGAGGCTATCTCGTAAAAGAATGGGTCTTCTCAAACGCTAAGAATCGTTACAAAATATGTAAGAAGTCATTAACAAATTTATGAAAGAGTTTGTAATAACAAATCATGCGTTGTCATTTGCCGTTTCATAAACGTGTTGTTGTTTCTCGGAAACACCGTAAACGATACTGACTTTATTGGCGATATTTTGAAACAAACATGATTCCTCTGCAACGTTATTCGTTTATTTTGGTGGATATATTACATAGGATGTTTAAAACGCGCCAGGTAAATTGCTACGAAATGATATGGCGCCCGTTGTACCTCGTGTCAACCGACGTAAACGGGGATGCGAGCGGAAGGCTCTAACGTAAACCGTTTCGCGATCGTTGTCTGGCTGTCCGCTAAGCGCATTGAAGACATGTTGCTAATTAAATGTACCTGTCACATCGTTAGAACACACATAAGTGTACATATTCCAGTTTACAAAACTCGAAGGAAGAACAACAGCCGAGGTTACGCTCGTAGTTCTCACAAATTCTGTTGGATGCATAAATCATAACTTTGTGATGTTTAACATATTTGACAGAATTTATTATTTCTCAAAGTTTACTTTGAAATAAAATATTACTTTTCTGAACAGAATTTGGCTTCTTTTTCACTTTAAACAGGAAATGTGTTATTTGACACGGAAAATGCGTCCTTTGACACAGAATTTGCCTTTTTCTGAAACAGAAAACAAGTCATTTGAAATGGAATTTGCCTTTTTCTGAAATATAATTTTTAAACAGAATAGAAACGGAATTTATACATGTACATTTTACTGTTAATTATTGGTAATTTCAGGGATTCCACATATGACTGTTATTAATTTGCCAGTGTACCGTGTTATAATGCATAGCAGTTAGTATATGTCCACATATTCATGCATGTTTTAAATTTGTTTATATTTCAAAAGGACGTCTGTGGTTAATTTTGATTAAATTGATACTGAAATCAAAATTACAGACACACGCACACACAATATTTGGCTCCTACTTTTTAAATTTGGCTCCAAAAAATGTAGGTAGGAGCCAGTTGGTTCCTAGACAAAAAGTTTACTTAGTGGGCTGAGTTACTGTATTTCATGGGAGGTTACATGAACCTTGTGTTCTCCCAGAAAACAAGCGGCTGACGTGTTCTGTGAATCTTTCTTAAGTATACTCAAGTGAGCGTCGACTGGGTGCCAGCACGGCTAGCGGTTATAAAGGTGAACATGAGGATGTCGATGATGATGATGAGGAGGAGGAGATTAAGGATGACATTGTTGTTGTCCTCATCATCGTTACAATTATAACCGTCATTTTCGTCATCATCTTCGTCATCTTCATGATAATTATAATCATCGTCGTCGTTGTCATCATAGTCTTAATAATCATCTTCATTGAAAATCCAAGTGCAGCCCCAAATGTGTACTTGTTGAAAGTCAAATATTTACTGATCCCAAATGTAAGGCTAATGCATTCAACAAGTATTTTACATCCATTGGTCAAGAATTGGCAAGTAGGCTTTCACCAGCTGCTTCATTCACTCCACCTAAATCACCCGAAATACCTGCTTTTACGTTCCCTACTGTCACACCTGATTTTATTGAACAACAATTAAGGAATATGCCCGAAAATTAATCTGTTGGTCTGGATAGACTGCCTGGCAGACTGCTACGCGTAGCAGCACCAGTCATATCACAATCACTCGCTTTCATTCAAAATTTCTCTCTGACATCCGGAAGTTTATCACAGAATGGAAATTTGCCAAGGTGCTACCACTTTACGAGTCAGGTCCATCAATGGAAACAAACAACTACAGACCGATCTCAATTCTACACATTTTTTTAAAACTACTCGAACGTTTTGTTCATAGTTCTTTTACAGATTATTTGGAAGAGTACAAACTTCTCACGATGCCCAATCAGGTTTCAGAAGATTGCACTCCACTGTAACGTCACTGCTAAATGTTACAAATCGATAGTTAAAAACATCGGTAAAGGACTTGAAACGGGAGTAGTGTTCATTGATCTCCGGAAGACCTTTGACACCGTGAACACTGAAAGTGTGCTGGCCAAACTTAAAACATTTGGGGTTACACACATTGAACACAAGTGGTTCTCAAGCTACCTCACTGGTAGAGCACAGTCAGTTTCGGTGGATGACCATCTGTCTAATCCTTTGCCTATCAATATTGGGGTGCCCTAAGGGTTAATCTTGGGCCCCCTGTTGCTTTTGCTATACCTAAATGATCTGCCTACATTCACCGAATCCTGCAATATAAACATGTTTGCAGACGACACTGAAATTTATTCAGCTGCAAAACCAGGGTGTTTGGCTCAATTAGAATCCAATATCAACAGTGATTTATGCAAAGTCAAACAGTATTTTGATAGTAACAAACTCAGTATTAATGTACAGGACTGTCAATTTATACTAATTGGCTTATCAGTCCTTTGCCAAGATGGCTGATGTTAGAATTCATATCAACAATGAACCGCTTAAACATGTATTGGTAGCCAAGTACCTTGGTATGTATATCGACTCAAACCTAAAATGTGACGACCACATTAACAGCATGATTCCTAAAATTTCATTCAAAATAGGAATCCTAAGATCTCTTCATAAAATAGTATCAATGAACATTCTCAGGCAATTATATAGCGCAATATTTCAATCACATTTCCGACGATTATGGAGATGCAATCTATGATTCAGCCTCAGCATCAACCAAGACTAGATTACAGAAACTACAGACCAGTGTTGCTAGACTCATATCTGGGTCTAGTCCTAGACCAAATAAAAACACTATATTTAAAACACTAGGCTGGTTATCTCTACAGCAAAGAAAGGATTTTAATAAATGTGTTCTTATGTACAAGTGTGTAAATGGTCTAGCACAATATTTGTGTGATATGATTACACCAAATAGTCATTCTTACAATACCAGAAATGCCTCTCAGCTGAAACCACCCAAAACCAGAACTGCCTACTATCAACGCAGTTTCAATGTGTCCGATTTGAAATTATGGAATAAATTACCAATCGAAATACAAAACAGCCATTCTGTTCCAACCTTCAAAAAGACCCTACACAAATATCTGAGTGCTACACCACCTTTTTAAATGTACTTTGTTTTTATCTGTTTCTTGTATGTTATGACTACTTTATCTACATGATCTTTTTTATTTCATGCATTCTACCTATTATTATTATTTATTTATTGTAATCTCTTTTAACTTGTATCCTTTGTACATATATCAACACGTGTTGTATGATTGATGCAAATGGTGTATGAATGGCTCGGTCATCGAAAATAGTGAAAACTAAGTATGTCACCGAGTGGAAATAAAATTGTCAATCAATCAATCAATCAATCAATCAATCAATCAATCACCAACAACCATTCTTTTTACAATATGGTCCCTTAGTATAATTAACTTTTTTCGGGCAGACCACATGATTTCATTAAACGACCCTGCAATGTGTTGATATGATTATCTAGTTCATTATTAAATAACCTCTTAATGACTCTTTTTAAAATTATTCTTTAAATTATGTTTGATACAACCCCTTACCTTTGGTTATATTTTAAAACATTTGGGTTCCCGTCATCGTTTAGGTTAACCTTGTAGTTGATTGAGATTTTAAGTTCATATTTTGATATTACCCCTTAATTGTTTCAGGTGAGCCTTTCTTACCATTTTGAGATTACCCTTTTGCTTTTAATAATGTTATATGTCATTAACATTGCATTTTGAAATCTGTCTTTATCTTCCCAGTCGTCATGATCACAATCATTTATCACCCACATAATCACCATCTTCTTCACCAATACTAACATCCTCCTCATCATAATAATCTCCATCATCGTTGTCATAATCATCTTCATCGTTTTTATTACATTACTGGTCGTTATTATACTACTGGTTGATTATTACATTACTGTTTGTAGTACACGTCTAACTTGTCAATTACCTCAAAACCCAAGTGAGGTCTTGAATCATCTGTTTGAGTCTGGCAAGGCAAGTCTGAAGTGGTCAGCATGGATGATTCGAGTGCCACTAGAATTATATGATGATACGATGTTGTATTAGGTCAAGTACGAATACGAATGGTGAAACGAAAGTAGCCGGACAATTTATAGCAACGTAATCCTGATGTTTTTTTAATCCTGAATTAGCTATATCTTTTACGCATTACAGCACATGTATCACAAACAAGGGCGATTAGAATTATAAAAGGTCACTGTATCATTAAAGAGTGAGAATGAATTGAATGTGATGTTTTCTTATAGAGAACACAACGCACGATCAGACAAACTAAGCAAAAAATTATATTACTAATGAGAACGTCCCTAGTTTGTATTTGATGTGTTCTGATCACACATGCACGCACGCAGGCAGACACATACAAACAAGCACACACACATGCGCACTCGCACACACACACGCACGAACGCCCGCACACAACACGCACACACGTGCGCATACACACACGCACACACACGCACACACACGCACACACACGCACACACACACACGCACACACACGCACACACACGCACACACACGCACACACACACGCACACACACACGCACACACACACGCACACACACGCACACACACGCACACACACGCACACACACGCACACACACGCACACACACGCACACACACGCACACACACGCACACACACGCACACACACGCACACACACGCACACACACGCACACACACGCACACACACGCACACACACGCACACACACGCACACACACGCACACACACGCACACACACGTTAGCTTACATGATTTGTCCGTTATTGATGACACTTCGATACGACGATTGATGTCGACAATTTCACAGAAGTTATCATTCCAGTGTAGTCGACATTAGAAACACGGAGATGTCCACGCATGTCTCTCGCACTCGAAGAGTTGTGTCCACTGTCACTGAGCGCTGGACTGACTGCGTGCCAGCGCATCTCAGACGCGGGCTGAACTTTTGCTGCTCTGTTTGCGCTCTGATAGGTCAGCTTGATTATCAGCTAATCCCCATAGACATCCCCAAAGGTTAAATTGCCATCGCCATTTGTGGAGTGCTGTGTCCGTGATTGTGTAAGCACCTGTGCGTGATGGCAGTCGTCTGTAACTGATTGATCAATACGAGCGGAAGTATTTTGTCTTTGGTGACTGGATTTTACCTTCGCCACAGCGCTGTCACGACCAGCGGTTGTTGCAGTAGTAGGACAAATGTAGTTCATTATATCGTGGTCCAAGTTCCGCTTCATCAATTATGACAATTTAACTCGCTTGCAAACATTTTACGCGTCTGAAACGCTGTCAGCATAAAGAGGGGCGTGCTTAAAACGCGTTCAGCAGAAAGATGGGCGTTCCCGAAACACTATCAACAAAAAGATAGGCGTTCCTGAAGCACTGTCAGCAAACATAGGTGCTTTTACTATCCAGTGTCACGCGTGCGTCTTGCTGTTTTGATATATATATATATGTGTGTGTGTGTGTGTGTGTGTGTGTGTGTGTGTGTGTGTGTGTGTGTGTGTGTGTGTGTGTGTGTGTGTGTGTGTGTGTGTGTGTGTGTGTGTGTGTGTGTGTGTGTGTGTGTGTGTGTGTGTGTGTGTGTGTGTGGTGTGTGGGTGTACATAAATATATGTGTGTGTGTGTGTGTGTGTGTGTGTGTGTGTGTGTGTGTGTGTGTGTGTGTGTGTGTGTGTGTGTGTGTGTGTGTGTGTGTGT